>OW285191.1:10427699-10975199 GCA_935421135.1 Bugulina stolonifera
AGATCAGCATTTGGCATGTCTGTACAAACACAATGTTTGAAAAGGGTGTTCAGTGCCGAGTTTAATCACACAATCGCATATGTTATGAACAACTACACTTGTTATGGTAATCATTACAAAATCAATTTCTATGACAACTACAGAAGGCAAATCCAGCTTGTTAACAAGCTCATGAGAATACCAAAAGGTAATAACAGAGTAATTTTATCAGCGTCACCAAAAAATTATGACTGATGATTATTCATCGTACGTAAATTGGATGATCATCACTGTAAATATCACAACTAGTGAAAACCGTCGGTGTAAGAGGTCTGAAATAATAATTGGAAGATAGAGGTGAATATTGCAGAAATATTGATGAAATTGAAAAAACTAAGAGAGACCACGGGCGATCTTCAAACACTACTGGCCTGGTAACCAACTTGGCAACAAATCGCTGTTAGCATAGAATGGAGTGTCTCATACAATAAAGTACTGTGAATGCACCCTCACCTGCACCAGAGCCCCTCTTAAAAGTAGGAATCTTGACCTTTGGCTTCTTTGTTTTGACTTTCCCCTTGGCATCTATTGCCAAGTTACCATCAGGAATTTCCACAGAAGTATCACCATTCAAATCTCCTCCATTTATTTGTATATCAACCTAGAAACACATACACTGTAGATGTATGCATGTACTGCCTAGCCTAACCATGTTATAACGATTTTGGATGGAATCAGCATTGAGAGAAAATAGTTCAGATAGTTGATGAATTAAATTTGCAGTTATTTGGGTACACTAGCACAATTTAGAGACAGTACCATACAAGACATGTGTTCTAACCTGCGGAGCCTTCAGTTCCAGATCTGCTTCACCATTAACTTTGCCTTTGGGTACATCAACATCAACATTACCCTGTGGAATTTTAACATCTACATCTCCCTGTCCATTTATGCTTGGTCCATCCAAATCAACTTTAGGTCCTAGAAAGATTACCGTTGAAATAGAAACAGGTGTAAATTAAAATATCAAATCGATAAAAATGCATCGTATTTTATCTGGTAAAATATCAATACTGTCAACAAAGCTAAACAATTGCTAATAGTGAACTTGCCCGAAATATCTGCATCAAGATGTCCACCATCCTTCCCATTTCCTTTAAGGCTTGGAAACTTTATCTTTGGCATTTTGATTCCAAATCCTTTCCCTTTCACCTTAGGAGTGCTTGTATTTACATCCACACCAGCACTTGGGCCATTAACATCCAGGTCTGCACCACCACCAATGTCTAATGTAGGTGCTTTAACATCAATGTCTGCATCGGGTGATTTGATCTTAGCATCTACTTCTGGACCAGATACATCAACATCTGCAGAAGGGAGCTCTACGTTTGCACCAGGAAGATCTACATTTCCTTCTGGAGCATCAACATCGATGCTACCTTTGGCTTTGCCTTTGCCTCCAAATTTTGGCAAATGAAATCCGAAACCGCTCTTCTTCTTCGGAACTTTGCCCTTAAGATCCACTTGGGGCCCATCAGCATCAATATCGACTCCAGGTTTGTTCACATCAATATCACCAGACAGCATCTTTACATCAACATCTCCTTCACCTGTAGGAAGGTCAACATCTCCGGATGGTAACTTTACAGCAATGTCTGTGTCAGCTATTGGCATGTCGATATCCAGCTCGGGTACTTTTACACCTACATCCGGAGCATCAACATCAATTCCACCCTTCACCTTGCCCTTGCCACCAAATTTAGGTAGGTTGATGTCAGGCATGTTAAATCCAAAACCGCCTTTCTTTTTGCCACCTTCAATGTCAAAATCGCCATCGGGACCTTCAGCATCAATATCTGCTTTTGGCACATTCACACTAACTGAAGGCAACTTAACATCTACATCTGCTTCAGCTTTAGGTAGGTCAACGTCTACGTCTCCAGATGGCAGCTTAACATCAACGTCCCCTTCAGCTTTGGGCAAGTCTACGTCAACATCTGGTGAATCAATATCGACTCCACCTTTCACTTTGCCCTTACCACCAAACTTGGGTAGATGGAAATCAGGCATATTGAATCCAAAGCCACCTTTCTTCTTGCCACCTTTCATCTTCAGATCAGCATCAGGACCCTCCACATCCACATCAGGCATATCAACATCTACATCAGCTGATGGTAACTTCACATCCAAATCTGCTTCAGCTTTAGGAAGGTCAACATCTATGTCTCCAGATGGTAGCTTAACATCAATGTCCCCTTCAGCTTTGGGCAGGTCCACATCTACCTCAGGTGCTTCAACATCGACTTCTGGAACATCAACGTCGACTCCAGCTTTAACCTTGCCCTTACCACCAAACTTGGGTAGATGGAAATCTGGCATGTTAAATCCAAAACCACCTTTCTTCTTGCCACCTTTAATCTTCAGATCAGCATCAGGGCCCTCAACATCCACATCAGCTGATGGTAACTTCACATCTACATCTGCTTCGGCTTTAGGAAAGTCAACATCTATGTCTCCAGATGGTAGTTTCACATCGATGTCACCTTCAGCTTTGGGCAGGTCCACATCGATGTCCCCTTCAGCTTTGGGCAAGTCTACGTCAACATCTGGTGAATCAATATCGACTCCACCTTTCACTTTGCCCTTACCACCAAACTTGGGTAGATGGAAATCAGGCATATTGAACCCAAAACCACCTTTCTTCTTGCCACCTTTCATCTTCAGATCAGCATCAGGGCCCTCAACATCCACATCAGGCATATCAACATCCACATCAGCTGATGGTAACTTGACATCTACATCTGCTTCAGCTTTAGGAAGGTCAACATCTATGTCTCCAGATGGCAGCTTAACACCAATGTCTCTTTCACCTTTGGGCAGGTCCACATCGATGTCCCCTTCAGCTTTGGGCAGGTCCACATCGACCTTTGGTGTTTTAACATCAACATCCGGTGCATCAATATCGACTCCACCTTTCCCTTTGCCCTTACCACCAAACTTGGGTAGATGAAAATCAGGCATGTTGAATCCAAAGCCACCTTTCTTCTTGCCACCTTTCATCTTCAGATCAGCATCAGGACCCTCAACATCCACATCAGGCATATCAACATCCACATCAGCTGACGGTAGCTTTACATCCAAATCCGCTTCAGCTTTAGGTAGGTCAACATCTATGTCTCCAGATGGTAGTTTCACATTGATGTCCCCTTCAGCTTTGGGCAGGTCCACATCGATGTCCCCTTCAGCTTTGGGCAGGTCCACATCGACCTCTGGTGTTTTAATATCAACATCTGGTGCATCAATATCGACTCCACCTTTCACTTTGCCTTTACCACCAAACTTGGGTAGATGGAAATCAGGCATGTTGAATCCAAAGCCACCTTTCTTCTTGCCACCTTTAATCTTCAGATCGGCATCAGGACCCTCTACATCCACATCAGGCATATCAACATCCACATCAGCTGACGGTAGCTTTACATCCACATCTGCTTCAGCTTTAGGAAGGTCGACATCTATGTCTCCAGATGGCAGCTTAACATCAATGTCCCCTTCAGCTTTGGGCAAGTCGACATCGACCTCTGGTGCTTTAACATCAACATCTGGCGCATCAATATCGACTCCACCTTTAACCTTGCCTTTACCACCAAACTTGGGTAGATGGAAATCAGGCATGTTGAATCCAAAGCCACCTTTCTTCTTGCCACCTTTCATCTTCAGATCAGCATCAGGGCCCTCAACATCCACATCAGGCATATCAACATCTACATCAGCTGATGGTAACTTGACATCCACATCTGCTTTGGCTTTAGGAAGGTCAACATCAACATCTCCAGATGGTAGCTTAACATCAATATCCCCTTCAGCTTTGGGCAAGTCCACATCTACCTCAGGTGCTTTTACATGGATATCTGCGTCCGGACTTTCTAAACCACCTGGACGAAGGTCAGCATCTAACTCAGTCCCAGCAGATGGTGCATTCACACTGGCTGTTCCCTTAAGAGATGGAAATTTCACTTTTGGCAATTTAATACCAAAGCCTCCCTTGCCTTTACCTTTTGGACCATCAAGATCTCCACTGACGTCTGGGCTTTCTGGTAGTTTTACTTCACCAGCTCCCGATGGAAGCTTGGTGTCGACAGATGGTAAACTGATATCCGCATCTCCATTCTCCACATCACCTAAAACATTTATGAATAGTTACTCATGCCCAACACACAATATTGTGAGAGAAAAGCAGTCTAGCGATATACTTGCAGCTGTAGGAGTAAAACAAAACAACTTGTTAGCAATGAGCATTCAACAAGAAATACAGTGGGACTAAATAATCTACATGTACATACCAGCAATATCGGCATCAACTCCTGCTTTCAGCTCAGCTTCTGGTCCAGCAATATCCAATTTCCCTTTCTTACCTCCAAACAGATTGAACTTAGGCATCTTGAATGTGAAACTGCCTGACTTTTTGACTTTGCCTCCTGGCTTCAATTTACCACTAGGTCCCTCTACCTCGACATCAGCAGCTGGTGAACAACCAGCTGCATCGACACTTGGAAGTTTTACATCAGCATCTGGTGCATTAAGATCTGCATCAATTGTAACCTGTGGAACATCAATAGCTGGGGCTTTCACATCAATGTCAGCTGATCCTTCTGCTTTCCCTTTGCCTCCAAGTTTAGGAAACCCAAGCCCAAATCCTTTCTTGTCCCCTGCTTTCATGTCCGGTGCATCAATACCTGGTGCGGATATTCCAGCAGATAAATCTACCCCGTCTGATGGTGGCTTGATATCTATAGCTGCATCTATAGCCGGGCTTTTTCCAGACACATCTACATCCAATTCTGTCCCAGCACTAGGTGGATGCACATCAGCAGAACCTTTAACGTCTAACTTTGGTCCACTTACGTCTACATCAGGGCCATCTATGTCCATCCCGGCTTGGACATCTGGAATGTCACCATCACCTTTACCTTTACCGTGTCCTTTAAGGCTAGGAAACTTAATATGTGGCAGTTTAACTCCAAATCCACCTTTAGCTTTAGGACTAGGCAGGTCAGCATCTACATTTGCATCAACATTAGCATCAGGCTTTGTGATATCTATGCTAGCGTCAGCCCCTCCCTCCATAGAGGCATCAGGAAGAGAAGGTGCCGTGACATCTGCTGCCAAGTCAACTGATGGCTTTTGAGGAGATTCCACATTGATTTCAGCTGCTCCTTTACTTTTACCCCCAAATTTTGGAAGGCTAAAACCAAATCCGCCTTTCTTTTTGCCTTTGACATCAACATCTGGGCTGTCGAAAGACGTGTCTGCCTTAGGAATGGAAACATCGGCATCAACCGAAACGGGAGCAACTTGTAAATCAGCATCACCCTGTGGAAGTTCAATATTACCTTTAGGCATATCAACATCACCTTCAACTTTAGGAAGGTGGCCACCAACATCAACATCACCCTGGGGAAGATCAATGTCACCTTTAGCATCTATGTCAACATCGGCATTGGGTAGATCTATATCTGCACCAGCCTTTGCCTTGCCATGACCCTTCAAGCTGGGAAACTTGATCTTTGGCATTTTGAACCCAAATCCCCCTTTGCTCTTTTTAGGACTAGGTAAATCAATGTCACCAGTTGGCTTGTCTATATCTAAATCACCACTAGCATGAGGCGTTTCAATGTCTACTGAATGTGAAGGCGCTTTTACTTCAGCATCAACGACGGGTAGAGACAGATCTACATCGGGAATATCCACATCTGCAGTTGGACCATCAGCATCGGCTTTTCCTTTCCCTTTTCCACCAGAAAGTTTCAACTTGGGCATCTTTATTCCAAATCCACCTTTGCCCTTGGGACTAGGTAGGTCAGCATTTGCACTGGAACTAATGTCTGGGACATCAGCATCTAGATCAGCAGTTGGTGTGCTGGCAGATACATTTAGTTCAGGAGCATCAGCTGTAGGGAAGTGAATAGATTTAATAACATCTGTATGAAGATATGCATTCACCAACATTTACAGAAAACTTGACCAAGCCAAGAGATGTTTTCTGCGTATACATGTACAATGTATGACCTAAAATTAGTTCACGCAGCTTATTGGACTATACCTTTAGCATCAGAAGAGCGTGTAGTTTGACCATGTTCAACAATTACAAGCGTAAATTTGACTGTAATTTGAATAATCCTGTTGTGTGACACCACGTAGACTATTTACTCCCAGCAATAAATGTTCACAGAGGCGTGAAATAGAAATAATTTTGTTCTACTGTAAGTTGACGTTCATATCAAGGCTTGTAAGCTTTCAATTAAAAATACAACCTACCAATTCCTTACAATTTTAGTGAAAAGTTTAAGAAGTCGATTTTAAAGGTTCAAAACGTCAACACCCCATTATTTTCTTATTTGTAGCATTCTAGTGACACCAGTTTCATGCCTCATTGACAGTTATTGAAAGTGCAGTAAGATCTTTACAAGCTTTTTTACATAGACATGCGACCCACTCTCTTGATGCTAAAATTTTAACTTATTAAAGTGTGCGAACTAATTTTTTCTCATCTTTAAAGCATTATCGCTACCATAAACAACCGACATACATGTGCTACAACATACCTCCTAGACTGGCATCAAGTTCTGGACCCTTAACAGAACTTCCAGCTTCTACCTCACCTCCAACCTTCGCACCTACCATAAGAGAATCAACAACACCCAATAATAAACATCTACACATATAAAATATAATCATTCATGCACATGTACATGCTTATATGGTGATATGGTATGGTGGATACATCAATTGTGATATTTACTAGATAGTGGAATGGCCAAGTAAACATGATTATTCTATGGCGAGGGATAATCCTAACTCGTGCATCACCTTTGGAACCAAATCTAAACTTGGGCATTTTAAACCCTTTTTTCTCCTTCACTGGGGTAGAGTCATCAATCTCGACTTCTGGTGAATCTTCCTCAGATGGAAGATTCACATCCGACGCTTTAAGTTCTGGCAAATCAAGATCTGCGTCCAGCGAAGGAGCCTTGACCTCTACCCCAACTGATGGTTCTGCAGCTGACTCACCGGAGACATCAATGTCGGCATCCACCGTAGGGAAATTCACCTAAAAAGGAATACGACAACGTCTAATATGTCTATTTATACATCAATTGTGCATGACGTGTTGTAATAAACCGTAAATATTTATAGCCTATAGCTGTAAAAGAGTGTTTCTGAAATTTAAAATTTGCATTGAAATTTAATTAAATGCACTAGATGCTTATGCAGGCAGATGGTGAATTTGCTAGTTAATTGGAAATAATACAAACACTAACCTTTTGGATATGCATAGCACAGAAAAGCTTGAGCACCACCAAGTAAAATGAGCAAACTGTATGAAACAATATTCTAATTAAACAACACTAGTATAAGAGGTAGAATTCAACAAGTACATACCTTGGGAACACTAAATCCAAAGCCTCCCTTTCCTTTAGCATCTCCGTCAACTTGACCATCAACACCTGCTCCTCCAATATCCAGACTAGCAGCGCCTCCCAGGTCGACGTCAGCACCGCCTCCCACATTGATATCAGCATCACCAACAGCACCTCCTTCAACCTCAGCTCCACCTCCAACATTGCCTCCAAATCCGAAATCTGGTCCGCTTATCTAGTAGGAAAGAGAAGGGCTCGTTGAATAACAACTGCACTGATCTAACTGGACTGGAGATGCATGTAGAAAAGGTTTGAATAGGTTCCTAGAGTATAAAACTACATGCTAAAAAAATTAGTAAAATATGGAAACAACCCATGCCTCACAAGTACCAGCAACGAATTTGTAATGTCTATTATCATGTTAAGTGTGCTGTTTATTTCTTTGCCCTTACAAACAACAAAGATGCATGTGAATGTAAGAGTAAAATGACATACCGATAGTCCTGGCATGGAAAATCCAAACCCAGACTCGACTTGCTGGGCACCTTCAGCTTGTATAGCTTCCTCAACCACTGCTGGTGGTTCAACATCTGCACTTGCACCAATATCTCCACCGAGACCACTGCCTCCACCGAAGCCTATACCTCCACCGAGACCACCGCCTCCACCGAGGCCACCACTTACATCAACACCTGCACCATCAACACCCCCTGTGAAAACAAAAATATATTCATCAACTCAATAATATGTTGCCCCTGTTTTTTGGCAACTGATTAGCTGACACAGTCTAGATTTATAGTACATGTGGTCGACTCCCAGTAGCCTATCATCACATATCTAGGACTATAAGTAGCAACTATCATTATAATTATATGTAATCTTCCCAAATGTGCTGTCTAATACCTTGCTGCCAAGTTTCAGCAATATATTATGCCAGTGACGGTTTTTACAATAATAAATTAAAACTCTTTCTAAGTTGTCATTCCATAAATTAATGATAATGATGTAAGATAACTCCCATATTTAGCACACTGGACCTCTTACACTTGTACATGTCTTGTACTATATCTTACTGCCCGTAAACAACTGGTATATATGCAACTAACTAGGTGACAACAATGTACAATGACATGACAGGCCTCCACATTATATTTTCATATGTAATGGATAACATAATACTAATATTCCATATCTAAACTAGAGAGAGATCCTAGTCAAGAGCACACAACTCCAGTGACAACACTGTTGGCATCATGACAGCTTCACACTGAACATACATACAGGAACACTAAATAATAGTAAGACGCTGTGCTTGTTTACATAGAAATACCTGATGTGTCAACAGCAACATTTGCTGGTGCAGCTACATTTACATCTGGTACGGCAGCATCTACTGATGGTACTCCAGCGTCCACTGACATTGATGGACCCTTAACATCAATGCCAGCTTCACCTTCAACAAAGAGCATCATCTTTCATAAACAGCCTGGATTATTGCACAACATTATCGCTTTTGATTATTCTCCTACAATGTACTATTCTAATGTCTAATATGACTATTATAACTATACAATAACTACATTGTGTACCAGTAGGTTTATATTAGGAGTTGTCCACAACTAATCATTTTAAATCATAAATTTAGTTTAGCCAGAAAGACAATGACATTACAATATAGTCACATTAGATATATAGATTAAATCATTAATTTTAAACTTCCAATTTGTGTCCTTAAGCCTAAATACATCGTAGTAAAAATATTCACACTGTGCTTTGATGACCTATCCGACTAACAGTCCACTAACATAACGTTACGCAAGTACATGATCATGATCACAATGAACACTAATACAAATAAATGTATTTACTATTACAAAAACCATTTATAACAACACAATCAAGTTTAAGCCAATCTTACCTGAAGCATCTAAGGCAGCACCTGCTGCTGCCCCCGCTGCTGCTACTCCACCTAGACCAACCTTGACCTTCCTCTTTGAAAAGAAAGAGTCGAAAACACATTTCAAACACATGTTATTACGTGATGTGAATGTTCAACTCATCTCCTTCCTAACTCAACGTATACAGTCATGTAGTACAACTCTTCATATACAACCATATGCTACATTCTACACAGCTGAGAGAATGGCTAATATTGCCAATATTAAGCCATTCATTACTCATAGACATTCAAGTATACAATACAAATATTACATGACATAACGTATGAGCAATATTTACTAGCTCACATCATTAGCTGTATTAGAGAAGAGTTTGGGTATCTTATACAAGATACTAATCTTAGGCATATCCGGCTTTATAATTAGTAATTACACCGTCATAATATTATTATATTAGCAGCATTTATTGGCTATTACATAGTATTACAATATTATAATAAGCAAGATGTGAAATTAATACGTGTATTAGGGAATTCAGGACTATGACATACTGATGAATAACAAATACCAGTCAGTTGTTGGTAGTTGTCTACTCTTGACATAGTATTAAACTTAGATAGATGGAGTTGTCTTACCTTCTTCTTTGACTTTTTCTCTTTCTTATTTGACTTGCTGTCATTGCTAGAAGATGAGCTGCTACTTGAACTGCTAGAACTACTGGAACTGCTGGAGGTACTATTCTTCCTCTCTGTAACAAAGAGCGCCATGTTTGTGAATGCATGCTGCCACCACCAACTCGAGGAAAGCAATGATTGTGTATATTGATAATGGAAACTGAACAGAGACCAACTTTCTTGAGATTTAATCAGAATCACAGGGGGTTTATTGTCATAGAGAAATCTAGTTTATAAACAGCAGAAGATAGGCAACTCCAATGCAAAGTACTCTACTAACCAGCAAGTGGGCTACTCATACTGTGATGGGCAATAATAATAATGGTTACATTGGCCACCATTATCAATATCATAGCTTATAGACTATAGCAACATTTCTGCACACTCCTTTCATGAATGAACCCCTTGAGGAGATTCAAAAATTAAGGTTAACAAAACAAATAGCTGGAATTCCTAGATATAGAATCAAAATAGAGCAGTCAGTGAAGTCAAGTGAAGCATAGGAGAAGACCATTATGATATCTAATATCAGATAATTATTTGTAGTGTACCGCAGTAGTACAATTTATATAACATGTAGGTCACCACCAGTCAGCTGTACAGTGTCACATAAACCTGTAAAGTATGTGTATACAATGTGTATGTATACCTTAGCTGCACAAAATGCGCAGACTATGTGTCTATGGCACTGCATTATATATTATTCTCTTTGCATTAGCCTAAGACAAAGTTACTGACCATGTCAAGATGAATCATTTCAGCATAGAGCAGCAGAACAGAGAATTATGATTGGTAAAAAGGACAGTACAGCATACGTTCTGGACATTTGACTAGCATGACTTCAGCTTAACCTGATACAGCTGTTACTGTCATTATTTGCACCAATCCAGCAACTCCAATTACAACTAGGCGCTAGTGTATATATTTTTACACAGCTGCTTCACCACTCAAAAATATTCAGATGGAAAAAATATTCTGCCATGAGGGGCAAGCAACTCCAATAAACTGACTCTAAAACGATTATTTTATTATAAATTTTTGCTTAGGTAGAATCTTTTGTGCAAGTAATAACTCAGGTCATTCGAGATGGACCATAACTGCCTCAATAAATATCCTATTCTATTCCAAGTAAAGTGATGTAGATAGTACATTATAGATGCATGGATATGTAGGTAGGTAGTTAAGTAGGTAGATATGTAGGTAGGTAGGTACGTACATGTATGTAGGTCTACTAACTGGATAAGTTACATGCAAACAGTGCATATTATTTACCTTTCTTCTTTCTTCCAAAGCTAAAAGGCATTTTAGATTTTCCTTTCACCTTCTCACCTTTCACCTACAATCATTTCCAGAATATCATATCTACTCCTTACTATTCACTATTTGGATATATTGTATATACAATCCTGTAGGACCTGAAATCCCACAGTTGATCAACCAGTTACGTGTACAATTTCTCAGTATGGTCGTAATTAAGAATAGCAATTAAACTCTACTAGATTCTGATTTATGGCACTGAACACCAAAACCACAATAGTTCTCCTTTAATATTATAGTGTTGTAGTGTCTGCTACTATAATAAGTATATGTATAAGCATAGGTAGCAGGAGACAGTTGTAAAGTAATACATGAAGGGGATAACTCCTGCAATATTAGCATGATATATACAAGTACATAGCAAACTTGCACATATTAGTTGAGTGGAGAGGCCCTTTCTATTGCACCCCAAAGAAAACTGCATTTTAAACATATTTCTACAGGTGGTTAAGGCATATGTTAAACAGCATTAATTAGCACTAATTCTTATAAAATGTAAAACTATACTAGTAGCAGAGATTCACTTGCTACTTTTGAAAGGAAAATGGTCAAAAATTTAGTTTGCAATTCCAGCTGCAATACTATTGGTGATAATTGTGGTCTATTGAATCAGATAGAACCATTCTACAAAGACATAGAAACATGCTACTAGATATTCCCTGTGCACAGGTAACCCCACCCTGACATTGTGGTCTCTCAAAAGGTATACTATACATTCCTGTACTAACCTTCTCATTACCACAAGATGGAATATCTAGTTACTACACACTAACTAGTATCAACAACTACAGCTTATTCTCAAACTAGATTTCTCCAAATATTGTTTTAACAAGCACAACATTATAATGTTGTATAACGTGTGATAGAATCCGTAATATTATCACAACTTTAGCAATACTAAACCAAACATGAACTGGTGCCCAGCAACCACTAGTGACTACTCACAAATAGCTGATTTACTGGCCAAAAACAGGTATACAGTGAAATTACATTTGGTTGCCATTAGTTATGTAAAATAATGTATTTAGGTCAAACTGAGCAATCTGTTCAACGCACTGATGTGAGGTTTAACTTATGCAAAGAATATTTAATTTTAAATAGCTCAAGCTCTACTTCAGTGCATTTGTTAACTATTGCCCACAATTAGTTTACTGATGGGTAGATACCCCCCCCCCCCTCCTTCAGTATGCAGTAGTCCCTAAACATCTAGTAGTCTAGCCCTAGGAAGTCTACTCACCCACACATTATCAGTCTAGGTTAGCTCATGGTGGCAGCGGGTTGAACGATATTAATACACCAAATAGCCTATTACAGTGTTAATCAACTAAATTAATAGCAATAGGTATTCAACTTGGCAGGTTGCCCTATATTATATAAGTGAATTACTAAAGTATTTTAATTATTGAAACTCAGGAATGTTGTTCAGTCTAAAAGACACTAATTAGTAGTAACTGAATGGTCTATTCTTTAAAACAACACAGGTAGTACAATGTAACTACATTGTCCTTCTATATAACTGTATACAATAACAAACCCTTGCTGAGGCAGACATTGAATGGAATTCCGCGACTAAAAAAAGGCAACCATAAAGAAATAGGTGTTTATTTTCACTAGGCAATAGGAATTCCGCCAGCCACACTTCCCCTATATACATGTGCCTAAATGAAATAGCCCATCATCAATTGTAATGATCACCAACCTTGACCTTAACCGGTTTAGCATTGGAAGGAGTATTTCGTTTGAGACTCGGAGCTGTAACTACAATCTCTGTATTCGCTGAGGTTGGTGAGCGGACAGGAGAAATCGCCGATCCACTACTTCTACCACTCGTTTCTACAACATCCACATAACTGGTTAATATCTGGTGTGTATACAGCAGACTCAGATAAGAGGTTTATTAACATTACCCATTACATAAGTTTCCAACACTACCAGTGTGCACCATGGGGGAACTGGTCTCATTTAAATAGCAAAGAGAGGGTAGTCAACTATCTAGATATTAACATACACATTAGTGGGTTCTGCCTCACTCCACACCAATCTGTTACCATGGACAATCTAATGAGCATACATATTTCCTATACACAGCAAAACTTAGGTGCGGGATAACTGATCAGTAACGAACTAGGAAAATACTAGCCACCTAACTAATAGTAAAGCGTAAAAGATCACCCAAACACCTTTATTGGGTTTGGACACGAACACAACATGAGAAGTTGAATTTTCGACCTGCAATACAGCCTAAGCCACCATTACCACCACTTTTTCTATAAAAACCCAGATAGGCCGACACAAGTGGGCCTCTACCCTGCAGCACTGTAGTCTGCACAGACGATGTAAATATCATAGAATGGCATTGCATATGTAACACAATCATTAAAGAAATAGGAGCTATTCAAACCCAATGACTTTGGAATGTAAATGGAATGCAGAGATTCCACTGCATAAACTACATGCAGTATCATATAAACTTACAACAGGTTTATGGCAGCTAGTAACACATGCAGACATTTCACATCTACATTAATGAGGTCAAAGCTGCTAAATGGGAGATTATTTAGCATAGAAGCCTACCTATGCTATGATTGCAACTGCAATGGTAGTTACTAATGTACACTACATGCCAACTAGATGAAGTAGGAGATGAGCTAGTCGGAAACCTACTAGGTGGAAGGAAAGCACATTCACCCAAATGATTGAATAGAATTTAGGTCACTAACAATGAATGGTGAAAAGTGGCAGTGTGGAGTTGATAGGAGGTATGGTGATTAATAGCCATTGCTATAGCAACGTGCAAATAGAAATACCCGCGGCTAGTCAGACAATGGTGGCTGTTTCCACCAATACTATTTATTGTCAGGTTTGCATTATACCATCTTAACTATCTTATAAATAGGTCAGTGATTCTAACTCTGATACGATTTAGTAAGAGGCTTGCGTAACTCGTTGACAACTTCAGATCCTACCAATCTATGTATAGCATAAATTATTGAAGAATTTATCAGTTGTTCTCCGTTTAGTCTAGAAATATGCATGGCATTTGGTAAGCACCCTAGATAATAAAACTCAAGGACAGTTTACACTTATTTGCAGCCAAAAGAAAATTCCATTTATAAATTCTCACAATTTGTGTTACGAGATCAAATAAGGAAATGGGGTTGAGAAATTCTAGATGGTACTATTACAGTTAGTTGAAGTAGTTACGTGTATATGATACAATGAAGCTGAACTTCCCGTGTCTGGCTGGGCATATTCCTACGAGCTACACACACCTCCTCAAACATGCCTGCGACCACTTGAATCCATTACTGAATCCCATTTTGGGAAGTGTAACACAACTCCAAATAAATACCGATGCAAGCAAGTGCTCATGCATCAGTTGTTGAATCAAAGTGAACAAACTCCTAAAATTGGCATCCAATGTCTCGTGTTGCCTGTTGGTTGAAAACAAGGATATGTATGTTCTGTTTGCTCACCAGGATTGTGTGATTCTGCAATAGGACTGTGTAATCTCACATGGAAGATATCCTTCTTGTGTTCTGTGTCTGACTGACGTTTATCTGTAATCACGATGACGAAAATATTAACAAAATGGCATCATTCAGTACACTCAGTTGACATAGAGGTAAATATAAAGTAAGTCCACTAACATACATAGGGTAATGAAACTGAAACTTTCACTGAAAACCTATTACTCCAATAAATAGAACAGGTAATGAAAGGTAAAATGGCACTGTAGGGTTGAACTGACTCTGCCATGTAATGTCCAGTATTTAGTTTATACTAGGCAGGCAGCATAGAGGTAATTAGTGCTAGTCATCCCTTGCAGTGTGCTGATCAGCACATCATATAATAATAATGCTGCTTGGATGACCTTTCCCCACAACATATACAAATCCCAACAAAGAACAAACAAGTCAGCTTCAACAGCATAGATACTAGTCTTGCATTTCACTACATACAGCCTTACAACCTATTATAGCCTTGCAACTTTCAAACACTTGTTAGATTATATATTACAGAGAACACAAGTCTAGAACTGAACAGCCATACACAGCTGTATCTTCATACCAACCTGTACCCTGAACCCAAGGATCCACCAAGCACACAGTGCTGGCGTTGACTAAGTTAGTAACGTATCAGATGCTCAACACACTCCTAACCCAAACAAGTCAAGTAAAGATGATATTAAACTGCAGCAGCAGCAGCGGCGGCAGCAACATGTAGGCAGGAATGAACTGGTGCATGTACATGTAGGAATGTAAACCCATTATCAGTGTTAATTAATATACTGTAGTCTATAATTTTGCTGCTCTATCATTAGATAATATAATGTTTTAGCTACAGATTCTGGTTTATAGAACTTACTTATGTGATGCTGTACAAAGAGTAGAGAATACCTGCCAGCCACCTATTAATAGCCTTCTTGGTAAATCAATGCAACAACAAGCCTCGTCACACTGGTGACTGCATGGTGTAGTATAAGCCGAAGAAGAGCACAAATGACGTCTTACCAGTTTGCAAGACGCTTTATGGACTAAATGTTGCTTACAGCATATTGGCAGTGTAAACATGTGCAGAAACTGAAGGTGTGAAACACCTCTGGATCAGTCAGTTATCCCAACAATCGTAGAAAGTAATACATTATCAAACAATTAATTCAATAAATTAATACTTCTAATCTACCTAGGTGTGTCAACTCAAATGTCTAGGACACGACTCCATATTAGCATGGATAAAAGTTCAGATACACTATACAGTACGTGACCAACATCAGCGGTAAGTTAATTCTCTCTTCTATGTGACATTAGGTAGGAGGTTGTCAATTGAAATAGTTAAAATACCATAAACCTGCATGGTGATATGAAACAGGAAAACCTCAAAGTAAGAATCAACAGTCAGTCATAACTAATGTACATGTGCTTACATGTACATGTATGTATAATATCACAATGCAGTTTATAATGCAACGCTGCATGTTACAATAGGTGTGTATGTCTATGATATTTGACTAATTATAAATACATGCATAATTTAGGTTTGGTGCTGAATTCAGGAAATGACTCAAATCAAGAGTGAGACTCCCAATGAAAGTAAATATTATTAATAGTGCTTAGTGTTATATTATAATAATATTTATAACAAATTCTGTTTATGATATTTATTATTTCAGTGTTACACTTAGAGTCATTTCCGAAAGGCTGTATTGCAGTGCGAGCAGTTTTTTCTGATTTAATCTGAGGAATTTAACACATGATCATCAAACGAAATTAAAATGAATATCTAGTGACAATGGAAGCTCATACAAAAGCTTATTATATTTGCCTATTAGAGCTACATTGCAAGACGATACTATCACTTTGATATATTACTACAATTTCAAAAAGTCACAAATACCACAGCATGCCTTAGCTTATATATTCTACAGTAACTGAGTAACATAGGCTACTATGCAGTCTCATAGTATACAAAGTAAAGAGCTTTGGATTTGTCTTCCCTCTGCTCATTAAATATTGCCGACATATCTAAAGCAGTAGTAGAATAGAGATCAGTAGAGTAACAGTCAATGTAGCACACCAGCCACACACAGTTGATTCGAACATATGTCTGGGGCAAATCCTGGGCCAGGTGGCCAGGTAAGGGGCAAGATGGTGTATAACAGACCTACTACCCCACTCGAATATACATCAAGTAGTAGCCTACTATAAGTAAACTAGATACAGCTTGCGAGTTAGCAAATCAACAGTTAAAAAACGAAAAGTAAAACCGACTTTCTAGAATCTACCTTCTAGGCTCTAACCTGAAGGGACCTTGCTTCCATGACATAATAATAGTTTGATAAACAAATAATAATTATAATGCCAACTGCAGCACATCCAGCACAAACAAACTACTGAGATGGCAGACATACATTGGTGAGACAGTGACAGTGCTATGGAGGTCAAATTGAGACTTCAAAGCCTTTTATTGAAACCACCTAGAGTCACTATCTCTGCTTTCGAAGCATTTTGAGATTTTCATCATATTATAGAAATGATTTTTGAAGTCTGTTTACGGAGTGGTACATTCAAGCTCATAAAATCGCCTCTAGGGCTCACTGCGATCATGTAACTGATCTGACTTGCATGTCACACATCATCACCAACATGTGTTTTATTGAGACGAGTTCGCACAAACCTCGCCATTTGTAGCTGACATTCAAGTTTTATAATCACAGGAAGTATTCAGTTTCATGAGTCTAATCAGTCTACTATGATTGTGTGAGTGCAGCCAACGGTTGGTAAATTACCTGAGTGTAATAAAAATATAATTTTTCACATATAAATATCATACTGAAGGCTACAGCCAAGGCTTGCATGTGACCTAGTTTCAAAACAAGTAACGGCATACGCGGTATACGCGTATTGGAATGTATTGGGTATCGCAATCGACAGCAGATGTGTAACTTAGCCCCTCATATAAACATACACATAATCACTAATGAAATAGAGATGGACATAAACTATCAAGTTCTGTAGTCAAAGAATGTCTCACATCAGCAATCTATCAAAGTTGGTTAACAAGTTTACATAACCCACAAAAAACTTTGACCAGATATGCAAACAATAACTTTAATAAGATAGATGAAAATAAGTATAAAGAATTCTGCTTATAGCCCACTTACACACACCAACATGAAACTACATCAGCAGGACTTCTACTTCAGTATAAACGAACTAGCTTACCTAATAATGTGTGTGATCCACTAAAAGTTTCTCAGCAATAATGATGATATTACAATAGAAGCATGAAAATTAATTGTTAGACTTGAAGATATAACTTCAACGTTGCTCGCAACAAAACTCTTCACTGCTTGCTACAGGAGTGTCCAGTTGTCCGCCAGCACAATGAAATAACATCATGCATGGCTGCACGCAGCTAGGCACAAGGTAGAGCAATGAAGTAAACAACCAGATTCCTCCAACCAATACCAGCGCAGTTGGTGAATCCAACCAGTGATTGCCTTGTTATAGAAATTCAATCACACAAATCTATGAATAATACAATATAGGTTGGTTTCCACTCAGCAGGTCCTACCTCCAGGCTACCTGGAGCTAGCCTGGAGGTGGCCTGGAGGTGGCCTGGAGTCAATGTGGTTTCCACTTCACAGGCTTTGCCTTCCCAGCTACAGCAAGATGCCTACAGGGGACCTGCAGTAGACCTGCAGTAGACCTGCAGTAGACCGGGAAGGCACCTGGAGACATGTGTTTTCACTCAATACATGTAATAAACAAAGTAATAAAAGTGCTATTATTATTCAATTACTTTACAACCGGTGGGTGACCGCAGGTCGTGGTATCCATTCTCCAGGCACAGCCTGCGGTCAATGATTAGCCGCCGGTAAGTTGAAATTTTTCAACTTACCGGCGGTCAGCTACAGGTTTTACGGTCTTCTAGTGGCTTTGGTTTCCACACCGCAGGCCTTATTCTACCGGTCAGCCTGCGGTCAAAAACCGGCTAACTGGAAACCAAGCTTAATGGCCAATTTTCTAATGAGGATTAGGACTGTCCCAGAGCACTTTCTACTTGAGGGGTGCGTTTAACCTGAATGTCAAGTGAATATTTATTCAGCTTATGCTTAATCCTTACATCAGGCTCATCAGGGCAAAGAGGCAATAAAAAGTTAATCATCGGTAGGTGCTGTAAAACCTTGACATTGAAACAAACTGGCTTACCAGATATGGAAGAATGAAAAGGGCATAGCTCTACTCATTCTTGACCTAATCATAATTCAACCAAACCCTCTTGAAATCATGGGCCTCTCTGTGACACTAGAAATGCCTTTCTACCATGACTCCACTGTACACCATGCAGACATCATAGCTTTCACTGCTAACCAGTATTATAATCAATTCTACTGCCAAGGGTCCCCTCAATTTGCATACTTCCATCTCCACTGATTTATTTACGCGATGGTTAGACAGAAATTCTTCCCATCAACAGAGTTGGCTAGCCGAGATCATAACAATGATATGGTAGTATTACAATATATAGCCGCAAACCAACCAGCGGTTTTACTATCTTTTACTACACTACACTATTACATGTACAGCAATAGATAATCCCTCCCCCAATGTTAGGATTTGCCCGCTCATTAGGATTATCTATGTGAGATGAGTAGTCATGTTTTAGGGTGAATAGTCATAATATATGCAGCTATGAATTACATGAATCACATGCTGTAAAGCAGTAATATGCCGCCTACTCAGTGATAATAGAATAGGATGCGTGGGAGAGGGCGGATGCAGTTGGCTACACCAGACCAAAACTGAACAAAAGAACCAAATGATCAACAACAGCTCGACGAGTAACCATGCCATCCATATTCTATAGCATAGTTTTAATAGAGATAAGCATTCTCAGTTATAAGTACATGTACATAACTGAGTATAATCTATTTAATATTCTATGAATAATTAAAATGTAGCCTACTAGTATTAGAAACCTGCATTAAACAAATTAATGTGCAGACCATTAATTTAATTCAATTAATTATAATTTATCAAACACATCAGAAACTAAGTAACTGAAAATAGTTGGTTCACAATAGGATTAGTAGGCATGCTAGTCCTTCCACTGCAAGGGGAACATTGCAAAATTCCACATATTATGCTGTCTTTATACAGTTGTGTTAGTTATATAATGACTTTACAGGCCTACCTGGTCCTTTAGTTGCTGGTGTGCTGAGAGTTTTGCTCCTTGACTTATCTCCACCTGCTCCTTCAACAGTCAAAGACTTGTGCTTCTTACCAAAACCAGGCAAGCTAAATCCTTTTCTCTTTCCTCTCATCTCTACCCCTACGTCAGCCGTATCTTTGGATACCGCAGTAGGTGGAGCCACACTCACTACAGCTGTGCCGCCACCAGCTCCGACACCTAGACTTGTGGATGCACTGGGTATGTTAGCACCAGCCGACGCTGAGAAACCAGTGTCCATGCTGGCGTCACTAGAGACACGTGTTGCAGCTTCTGATTGTCTAACCTCTACAGCTGCTACTATATCTTCTTCAACTGCAAAGCTAGTTGAGGGCTCTGCTGTCGGTGATGTCGGTGATTGAATAGCTGTTTTCTTAGGCTTTATGAGACTGGGATCTAGAGGGACCACTTTTATCCCGCCATCTGGTGACATAACCAGTGTGTGAGAAGCAAGATCCACCTTTGCTGACCCTGCACTTGACCTGTAGGTGAAATGGAAGAGTAAAGAACAGATTAGAGGTAAGCAGTGGTTCAACACCTGCTGGCTTTGAGAAGTTCTCACTCTGGTTCAGTCATAACAGAAACGATGACGGAGCATCAGTTTCTGCTCATATCTGGGGCACAACAGCCATCAACAGCAAATTTGCTGCTGATGGTACACATTTCTCAAAGCAATGTCACTTGACACCTTTGATATACGCCTTCCTTTGGAAACATTATAATGTGCTGGCTAGCTGCCAGCTGCTGGGGGCATTAGCTCCTTTATCATTGTTAATAGGGTTGAGGCAGCACATTCTAGCAGCACTAATTACTGGCTTACCTACACGGACAGATTATTTTATGCTAGTTATAAAAACATCAACATGCTGCAAAACAAGCTGATCAACCTACAAAAAAATACCACTCAAGTAGTAGCAATAGTTCTAATGTAATAACACCAGTGAGAGCAGTTGGTATCCATGGAGATTTGTAAGGTATGCCAGGCAAAAATAGTGAAGTTATGCAGTTAGTTATTCATAGGTGACAGATTCAGGTCAAACTAGTGTCTAGCAAGTTAGTGAATATAAACTCTGTTCAACAACAGGGGAGTAATTAGCATTAGTGAACCTAGCAAACGGTAACCAATCTCTTACAAAATTATAATTATTATATTCCTATAAATTATGGTATAAGTGAACCCTGTAAGTAGTAAAACCACATGGTAATAAAAACTAACAAGTTGACTGGGTTGTACTGTACCATGGCCTACTACTGCACTGGTAGTAACTAAAGTCGCAGGTCACTAATGCTGGTCACCCTTACAGCAAATGGAACCCAGGCTACCTCGCCATAGTTATTCCAACCCCATAATTTTACCATAAAATCTCTTTTAAATGATAATATGGTTGAATTATAAACCATATTTTTGATTATAATTACAAGCATTGCCAAACAATAAATTAGAATTTAGGCTAGGTGTAGACCTACATGACTGCATCAGTTTATGGATATTAGTATTATTTTTGCTAAAAAGAGTATTTTCATCAGACGTGTTATATTGACCATACATTATAAATTAGGCTACACATTTTAGCTAGTACCAAGATAGCACTTGTTACAGTGAATCCAAGCTTCACAGGTCCTATTTATTCACACACACAGTGACTAGGTAGGCACAGAATACATGTAGGCCTACACGTATGTTATATAATATACATGTACACGTATATACAGAAGGGTCATTATACAATATTGTACATGTATGTATCAGTAGATTGTGTATATTCTCTGCAATGGGAAAGTTGAACTTTTCTCTTGGCATATTTTTACTTGTGATTAGTTTCACAGCATATATTTTATTTGATATGCAATATTTTGAAACACAGCACAATATGGTGTTAGCAAAGTCTGGGGGCAGTTGTACTGTTTGTTACAATCCTGCATTCACATGCTTCAATTCTAGTATAAAACATGGTGGAGAGCCCTGGTGAGCATGCTCCCTGTCAGATGGAATTTTCATAACTTATCCCTGGATAGTCGAAACAGTCCAAGAACTGTGATAAGCTATCATTAGTACGTGATCTGGCCACAAGGTATAGCCGGGCTCTACCGTTATAGTACATAGCCTATGAACCTACAGCACATAGCCTATGAACCTACAGCAATGCAGTCTATTAACCTACAGCACATCTAGAAACCAGTGATGACAACCTATAGACTATAGCCAGCCAACAGAATACATTATTTTTTGTCTAATACACAAGTGCAGCCTCCAACCTCCCAATCCACACATATTATGCTATTTACTAGTCTATGTTATAGATTTCTATGGTCTATTATACATGTATGTAGGCCTATCATTGGAATGAACACCCCAGTATGCTACTGCCCTATGACCCGTAGAATAACCCCATTGCTCTCCACCAAGACTGGTATTTATCTCATGCAGTCAGGTGTGAAGTAGGTGGATTAACATTCACCCGCATTTTCTCTAGTCAACGCAGGAAAGGAGCTCCTGTTGTAAGCCCTACAGCCTGATTTATTATTTTATGGCACAAATTTACTACACACTTCATAGCTCTTATCTAGGGGTACAGTATTCTATTTCGTCCGCTGTCTGACTAAGCCGGTATGTCCTATACAGTAATTGGTCAAGTGGGAATGGGCACAAAACAAGGGAGGATAACACCAAATTTAATGTAATACATGAAGATGTGCCTACATACCCATTATTTGCTTCTGATGTCACAGGCTGGCTGTCTTTTGTCTGCAACAAAATAGCAACAACATTAGGCCTCTAGTATGGTTTAGGCATAAAGTAGCTATTACAAAACAAGGTTTGAAAGTTTCTTGTTTTTAGTAAGCCTGCATCAGTATTTTTGTTCAAAACACATAATATTATAATGGGGGATTATTATTTAGCACACAAGTAAATATATAATATTATTACAAGCATGTTTACAAGAACAAACTAACAGAATAATTAGTCAATCAATAAAGCACAAGCCTGGAGGGTAAAGTACAATCCCACAAAGCAATATTATTGCATAGAGCAACTACACTATTTGTATATACTAAATCATATATAGCATCCCTATTTATTACTTTTTTATTATAGTACTTGCTATTATTTTTATCTCTAACGTAAATATAGGCCTACTGTTGAATAGTGTATCATACATATATAATATAAGAATAATATATGTATACGTGTACATCGTTGTACAAGATTAAAGAGTGACAAATAGTTGCCTGCTACATCATCAATCATGGTTGATAGTTGTTACATTAATTAACATAATATATAAATAATAAAATTTATATTTAGTTTGTTAGTCAAAACTAAACAACATACTATTGTATATGTAGAGGTATGGATGTGCTTGGTAGCCTAAATATTACAAAATTTCAAAAGAAATACCTATTGAAGTGGAAACATATTGATGATATATGACACTGTATATTACTACTACTATCAACCTGGCAGTATATACATTGTAATATCTGTGATTCAGAGTTTGCGGTCCATTAATAAAACTGCCAGTTTAGACCGAATGCAAATGAAGTTCACCACAGGAAATACAGAAACCATAGTAAAATACAATGTATACTAGTGAACTACATTCGTACCATTTTAGATGAGTGTTGGAACCTGAATTAATATCCTTTGTAAAGTCCTTCGTTCTAATTTAGAAGCGTTTAGTGTAATCCATATATTTAGTCTAGAAGCTCGGAGATGAGATTGTCATGTATAGCACATTGCTAATATCAGTGCAAGATTTACTCGTGCTGTAGTAAATACTACGCTGCCACAACACGCTGCCACAACTAATAGCAAAGGATATCACAGTTTTACTAATTGGATCACAAAGGATAAAAACTGGGGGGCATGTTTTATACTCATATAAGTGTTAGCTGACTCTACAACTGCAAGCTTATTTTCAGGGTCAGAGTTGAAATTAACAGGAATGCTGTTAGTTATTAAGAACTGTAAGGGCATCTGCACATATGGAAGCTATCTCAAAAATATGATATGTTAGAATACTGTCCACCTAAAATACTATCAGCATGATGTCGGGCTTATCAGCTGTATCACATTACATTTCCTAGCTAGCACCTTAGGCTAAGAACTTGTTGAATACAGATAATTTTATAAAACTCCATCCAATTATTGCTGGAAATAATGTTTGTGTTTCAACTGACATGATTGACATAGGGATGAAACATTGCAATTTCAATTTCCAAATATTTTAACAAGCAGCCTATATATACATATATACTATATACTATATACTATATATACAATATACATGTATACTATGACGCTTCACTTCAGAACTAAGAATACTTGTGGTATGCATACAATTATACTATACAAAACCAATTTCAGATTAATGTAGTTTTGGTTCCATTGGATAATCTGATTTCATAATTCTAAGTTTGAAAGTGAATATTGCATATTATACACCAATACAGAACATTCCTTAAATTGTTATTCTACATGTAATATTGAATCATTATTTCAAATTTATAATTTTATAATCATGTTACACTAATTTTTCCCAAAGTGGGGAATTTCTAAGGAAACATTTTGATTTGTAAACAATGCTAAACTGTATAGAGTTGTATAGAGTTTTACAAGAGCTCAACTACACGTGCATTCATAGATTCCTGGGAACAATCCGATGGCCTACTTACACCTGGTATGAATCAGATTGTAGGCCGCTACTACAACTAGGTCTAATATGACACATATCCTACATTAAAATGTCAACCCTTATAATATGTTTGAAATATTGGGGCGATAATGTCAAATAGTTGCAGTGTGATTTAAAAGACCTGTATTCAGTTCTGACATTATGGTTGTATGGTTGGGGATGCCAAATTGAACGTCTATTTTTACATAAACTACACTATATCCTCATAGTAATATCTGTTGATACTCAGTATTCCATCTATAACATAAAACTTTACAACAGCCAGAAATACCAACTAGTAGACTACTTTGGTAATATTGAGACCATTCGACCAACTAAACTAACTTCTAGTTGCATTCTGTCAAACTTTATAAATAAAATGCATTCATATATATATCTTGAAATAAGATTTTGTGCCACAGATGTATTATTTTAAAATTTCATTTTTCATGGAAGAACCAGGGGTTTCAAACACATAATATGGCTGCCTGTCAGCAAACACACTGTACATGTATAACACCAAGAGGATAATTCTGGTAGTGCTGCCCGCCCGCATATATTTTCACGATTATAATAATATACAGTAGAACAGCATCCTCTAGACAATACCAACTCCTTCATAACTTACATACCTACATGCATGACCCTAATAAGCCCCTTCTGCAAACTGCGAAACAGGAAACATAACTACCCAGGCGTATATTCAACCTGTTTCCTTTTTCCATTAATTATTGAAATATTATTAATAACAATAATAAACTGGTGTTAATTTTTAGTGGGATATAGAAGGAAATGACAGTAGACTATACTATGTGCCGAGAAGCTAGACTTCATTACTAGCATAATAAGATGACTACGCTATACCTTATCTCTATTTTCAAATATGACATTCAAACTTCAGTCTGAGCCAAAAAAGACAAAGTGCTAAAAGTTACCTCCATGAATGCTGCATAAAGACCTCTTGGGTCGGTGAGTCAGATTAGCCCAGTTGCAAACTCTGATAGCCGAAAGTTGACGAAATGATAATAGAGTTTATGAACCAGCCTTAGAACCAACAGTATGCACGAAGAGAGGAAGCTATGCTCAGATGTGATGTTGTAGTGCTCCAAGGTGCTTGTTATGTGCAGAGAGTGTTAGTATGAACCTATCTAGCTGTATTACAACATTTATTACAGCAATATAACAGCCGACAGCAATACCGATGCTGCCACAAGCAAAGCTGGTGGGAACTACCTATAATTATTTCTGTATATCACATTGCCTCGCTAAATGCAGGTTTAAATGATGATTAATAACGTAGAACATCTTCTCAACAAATTCCTGGATGTAACTCGCTATGCTATCTTCTCCATGCGATATAAGATATGGTATTCGTATATTACGTATATTAAGTGCATAACATATAGTTACGCACAAGCATTTCATGGGCCAGACTGCAAAGCTATTCAAGGTATATATTATAAACATTGGGTACCATTATTCTCAATTCATTAGTAGGCTAAGTAACAGACAACTGCACTAATTACCTCAATAACTCCTATCCGATACACTTCAATAAAACACAGTAATATACCAAATATCAATGTGTGTAGCAAAAGCACACAGCATCAAACTGTAAACAAAATAAGAAAATATTTGCAACCCAAATCACCCCTGTACCCAATGGACTAGTTTGGCGCACAGGTTTTGAAATTCAACCACATGTATTGCCATACTAACATCATTTTATCAGATTTAAAAAAACTTGAAACTAATCTAAACTAGCAATCATAATAATATATACCATATCATTAATAATACTTTGCTGGTCATATTCCTATGTCAGACATTCCGTTTAGGGTGATGCATAGCAGGCTATATTATTTATAACAATTTATTATCATATTTATTAGTATTAGTCATGGAAGTGCAGTAAGCCATACTCAGATAATATCACACATTATCACAACTCAACCACCTGACTGCAACACCCACAACAAAATACCTATTCATGAACTGCTGCATTCCACACCAAAACAGTAGCAAGGCAAATCATGTAAACATACACCCCCTTAGTGTTTCCTCAACTTTAACACCCCCTACTAGAAATTCCCTAACTCGGAAATATAAAGTCATGTTGGAGAACATACAATGCAATGTGTAGAACATTTTTCAACAGGGTGTAGCCTGCATAAAACTAGCACAAGTATGATGTTTTATCCCCTGCTTCGATCAGGTTTGGCCTAAGATAAAAAAATTTCAAAGTGACAAATTATCAAAGAGACATAGAAGAGTACGTATATTAGGAATTGTCTCCCACTGAATAGTGATAAGAGATAATTTTATTATATTAATTAGCTAATCTTCAACATTCTTCAGAAAATACTGAACAACTAAACTGATAGTAAATAGAGGTATTTAGTATTTACAAGATCTAATAAGTTGCTTTGTCTAACTTATTATACAATTATCCCATTGCAGCAAACATAGGAAGAAGATAAATGGAGGAAATAATTGGAGATTGATTTAGTACAGTGTAAGTAATGTTATGTTTTGGTAGGGAGGCTCTAATGATGCTGTGTTGCTCATCCTAAGCCATTATCGATAGCTGCAAATAGTCCAAGTTACCTGGCTAGTATACAGCATATGGACTGCTAGCTAACATAAGTTAGTATACTATTGGAAGATTTCTGCAATATGATAACATAATAGCTGTGGAATTTATAATTAATTGAAGAGTGGATTAGAGTGTAAATTAGTATATGTAGGATTGAGATATTATGCTAGATAAAGCGTTAAAGGCCTCAATATAACTCCATCACTTGCAGGTTAACATACTTGACTGTAAGATCGTACACACTGCACATGCCTACATTATACACTGTAAACACTGGGTTAACGCTGCTAACAGAGTTCTATAGCCTAAATTTTTCTGTAAATTGGAACAGGGTGTATCATTCATGTAGGACACCCATGTAGATCTAGCTACCTTGCTATATTACTATCTTGTACTATACCTATTACCAATATTACATTGTATATACATGTATAACTGTATATTACATGTATACCTATTCTCAAAATTGGAGGCAGAGGATAGAGCCTGCAGATAGAAGTGACAGGAAGCTGTGAGAGTTATCTACACTCTATAGTATATTACATTATTCAATACAACACATTATTATACAAGTAATAGTGACTATAATAAAATGTTAAGATGAGAGAAAAGAACTCTGAGCTCTATGGCTAGGTGGCAGCCCTACTAGTTTAGTCAGTTGCTAGTAGTACATGTGACCTAGGGTGAGAGAGTTTTTACTGCATATACCTAGATAATTATAGTATTACTAACACAACTTTGTTATATCTGGTAGGATAGTATAGTACATTGATCCAGCAACACCTACTAGTGTGTTGATAGAACACTGCATCTCTTACATATGAATACAAATTTAGCCACTACCAGCATAAATTAAACTTTGCATAGGCTATAATAATGATGATAATAAACAATATAATGTATAACATCAACTAGCACATAAATAATACTCCATTGGAAAGGTTAGAACACAGTAGTTAGCAAGGGTTGTATCATGAGGTGGACTATGGATGATCCTGGCAGTAAATATTGCACTGGTAGATATGAAGAATGCATGGATACAATTAATACAACAACATATTATATTGGCATTGATGGACAACTACCAAGATATACTAGTCTAGTGGGAGCGAACACCACCACAAGCACATCATAGGTGTACACCACCTTACTGGCAACGCTATGTATGAACTAAAAGCCATTCAATGGGTAATTTCTGTGCTCAAGCCAAAGAACTAATATATTGTATGGTAGTGTGCAGGCAACGAGCATATTTAGTTATATAATGTTATGATTACAGAGTTGAATAGTCTCCACAACATAACCACCATCACTGATAGCTATCAGTGGTGCAATAACCTATAGTGTATGCATACATAGGCTACATGTTTTATTACATGCATTATTACTAGTAGGTCGCAGTACCTTACACCATACAGTACTAGCACATCATACCAAATAGGCTACACTTAGTAAAATGGTATACCTTCTCCTCTAAACTGTGTGCATTATTCATGTTATGGTTAGCATCTCCATCTCCACCTGCTATATCTTCGGGTGAAAACCCTTCAGACGAGGCTCTGACAATGAATATGTATTATTAACAAGGGTATTAGATATTAGCACACAGTCATTTTAATGGTAAACAATGAAGTACAGATGGTAGTTATCTGCTCATTGCTGAGAAAGGATAACTCCAAAATACATTAGCATAGGGGTAATGCATAGCATAGGTCTACTACCTACATGTACATTGCCCATGATTGTATCAATCAACTACCTTACACTAACATTAATAAACAATGAAACCAAGTACTGCACTATTGAACCATTGCACAACACATACTAGTGTCATGCTAACTTGGCATTATCCAAGCTAACAACAAATCAACATGACCAAACTGTGACTTTGTTTGAACCAAAGGCTCTCTACAGTACCAATCATCAAGTCTAGTTGTCAGATACGTAAAATAAAGGCACAACTAAATCTGGAGGGAGCTGGGTATAGGGCATGGATACAGCATATTATTACTTACAGTACTTTAACTTCCTCATCTGCTTCTATAGCAGATGTTGTGGTCGGCTTGGTGTTTAAAGAATGGGAGTTTCCCATTTTACCTAAAATATAAATTAATGGCTTGTACAAGCATCATGGTCACCTACGGACATATAAAACAAACACCGATATTGTAAAGTTGTAAACTATAGACATTGAAGTCCTCGTTAGATCTATAAGATTTTGTAGGAGGGGCCTCTCTGTTAGGTTGTCTGTGATACAACAATGTCACAAGTTATGTGCAATAAGCAGGCTTTAGTCAGGGCTGGTAAAAAGTTAGGGCAATAGTCCAGATACATGTACCGTGTGTGACGACAGCACATAGGAATTTAGAGCACTAGAATCTCCACAACGGTAATGCAATATTACAACATAACATAAAGGAAAGTCACAAGTCCTTGGAAAGTAGTTATAGCCATAAAAATATGTTATAATTTATCTATCCTTAAAAAGTCTGGGATATACCAAATTAACTGAAGCAAGACCCATAGAGTTGCCCCATTTTGTTAGCAAAACACTTACATAATATCTATCCTTCAAATACCGACATGCCATCATCTCAAATATGTAACATTTTAACTGCTCCCTTATCTGAATGATTAATCATGTCAAATAACCCACATCACAGGCACATTTTTGAATAGATAGATATATACCGAGTTTTACTACACGTTCAACATAAATTATAGAAGGAAACATTCAATTTGTATATATAAATTTGTGTCTGTCAGATAAATTGTAATCAACAATCTTACATTTTTCTGTAAACCATAGCACCAGTATTGGGCCCGTGCCAATTCATCTCCCCACCGAATCATTTGGAAAAAATGAAGGAATTTAGTTTTAAGTTGCATGCCAAAAGGTCATGCAGAATAGCTACAATTTTCATTGTGAAACAGTGCACAAATATCTGCTACATGTATGCATAAACTGGTGCAGATTATGTGCACATTAGGGAAGAGAAGCCAACTCCAAAATAAGACAAGTAAAAATTATAATCAGTATCATTACATTTGTATACTTGACGACATATTCCCATCAGTTAACCCTCCATGGACTATACATATATATGTACATATACATGTACATGTACATGTGCATGTACATGTTCAGGTGCATGTACATGTACATGTATGGGTTCACAATGCAGATGATTACTATATCGTACACGAACTAAATTTAACGCAAAAAATTTGTTCACGAGTTACCTAGGAGCTTGTTTCAACAGTTGAAAAAATAACCTGTCCCTGGTTGATTAGGATCTTCAGTGGTCAGTTACATGTACCACTAGGTCTGTTTGTAAAATCCTTGACTGCTCATAAACAAATTTCTTGCAGTGAAATATGTATGTATGTTTATGCATATGCATAATTATAGCCCAGCACTATCTGACACTGTACTGTATGCTGAGTTTTAGTCACTAGCAACATATAAATTTACTTTACTTACATATCACTATAAGTCATCCGTTTTGATTTCAGTAGCTGTTACTCTGTATATACATCTATGTCCACTCAAATTGTGTATACTTCTGTCTGCAGTACTCTATAGCACACAATCATTTTATATACTCGTACTATATGAGTTACTTACAAAATCATGTACTATTCTACAGGTATATTTATGTCAATACCTATATGCCTGTTCACAAAGCATGCCTTGGCATGTGATAAAATGTATCCATAGGACTGTTTAGCAAACTGATAGGTCCTTCAAAGGATAAAATAATAATTTTCTTGCTAGAATCATGTATATTAAAAATTGCTTGATGTTTAGCCGTCATTCAAACAAGTAAGTAAAAGTTTGCTTTGTTGTTTTATCTTACACAAAAGTATATTATGTACCATTGCAGATATATTGTAATTGGGGTTAAACAAAACAACTACATAATTATATAATGCCAAATTAATATAAATATTATTATGATACAGTAATTCTGAATGGAGATGTGTGTAAGTGTGCGGACATACCAGCCCAAACAGTCTTAATAGATAATATGTGTAAATGTAGTACATACCAGTCCTACAGGTGAACAATTTGAAACCAGCTCTGTATGAGTTTCAGGCAACAATGTTATAAAGTTAACAACAACTGACAGTCTTAGATAACACAAATACTGACTGCAACATGTCAAATCTGTTAGATGTCTCACAGTGGAATGGAATGTGGTGGTATCTTATTACAAATATAATATGTACTGCATATTATCATATATGTATGATATGCAGTTCCCAGTAAATCAGGGTGGGCGCTGCTTTTATGACTAATAAAATGAGTAGGAGGTTTCGCACCAAGTGATGGTAAAGTTCTAAACATAATTGATAGCATACAGAGTGTACATACATGTACATCAGTCTGTCATTATGTTATGGGTATTAGCTGTTTAGAATAATATTTATTCTAGAAAATGAAAGTTGGAGGTCATAGAGTCAATATAGTACGAGCAGGGCTGTAACAACTATTTTTGGCTGAGGGGGCAAAAAGTCCAGGCCAGAGCATCGCGCTGCCCAGACTGATACTAAAAGTAACCTAAAATATTTTCCTATCAAATTCAAGTAGATTTACAGAATTACAGGCCGCTTACACTGTCTTTCAGACAATAATACTGGCCCTAAATTTGTGATCAATGTACTCAAAGTTCCATTTTGAGATTTGATACCAACAAATGTGTTTTTGGACAGTTTTTTGGGGTGGCAAATGCCCACCTTGCCCCCCTGGTTGTTACAGCCCTGAGTACGAGTATTACGTTACTAAAATAGTGAATTACTGGAAATGAATCATGTGGTAGTTACATCATGAGGTGCACCATTACATAAAGTTAATATTCAACGTCTTAAATAATCCAGTGCAAAATTATACCATGCATAGGGGATTCACAATCATGATAGTCAATTTTTAATGCTGTATTTATTAGTGATTGTGATAATAAATTTAGAGAAACAAAGAAAAATTTATTAACATAAATATAAAGGTAAAGTATATGTAATATTGTTTGAGAATGATGATGGTAATGACTACCATCAAGTGGTAGGATTGCCAATATTGTTAAAGGGAAGGTGGGCTTTGTATAAGAAAAAAGATTCCCTTGCATAGCCAACATTCCTGTGTGAAGTAGAATCAACCACAACCAAATTCTATAAGGTTGACACACAGACCAGCACTTCTCTAATAAAAGTGAATACCACCTTTTCATCATGGCACCCTGCTGCTGGCTGCAATAAGGTCAGGATTGGTTGAGAGTTTTATATGACTCCAGCAATACTATCTGCACAGAGCAGTGAGTGAAATACTGTGAGAGATGTCTACACTGTAAGATAAGTGATGCAATAAACAATATAACGCCTGCTTCCTTCTGGAGAAGGTCAACCTCCCAGGTGCAGAGAGGAAGAGCTACCAGTTAGCTTATTCTGTTATGGCAGCTCAGCCAATCTCTTAGACTTCACTGTAAAACCCATCCATTAAGCAGGTTCTGCAAAGCCAAAGCAGAGTGCTCCCAGCTCCCAAAATATTGGGAGCTGTCTCATATGCTCACCACTAGTCGTACGGTGTGCAAACGATTCCCACTACCAGCACAAACCTCATCATCCATCAACTGTTGTATAAGAAATAACCTTGCGTGCGGAATTCTCTTTTTTCCGGCATCAAAAAGTTCGGCACCCAGACTATAACCAGAACTACAACTCAACTACGGGAGGATTCTAATGCGAAGGGTTTTAGCGAAGAAGTCATTGAAAGGTTTGACGCCTATGGTCTCTTGGGTTTGTCAGTCTGAAACTTCCCAAAGTAAAACTATTCTCGTGCCTCATGCTGAAGCCCACAGCTGACTTTCCACAGCATATAAATTCACACAAACCGAAAGACAACGAATTCAATAAACCTAAAGTTGATTATCATTATAATAGAGCATAATATACAAAATATATTAATATACCTGAAAGCTTCCTGGGAGCTTTTAGTTGGGTAAGAATCAAGTAACAACCAGACTGTGGTGTGTGCTATGTTGTATGTAAAATAATAGTGATGAGCTGTGGGGCCGCAACAACAATAGCCACAAGTAAATGTAATGTAATATAAAGTCACCAGTGGATATAATAGTAAATCATTTACCTCACTGGTTTTCTATAGAAGGTAGGAAATTAAGTCATGTGTCACAGTCAATAAATAAAAGGTAGGTCTATGCAGTGCCTAGAATGTTGTACTACATTTACACACTAATGCTAAAGTCTCATTTATGTAAAATCCATCATTTTATGTGCTTAATACTAAATTTAATAGTAAGTTTTATTATTTAATTATAAATCTATACAGTAAATACACTTAACCTTATTGGCAATATTACATAATAATAATAAAATAATAAGAAAGTGCAGGTCTTTCTGCAATGAAATGTTTAAAAATAAAACATTTACTAATCACTATGTCATGGTTTACGTGCAAACAAGTAATAGTGTATTTTACCTGTGACAAAGATTTGAACATAGAAAATCAACTGCACTATACAAGATAAAATGTATTGGGGGGAGGGAACAACTTCCTTCAAAGTATGTGTGCAGTTGACACACCAATTAGAATCTATGACATGATATAACACCTAATATTAGTTATCTTGTTATTAGCATGTGGGACAGTATTTACAAGTTAGTCATAACAAGTTATGTCAGTGCAATAGAACAAATTAGCTGATAATCTCAAAAATTAGCTAGATTAGGGGATGTCATGGCAGTTTAAACACTTAGATAGTTGTGCATTCATACTTGCATGGTACCAGTGTAATTGTTCAGCACACTCTTTATACAGAGAATATTCCAGTAACATAAAAATCAGTGTGCCCTTTATAACAAGAAGTGACGTATTTATTGGTTACACCCATTTTCTAAGTTATCTAAAATTGTGCACATGGTTATAATTATATCAGCAGTGTAGTGATATATTATAACAATGTTCACTGATTACCCAATAGTACATGTAAATATTTAAATGTGAAGTGCTCAGTGTTAAGGATGTCTAAAGCTAGTATTGAACATTTTATTTAATATTTATTTATATATAAACCTCTTCTAGCACAACAGTGTACATTAATATACAAGTTATGCATGAATTGGATACAAACTGAATATATAAATGTTTATAAATACATGCATGTCAATCACCATAACCACATACCTTCTTCCAATAAATATAAGACATTTAATATAAAGTTGAACATGGTAATAGTCATGCAGATTGATCAAGGCATGCGCTCCATATAATGGACCAACTTAAATTACATAAATATTAATAAAATTAAAACCTTTAAATTAACATAATCATAAATAAAACACATGTATGCTTACTGTGCACTGACTTCCATACAAATGTGGAATGCACAGTTTAGTTTTGATCAATACTAATAGTGAAAGTCAAAGCATTCCACCTGACAGTCTCATGAGGAAAGACCAGCATGCTGGCAATGGATATAATATGTGCATTACATGCTATTCTCTTCACTAATTTGGAATTATCACCTCATGAAAACCAACATCACATGAGAGGATAAATCTCAAGAGAAAAATTCATGCTGAGGTGAAGTGCAAGCTTTCAGGGAGACAAGATTCTTATGCTATGCTGTGGTGGATATTGACCAGAAACCTCACCCACCCAAAGTCCCCCTTACCCTCTCAAAGTCCCCCTTTACCCACCAAAGTCTCCCTTTACCCACCTGAGTCCCACTTGGTTTGATAAGGAGTTGGAAATATTACATGCTTCCCAGAGGCCGTGACGGAGTCAAGGTCATGGACCGGACCTTGGGTCTAACAAAAACCTAGTATACCCAGATAGCAACCACACTAACTCGGACTAAGTGCCCGACGCTTCATGTATTAGAGAAACAGCTACCATCATCAGGACAGAAGTGAGGAGTATTGTAAACATGTTCCTATAGCAAGCCTACAAGCACCTCGAACATATAGAGAAACATACTGTGAAGAGAGACAGCTGTCACAATTGTTCAATCATTTTATAGTTCTTCCGTAACCTACAGTTGTGGTGAATAATTAGATACAAAATATACAACACCAAATATTTCCACACATTGTATAGTGAATAAAAAATGCAATGATAGAAAAAGCAAGACTATCAAATAAACATGATCAAAGAATGAACGAAAGTCATAACATCACATAAAGTCATTAGAGTAAAATTAGTTCCCACCTACAATTGAACTGAGAAACACTAGAGATGGAAAGAAAGTTGGTAAAGCTAGTTCGGCTGTTACAATTATTTTATAGAAATCCTATCTAACTTTTAACCATACTTCTACAGTGTATCATGTATATAATTCTAGTGAGGTTGTAATATGCAATAGGTAGTACTGCAATCAGAAAACATGCTAACATGATACACCAACAAAGTATTACCCTGTTTACATGGTGTGTTACGCAAGTCAATAATGCACTCGATTTCTAAAGGGATTCTTTTCCATAATATGAGCTAGTAAGTATATTTATCATCACTACAATATTATACTTTTACTTTTCAGTAACAGTGCATAAGCCTGAATGTTGGTGAAAAACCTCAAGAATGTTCAGACTATTCCATATTCTGCAACTGTTTAGGAATACCCTGAGCAAATAACCTGCTACTCAGGGTCTACAGTTTGAGTAACAAAAGTGAATTACATGTATGAATCTCTCTCTCTCACCAAATGGTGCTATGGTGCAAATGGCACGCTCACTTTTTACTAAAATGCATATTTTGACCTTTCTAGTGTTGTTTCAAAGAACTTGGAATTCTTTAGTCTTGGACCTCAAGGTTATCGATAAACAGATAATAATTTGACTTTAACAAGAAAATGAAACATGAAACTGTGTGATACAGAGTAAAGTATTCATAGCTTCCTATCTGATACGAATAAGGAGGGAGGTCACAACTCAACTTTCCATCTATTTTTATGGCAAGAACATGCTCATGCTACACTGTATGGTCTATGCAAAGTTAGCCTGTGTCCTACTTCAAAAGTACATGATTGTAGTCTGCAAAAATCAATTACCCAACTTCATCTAAGTTACTGAATTATTCTATTTATTGCCAGGTTTCCAATGTGCCTTTTGTAGCATTGAATTTATCAGCACATAATTTCAAATATTATTTTATTTGCCCAATAACATCCTAATATACATCATACATGATGTAGTACGCTATCCTAATATACATCATACAATCATGATGTAGTACGCTATCCTAATATACATCATACATGATGTAGTACGCTATCCTAATATACATCATACATGATGTAGTGCGCTATCCTAATATACATCATACATGATGTAGTACGCTATCCTAATATACATCATACATGATGTAGTACGCTATCCTAATATACATCATACATGATGTAGTACGCTATCATATGTGAATTATTAGTTGAGGTGGCTATATGTATAAAATCATTCACTCAGTACTTGCATCATTATGCTTGTCCGGCAAAGTAAATATGCCATTCTACAGACAAGCTGTATATATATCCATGTATGTACATGTACAATTTTATAGTTTAGGTATTTATTATTCCAGGAAACGAAAATTGAATTCAAAAGAAAAAACGCTAGCTAGCTCTAAGACATTTGACCAATAAGATTTGTACAATATATACAATTTTTAAACAAATTTCTCTCAAACGAATTGTAATGTTGTTCTATCATAACTTATATTAATTGACTATACAAATACTAATCCCATACTAATAATAGTATATTAGAGAGTCAGGTATCATGCTGTAAGAGATGCTTAGTAAAGGTTGAACAAAGATGATAGAATAGAATAGTGAGACTTTTAACGTGTGACAGTTAGAGTTGATACCACTGTATGAGAAGAGAGAAGATAACTTCCGAGAGAGGTCCATTGCTCAGTATATGATGGCTTGTTGACCTTCCATCCCATCTAGACTACCTGCAGGGACACAGAGAGTAACAATGAGTTGTACAACAGTGTAGTCTGAATTACATACTATTATAGACAGTAGGCTATGCTAAGGTAAGGTTCAAGTCAAACCAATGGCCTATATAATACATACATACACATGGTGGCACATGAGTACAAGCATTATATTTGCCTCTACTACTTTATGAATTGTCTAAATAATGGAAACTGTGGCTCTATATGCATCTTGGGCCAACAGTACAACGCAGTACACCTACATGGCTGGTTCATGGTACATCCTTGATGAAGATGACGTGTCAACATAATTACTCAACACCCTATATCCAACAGACAAACCTCAAGTTAAGAAATTTAATAAGACAAACACCTTTGAAGTGACCGAACAAGCATCATTTACAAATTCACACTTACCTTGTCCATTGGCAGGGGCAGATAGTTTCTCATATACTATTTGAGAAGGGGCGACGATTACACTACCCCACTGAGTTACAGTATTCACCACATCTACAAAGTTAGACACTCAGGCTATAGATCTACTACACGAGATTATCAGGTGGTCTATATAATTGTAGGCTTAGGGGTTAGAATGCTGAGCTTTCATGCTGAAGGTTCCAGGTTCAAATCCCGGTCACAGTGGTGTTAGGAAGAGCATCCAGCCACAATTTCTCATGTGCCTCATATTCAAGTCCTTGGGGTCATGCAAGCCAGCATGGCTTCAAGGCAACTCCTCTAACCCTGCCAAAAAAGGCCATGTTATCTGGGCCTTTCTCACAGGGAGTTGGCCAGCACTGGCACCTGGCAGTGAGAGCTGCTAGGGACTGGTCACGCCGAGGAGTATAAGCCGGTGAGTTTTAATATAATTGTAGTCAACATCAATGAGCAATTTTACATATGTACAAGGTATGTATGGTTGTGTTCTACTTAGCACAGTCTTGTATTTGAATATTACTATCAATTAAGAAGAATGAAAAATCAAACCTTTTACCCATCATGAAAAGAAAATCTCCTGCTTGCTGCCAATGTTCCTATTTGGAAGTTATGAGAAGAAAACTTCACTTCCTTGAATTTTCAAAGATGAATTATTTAGATCCAACCAGAAAATACAGGTGGGACAGCTTACATAGTTGTTGTATGTATCATAACTAACCTGTGGCACCCTCTAGCTGTAGAATCTGTTTATAACCACCATGTGCTAGTACCCTAGTAAGAGTCTGCCCTGTCATGCACAGCTGGTCCATCTGCTCTAGAGGTAACTGTACATGAGCTCTACCATTACCTATCTCACATGGATCTAGTATACCTATACTACCCGGTAGGAATATACCAGCAGCCAGTAGGGCTAGAGACCGCCTGTAATACATACATCATCACTATATATAGCAGTGTTAACTGGGACAGAAAGTTTTGATAGTAAAAATAATATACATTATATACTGTATAACTCTGATAGTCCTAACCAATAGAAAACTCAAGGAAATGTGATTAAATAGTAAGATAAAAATGCGCAAACCTAAGCGGTGTATAATGGTCAGGGTTCCATGTCACAGTCAATACTATTAGCACAAATGAAACACTGATGGGTAGTATACAGTTTACACTATTAGACACATGCCTGTATACTGATGTAGATACAGCCAATTCATATTGAACACAGTATCAGATTTGAGCATGCAAGTGACTGAAAGCTAGGAGCAATGGTCAGAGGTATTACCTGAAGGCTAAGTTTATAGACAGAGGCGTTCTGTTAGGGTTGCTCATGATGGAGTGATGAGCTAGTAGATCTATCAGCCAGGGACTGAGGCAATGTAAGCCTGAGTATCTCATTCTAAGGTCTTTGAGTAGTCTTATTAGTACTTTTATACTAGAAATAAGTAACATAAGTTGAAGAAAATTATAATTTATAGACATGCAATATAAGTTGAATACCATTATATTTTAAAAATATAACTTGCTGGTAGAATACTTTCTTTGAATTGTGTACCCTGATGATCATAATGTTGGCTGAAAATCTCTCAAATATGTTTTACCAAAAATATATTTTACTGCAAAGCTTCATCCTATTTTAGCCTGTAGGAAACTTCTTGCCCATATCATATTTAACAATACGAATATGAACAATAACTACATAGGCTTTTTAAACAACTTGTCATTGCTCTACGCACGTGATCATATGGCCAGTAACTGCTAAAATACAGTAAACACTACATCATACGGCCAACGATCCTTCACCAACAACTAACTAGCTCATGTGCATAAAATTCATCAAACAATGTAACACACTTTAGGAGTTGTCTACTCATATACAATAAGTCGTGAACAGACAACTCCAACAACAAGCTAGCTAGGCTGTTTGATCAAGTGCACCATGGAGGAAACACAGAGTACGTAAAATAGGCTATATATATACAGTATATATATCTAACCTGACATGTCCAGCATTTTCATCAAACCATCTCACATGTCTGATAGCTGCTAGGTGATCAGCCATTACCTTAGCAGGCACTAAAATAGTGAATATGTAGATAAGTAACTGGAGTATGGTCTGTTTGAGCATTTATTATTCAAAAGTAATGATTGTTGTGTGGTAGATGGAGGTATATATCTCTTAGATCTCTTGGGCACAATGGAGCATGGCTATCAGTCCCTTGGGCCTTTCCTAATGATTTAAAAATAAAAAGTGTGAACTTTTGAGTCAAAATACTCATACTAATAGAGCTTGTGTTCATTAGTTTACACTGAATGATAGCTAGTAAGCCGCTGTTACCATTGCTATCAGCCAGTAAACACTAATTGCTAAGTTGTGTGTACAATTGCACACATACAACTGACATTTACTGCGTGGAAAACCTGCATAACACTTGCATTAGTAAGATTGCAAACACTTTCTAGATGAGAGAGAATGCAGAAGTAGATGCCATTTTTCTATAAATTATCATCTGTGGAAATAGCCTATCCCTTCCTAATGTGAAACCAAGTCCATGGCTGCTCACAAATTAAATATCCTTGCTACAGAAGAATATTATACATAAAGTATGGCCAAAACCCCTGATGTACATGAATATCTCACTATTGCGAGTTAAGCAGTTTGCAGCAAGTGACAATTGTTTGGTACACAAATTTTACTTACAATGAAGATCAGGTTCCAGTTTCTTTAGATTAGGAGGGATTGTAGAGATAAGACACTTGATTGTAGCCTCAGAGTTATTGATATCAAAACCCTTATCATGTTGTATAAGAGAAATGGCTACAATGAAAGGGTTACATACACATATCATATATCCCATCCATGTGACCATAAATATTTACTGCCAATTCATTGGTTGACTGAGAATGAGACTAATGCAGGATACCTAGGCAACCTTATATCACCTCATCGATATTTATATCAATCAATCATCAATCAATCAATCAATCACCAACGGATAATTCAAGCTTGTATTATCCAGGGAGATAACCCCCAAATGCATATTATACTAATGTAAATGTACACCTTACCTTCCTTAGGGTTTGAAGACTTTATATCAGATACAACTCTGTGACCTAAAGCATTCACTGCTTCACCTGGTAAAACAAGTCAATAGTTCATGGTTTATTATGATCTACCCAAGGGAGCAGCCGTGGCTTAGTGGTTAGAATGCTGAACTTTCATGCCAAAGGTCCCAGGTTCGAATCCCGGTCACGGTGGTGTTAGGAAGAGCATCCAGCCACAATTGCTTCTGTGCCGCATATAAGTCCTTGGGGTCATGCAAGTAGCATGGCTTCAAGGCAACTCCTCTACCCCTGCCAAAAAAGGCCATGTCACAGGGAGTTGGCCAGCACTGGCACCTGGCAGTGTGAGCTGCAAGGGGCTGGTCACGCCGAGGAGTATAAGCCGGTGAGTTTTTTTATCATGATCTACTAGTACACTTGTAGAGACATTCACTTGGAGAAAATATACAGGTTGGAAAGCAATTTCTAAACCATGTAATTTTACTGTAGTTTAGTCACTCTTACTGTAATCTTCCATACTATACGTTATTTTAATAGTCCATGTATGTCAAGTTGAGAATAACTCACTATCTCATAACTTGGGTTGATGATTTAAACACAGGAAAACCCTAGCAATTAGACTTACGTGTTGGGAGAGTGCGAAGTATAATAACCACATCAGCAATGTTGGAGCCTGCAATCATAGTGGCCTTCTTATAAGAACCTACGGCCCGCATCTCCTCTATAACGGCAGCGTCAAAAGTATTCGGGGCTACGATGAGTGCATCAATTATAGTTTGTAGTTTGGACACCAGACCTGTTATGGCTGTTTGCTCAGCTGCAGTAGGACTCAGGTCTTGGTTTCTCTTTACTAATGCCTACAACCACAATAATACTGCTAGCTAACAAATACGTGAGTTTCAGGGTTCTGCACAAGATTTAATATTATTGCTGATAACAAGATGAAGAAACCTATCATGAAATCTTTCGAACGAATGCCTCAAAACTCATTGTTCATAAATAAATCACATTGTGTGTTTGTCTTATACTATAATTTTTGCAATATACTACTACTAGTTGAAATTTAACAAGATATGTAAACCTATTGAGCAAGTCAGAGACATACCTCTGATAAAGCCTTGTCATCCGGTTCCTCAGTTACACGGGGGAAAGCAGACTCACAGTGTGCCATGTCAAATGGTACATGAGGATGAAACTGTCGCCTACAATAGAAGAAGAACGAATATGAAGCTTAGTCTGAGAACATCTCAGTACTAAGGCTTCCAATTGTTTTTCACTGCTACCATAATATTGGACAGAAATACAGGTACAAGGCTTTAATAACGCACTTAGCTTCCTTTCATCTATATTCAATAAAATCACTTCTAACATTCATAAAAGTCATTACCATAACAATCAACAACAAAAAATCAACCAATGTAGAAATAAGCTTAACATAAATGTGATAGTTCCTCTTGCCTTTCAGGAAATCTTCGACCTGCATGGCCTCCTCTTGGTCCCATTCTGTTTCTGCCTCTACAATGTCATTTGTAATAAATAACAACCTAGAATATCACTTTCCTCGCAAAAAACAAACTACAAGAATATAATAAAATATGGCTTCCAATTAGAAATAACTGCATACGATTGAAATCGGTAATGACTATAAAACAGAGCCTGCAAAGCAATAAACTTCTACAATGTAACCTGTGTGTACCAGCATCACTTACAGGTCAATTTATAAGTAGGTTACACAATCTTACCTCATGCTCATCTCAAGGTCCGAAGGGCATAGAATCCCTCAGAAGAGAATAAAGCAGAAATACAAGTCAAAGATGCCACTAGAAACCTATAAGAGTAATCAGATCACAGGAAACCTAGATTCGATTCAGCTTACTTTCAACAGCTAGAGGCTTTTAACTAATCTAACTAGTGATACTAAACCTCAATTAAATTTATTCCAATTAAATATCGCATCAACATTTTTCAGATTAAATTTTGCTTTTTAGCCTTGCTTTTCCCAGGCCACCAAAGCTTTTTTTCTATAGGCTATATGTAACACAATTCGTATACCAAAACAAGTAGGACTAGGTAAGTATAGATTGTAAGCCGCTCTTTTGAGCAGCCACGTTTAATTTACTTTGCCCTTTATAGCCTACTTCTTGTAATGTCTAGGGAACCTGACACAGGGTTCCTGACGGTGTGATAACATATACCCTAAATCTCTGGCTATTAATAAGTGTAAAATGAAGGGTATTGCACGAGTCTAGATTTTTCTTCAAATGGTGTTCGTGAGAAAACCCAGCCTACACGTAAAACAAAGCACATACAGCTAGTTGAGCAATTGAGATTGACTTGAGTCAAAAGAACTGAGCTAGTGGTTCACATGTTCATATACCAATAAAAACCTTATTAATTAATTAATATAAATATTGATATTTATATTAGTTATTTCATAAAAAAATTCAACAGAATCCCAATTAATTAAACCAAGGAGTAAAAGATTAAACCAACCAAAAGTAATAAAATAAAATATAAATCCACTTTGTCTTTTATCTCATCTGACTGACCTGAAGAATAAAGAGTCTGAGTAAAAGTGAATGAATGAAACCCAGTTGTGTTGAGTCAATGAGCAACTGTAAATATCTGTCTGAATGGTATGGCTCGACTAAACTTTGCTGTTTAACGCAATAGAGAATATAGGCCTAAATAATATCAATTTTATAATAATATCAATATAATTATAATAGTCATATGATGATTATGATTACATAATGATAATCACTCATGTGAAATATTAATACAATGGTGTGATAAAGCTTCTAAAGGGCCTCAAGTCTGGTAAAGCCCCAGGTCCAGATGGTCTGAAGAAGGAAGACCTCACACTAGGTATAGAGCAGACTGCAGGTTGCTTATCCCTCATCTTCAACAAATCCCTCGAACATGGCAAACTGCCAACTGAATGGAAAACTGCCAACGTTACACCCATCCATAAAAGTGGAAGCAAACAAAACGCCAACAACTATCGACCAATCTCTCTGACAAGCATCCCCTGCAAACTGCTCGAACATGTTGTACTCAGAAATCTTCTGGAGAAGATAGACAGTTGGCTCCATAAAAGACAACATGGATTCAGAAAAGGGCTCTCGTGTGAAACTCAGATATGTGTCACCCTGCATGAGATCATGGGGGCGACTGACAAAAAGTCTAGTGTGCATGCCGCAGTTTTGGACCTGTCAAAAGCTTTTGATCGTGTGCCACACACACTACTAATGCAAAAACTGTCAGAGATTCCTGGTATGGAAAGTTACCTGCTGGACTGGATACATGATTTCTTATGCAACAGATCACAAACTGTGGTGCTGGATGGTGTGAGATCTGGCTCACTGCCAGTGACATCAGGAGTTCCGCAGGGCTCGGTGCTGGGCCCTGTGTTGTTTCTGGTGTATATTAATGACCTCCCCAGCCATGTTGATTGCTCTGTTGGCCTCTTTGCTGATGATACCCTTATGTACCAAGATGTAAACAACACAACCGATGAGAGAAGATTTCAAACCAACCTTGAGTCACTGAACACCTGGGCTAAAACATGGGGAATGTGCTTCAATGCCAAAAAGTGTAAGATCATTGCCTTCCAGCCCCAAAGAGCAGTCCCTGAGTATACTATGGATAATCTAGTGCTGGAACACACAGATTACTGCAAATACCTGGGAGTGATACTGCAGTCAGACCTGAAGTTCACCAACCATATAGCCGATAAAATCTGCAAAGCCAGAAAGCAAGTTGGATGATCAGGAGAGCCCTCTACTGGGCACCTGAGCGAGCTAGGTTAATAGCATACAGATCTCTCTGCCTTCCTCACCTAGAATATGCTTCCTGCGCATGGGATCCCTCTACAAGTAAAGAGATTGAGGCACTAGAGATGGTGCAAAACCAAGGTGTGAGAATGATCTGTGGCATCAAAGGAAGGAGAGGTGTCACAGAGGCCAAAGAGAAACTTCAACTCCAACAGCTGGACATCCGACGTAGGAACTCTCGGGTAAAGCTTTTGCTAGATATACTGTCAAGAGAAGAAGCCCATCCTGCTCTCTGTGCATCATATGATGAAATCATGGAACAACCTCAGACAACAGTTCAGACTAGATCACAGTGTAGAAACGAACCGCGATCTATTAGAGCCACTGGGAACTGTTTCCATAACAGCTTTCTACCCCGCACAATACGAGACCTCAAAAAAGAATAAACATTAGCAGAAGAACAACACAACTAATACTAAAATACTACATGGGTACCCACTTGTACCCACTCTGAAACCAAATCTTACCCATGAGATGGTATATGGAACAATGTCCTTATGATAATTTATGTACAAAAATTGAGGCACGCCCCTTCCACCCCCTAGGCGGTCTAGCGTAATGTCGTCATTGATGTAAGTTGATGTAAGTACAATAATAATCATATATATTATTTATTATATACAATTATAACTGAATCGAATGGAACATCACATAAGATTAGATAAATAATATAATAATAAGTCAATGAATAAGATAATTTTTATTTTAAATTTAATATAAATATAATAAATATTAACAGGTCTATAGATTAATGATTAGTTGTATATAGAAAGTCTTGAAACCGAAAAATAGATTTAATGCAACAACAAACAAACAACTCTGAATCACCGACTACCGTACCGTAGGCAGTTTATCTTTTTATAGACTGGAATTTATCAGCACCATTGAACCCTTGAGACAACGATAATATATTATCTTTGCTTGAGACACTTCGTCTGTTGTGAAAAGGAAGTCAATACTATAAAGACCTCTCCTCATAGATTACCTATTCGATTTAATATTTTTTATTTACCAGCTGGTTTTGCAATAAATATTAAAAAAAATATGTTTATATAAATAAAATACCATCCAGTAATATAATAATATATCATTATAACTTTAATATTGCTCATCATTATAATTTCGAGGTTTCAGTAAATAGGATAGTAGTTATACAATTTCCGGTTAACTCTGTGGGGAATTCCCAGTGTTAGTTTCCTATTAATCAGTGTTAAAATTGTGAGATTTACGTCCCAGTAATCACCTATTTCTATTTTTTATCAGTCATCTTCGTTAGCAACTAACCATAAATAAAGTGAACAAGCGGTGAGATAACATTATTTTTGAATGGTAAAATTAATAATCAACGAAAAGCATTTAATCCACGAGCAGTTGCCTTACAGTGACACCCCACCCACTCCAACTTTTCTTATATTTATAATTTTATTGTTTTATTTTTATTTATAAGGCGAACAACGGTTGATGATTTATATTTTGGTATCTCAACCCCACTCAAATTGCACGCTCAGCCCCCAATCAAATGCTGAATCTCCATGTCTTTCACCAAAAGAACCTCTGCTAGACAACTATGCAGTCATCAGTCACCACATACATATACATGTATATACCACTGACTGATTTGGTGTTTTTCAGTTCTTATGGAGCCTCCTGTTGTACATCTTTGCGGTATTCAGTGTGGATTCTGTCTTGGTAAAGATGAAGAACTTGTGACTCCAAAATCACTGCCATGTGGGCATATTCATTGTTTGAGATGTTTAGAAACTGACTACTCTCTTACTCATATGATCAAATGTCCATTCTGTAGGCACGTCTTTATTTGCTTCCATTACATTTATTGGTCTGTGATAAAATTTGTTATGAATATACACAGATGTTTTTAAACAATATTAACATTGGCACAAATCCAGAGGCTGTAATGCTTCACACTTTCCTTGAACTAATGCAAACAATTAGGTTGTTTGACTTAGTGCTAATTCAAATGAGGCAGTAGATTATTGACATGTAATTCAAATGGCTACATCACTGTGAAATACACATACTTCGCTCCGTTAATAGACAGAGTTGAGGCAAATCATCCAAAGATAAATGTGATATTACATGGCATGATTCAAATTTGATTTTTGTGTAATTTTAGGGCAAAACCTGTGTCATGACGTTGATATGTACTGCATAACATTATGTCCATATGTATGTAAGCTATTGATTTTATTGAGTTGGGTTTGGATCTCTGGATATAGAATGATAATCGTCCTTCCAATAACAGTGAGGTCTTCTGATAGTCAAGTTATAATCTTACAGAGGAACATATCCTGAGATCACAGCAGACGGTTTACCGTCTGCTTTTCAGAGAAATGATGAATCTGCGCTCTGTGACAAGTGCAAGGAGAAAAAGTACAAAGGCATTACCTTGGACAGATTCTGTTCAACTTGCAACAGAATTGCGTATGCAAATCATCAAAAGGTATATCGTACACTATTTCTGGACATCACATACCCAAGTGTACATTAAACTGATTGTGTGTGCAGTGGTCCAACCATTTAATCTAGCCTGCATACTTTAACCTACTGTATATTGTTCACATCTCAACCGAGCAGAACTTTATCATTTGCGATTTGTACAGTCCTGGTAAACGGACAGCTAGAGTTGTGATTGAATGTAGTTGTCATTTTACTGTATAGTCTATGTAGGTTTATGGGTCAAATCTGTTTCATGATAGGAGCTACTTGAGAAGAAGCTAAATGCTGTAAGATATTGTGATCAACATAAGGAGTCTGTATATACCAGTGGATGTGAACTCTGCTATAAACCACTATGCACTGACTGTATTCACGGAGATGATGTGTGCAGCAATGGTTGGTATTCTATTCTATTCTATTTATGCTGCTAAGAATGAGCATAGCCAGCCTATTTAAATTATAGAACTAGTGTTGTTATTTGATCCCTACATTTAACTGCACATTCAGGTTTTTAACAAATCAGTCAGGATTAAGGTCAATAGAAGTAATACAATATAAATATATTATATGGAATTTGTTGTATCTATCTTTTTGCAAGGGGCTCCCTGGATTCCTGGGACCTGTTAAAAACACAACATATGGACTTTCATGACTCTCTGGGTTTACTTTGAGGGCTACAAAACACCCTCCATATGCACTACATATTGTGAATCCATATGCTCAATACACAACTGCTTTTGATGTATGCTGGTTACTGTACATATAAAAGGTGTTTGATCAGATCTTCTGCTCTCATACTCATGTATGTATGTGAAAAACTGTTGCTTTTAGAAATCTCAATTTTAATCTAAATATGTAGTTGCTCTGCTGTAGTGCATATGCTTATACTGTAAATAAAAGGTGCATTGCCAACTTCATCAATTTTTCTTGCAGACACTCTGTCTCTTTGGACATCAAATCAACATGAAATTATGAGCAAAGTGTTGTGACTTCATGCTTTGCTATTGTGGAGTGTTAGACTGCAGAGCTTGCTTTAACTTTGCATGTGTTGTTTTTTCGATATTCTAACATTTTCCCAATGATTGAAAAAATTTTCTGCTGAGCTACTGTTACAAAATGATATTAATTGACCACTGCATGGCCAGCGTACAATAAATTCTAAAAAGATATAACTTGTAACTTTTGTATATATCGGATGCTCAAGTGTTGTCGTCTAAGACCGAAGGGGGAATTGCTGGAGTAGCGAGAGCGTTGACAATATTGTCAATGCTCTCGCTACTCCAACAGTTCCCCCTTCGGTCTTAAACTTAAAACCACAATGCAATATTGCATTGTGGTTTAAGTAGTTGCTTTGGGTCTTTTGAAATATATTATATTGTCCATGTTTTACGCACCAAAATATGAAAGCTGCTGTTCGCTGCTGTTGTTTTGCGTGAGATGATAATTAGAAGAAAGTGTAGATTATATTTTAATTTATAAGCAATGCTCGTTAGCTAGCTTGATCTTGAACTCCACACTAGTGCCATTTCTGTTAGAGTCAGCTCATACATACAACTTTAATGGGTGACATTTTAGGAGAGAGACATGTCGTCCTAGCACTCGATGAATTGGTAGAAGGAGTGAAGCAAAAACTAAAGCATCTCGAGGGAAAGGTTAACTCTCTGGATGAACTATGCAAACAAGCTGAGTGTGAAATTTCAAAGTTGGAAGAAAGTCAAGAAATCTTTAAACATTTAGACAGGCAGTATGACCTTCAGGTGAGTGGCTGTAAATCCATCTGTGGTACTGGTTGGTATTACGAGCTCCTTTTTCAATACCCGAACTGTCTTCCGTAACTAATAATTTCAATTACAGCATCTATCAGGAATGCTCAACCTATTTTGCCGGTGGGCAAAATATTAGAGGTAGCGTATCGGAGTGGGCCACCCATTATATAGATAAATACATTTACTCTAAAATTACAGTAATTTTATGAGCTCTACTATGGGACTGGAATTGTGTTGATGAAACCAAATTAAAAATGTAAAAACACTGTGATTGTAATAAAATCATGACTACACCCATTTCTGTATGTGTAGTAGACTATAGACATCAACTATGAGTACCAATTAGAGACCAGCATCAACGAGATTTGTGAGTCTGATAAAATTCATGTATATAAAATCATGTCATATTAAGATAGAAAACTTGATTGGTAGTTTAGAACAGGTTACACAAGTTCACACTTACTGTAGCGATGATTGCAGACTACGAAGTGTGAGTAATGCTAATGGGGTGGAGTGATATTGGAAAGTATCTTACCATCCATGCATCTGCATAGAATAGAATACTTTGTAAATTGGTTAGATACAAGAACATACATGAGGCAAGCTAATCATGTGTAAATTTTATCTCGTACTAGTGAATTACCAGATAAAAGCATATATTATCATGCATTCTAGTTGGAGAGGCTTGAACTGCAACATTTGAAACAGAAAAGAGATTTATTTGAGGAGAGGACACATTCTAAATCTCGCATGTACGCGTTTATAGAGGATGAGATACTTGTAGAACTTGCAGACGTATGGAAGATGAGAGTTAGACTTGGAACGCTACTTCAGTTCCATTCTCAGGTATATAGACTAAACCTTGCCTACGTTATTTAATAGAATCTATTTAGTGTTTTCAGATTCATGTTCTCACTAAAGTATGTACATTCTCTTCAAAGAGAAGACTTGAAACTATAATAGTAGTATTACTTGGAGCTGATCCCGAATATCCCTTTAATTTCCATTCATGACGTATGACACCACAAATACGCTGAACCACTATACATACGTCAGTGATATACACGTATATCACATGCTAATGTGAGGGTCTTGCTGACCATGGCCTTAATAAGATTCTGCGGATATTTTGATGCCTGATTATGATTTCAAGACCACGTGTTACTTTTAAACCAAAGTAGTATAGAGGAAGCCCTTATTCTTATTATAATGATGAAAATGTAAAGTAGTGCCCTTGCATAAATAATATTTGTTCGTGACGTACCACTTGGATATGATGTAAAGTTTCACTGATTTCTCCTTTTCTTTCATATTGTAGACAGAGGCAATCAGTAGCTATGGCAAGATGAAGGACTGTATCAATGACTTATTGTGTAGGCAGGTTCCAACATTCAATGTAGACGGTAGGTTTATTCGCTTGAAAATAACTCGGGCAGGGGATGACTAGGTAATAAGCTCCTGTTCTTAGATGATAATAGAATTATACAAAATATAATTCTGTATTTCATCTTTTGAAACTAGGTAAAGCCAATCCTCTAGAATTCAGTACACATGGGTAACGTAGCCAAATGCAAATAGCGCACTAATTAAGGTTTAGTATGTGCTATGCCTGTGCACCACTCTTCAACACCCATTGCACTAACTAACTATCACCTGACCCACAAAAGCAACCAATCTCAGGCACTTCATAAAGTCTTTACAGTAGGTGTAAAGTTATTTACGATTTGAAATTTTATCAGGGTTCCATTTGAATGTTGTTATTGTAGTTATTTTAGCGATGAATGTTTGAGATGGGAACTGGCCTAGTAGCTATGATTATGTCTGAGTCCTACACTGTATATCTTCTCTGAAAACACCATTTTCTAAATTCAATTTTCTGTTAACTTAGGCAACTCTGCAGAAACAACAGATTCTTCCACTGAGAGTAGCTTTGATGACCAAGAAGAGTATATCGATACGGATGCTGAAAGTTTGAATTCAGATATTATTCCTTTAGAGGTCTTTGAGGCTATTTCCGAGTATGTTAACCATAGTTTAGAATAGATGATTTCTTTATCAGGATAGTTAGTATGTCCTTATTGAAAGGACATAGTCGGCTAGAAGTTGTGTACCTTGACTACGAGCATGCGCAAAGGGAGATTTACAGATTGTGCCCAGAGTTGAGCAGCATTAGCCATTCATTGCACAGTTAGAAAGCATACCAATTTACAGTCAAAATGGTATTATATTAATTGTTAGAAAGTTAGTATAGACTTGACTGTGTTTTGAATAATGGTCACCAGTGGTCAAAGTCTAAGAAAAGAGGTTGGGGTCTCTAGGGTAGCAGGAGTAGTTGCTTGAGGGCCCGAAGCACACCGGCGGGGAGGGTTCGGGAGGGGCGCCTGAGCGCCCTCCCGGAAATTGGAAACTTTATCAAAATTAGACACCGAAATGGTGCAAAATCCAAGAACTTCAGGTTACAACATATGGTCCAAGATCTGAAGGTAGAATATTATGGTCCAATTAGTATTATTATTATAGTAGTAATCTGTAGGGGTTCTATGAGTCTGAGGGACCCCCTGAAATTTATGGTAGAAGGACTGCGTCCCCCACGACCCCCCCAACTTTGACCACTGATGGTTATTTCTTAGAAGCTCAAATAAATAATCCATAAGGTTGCCGGCAGCTACACTGTCACTCGGATCTTTTTCAGCAATAAATCCATTCAGGTTTTAAACCATTGACCAATATATTAACCTTTATTTGAAGAAACCTTAGAAAATGTGAATGTGCACCAAATTCTCTAGACCGATCTTTTCATAAACTGCAGTAAAATATATTGCTATTCATTTCAGGTTATGCAGCGACTACTCAGTTGAGAACATGGAGTTTTCTTATGACCCCAATGATTCAAACCATATCCTGATCATTGGTAAAAATGCTGGAGAGATCCCACCAAACAAAGTCAACAAATTGTTAACAGGCACACGTTTCATAGCGAGTACGCGTGAGACAGAATCGGCCATTCATACTAACCCCATGGTTAATCAAATAGCGAGAAAGAACGAGCAAGACATATGTCCACACAAACAGATGGGTACCATGGGTTGTGATGTCTGTTATACTCTGCTATGCTCTCAGTGTATGGGTGAAAGTGACCTCTGTAGGAATGGTTAGTTACTGCTACAAGTATTACTACTTGTATGTTATCCTGTGACTATGTAGTATGTACTATACTATGCATCTAACAGTTTTGTGTTACTTGCATAACATAATACAGTTAAATAATTCGATGTATTAAACTAATATAGGTCTCAATATTAAAGTGGTCCTTGAATCACGTACCTATCAATTTACAATCTTTCGGAACAGTTAATAAAGTAATAGATGTTGAATTCTGCCAATTAAATTTTATTTCACTTTTGACAGCTAGTTTATCATTTCAGGAGAACCTCACTACCTTCTACCAGTAAAGGACTTGGTAAACACATTGAGCTACACTCACATACTGTTGAAGAAACGAGAAGGACAACTGATGCACTTGTATCGTGAACACCATTACAAGCTTTCAAACTTTGAGCATGAAACCAGGGAATTAGTTGAACACCTACTAGTGAAATTTAGTGCTGAGCAAGAGCAACAGGTAATTTTTCTAGTGTGTTGTTTGAAGACTACATCTCTTCTTGCTTATTTCCTTGACTAAGAATTTTGTGTAGTTGTAGTCCTTATGTATATGCGAGCAATTGCAATCTACACTATTCTATCTGACTCGCCAAAAGTCTACGAATATTCTACCGACTATCATAACTCGAATGTCATGGATGCTGATTTGGTACTGTAGATAGATGGTATCGTGTAAAACTAGCGCCTACAGGGCTATTGTTATACTTTCTGTAAACTGAAACAGAACTTTCAACATCTAGCTGCGTCCTATATATCTATATAGGTCCGATTTATTGGTAAAAAATACTCAAAGCTGAAGGAAGAAGAGCAACAGAAAAGAAATAAAGCTATCACTGAGTTGAACCAGTTTGCAGATGACATAGAAGGGAAAAAAATTCAACTCATCTGGAGAATTATTAGGAAACTTCAAGCTCAAATCACTGGCAGTCACATGGTTGTAATTACTGTACATGTTGAATCTTAAATTATATTGAGTGATTAATTGATATGCATATGAAAATTAATCGATATACATGTAGAGATTAATTCGTATACATGTGGAGGTTATCTCATACACATGTACATGTACATGTACATGTACATATACATGTACATGTACATGAGTTAATCTCCACACTCAACGATGTTAAGGAAACACCGGAAATTCTCCGCTTATGGATTTATCCCCACTACGTATAGGTCAAATTTGGGAGTGATCGCCCCTGACCTTGCTAGTACGATGGGAGTTGTGGCATCCTTGATCAAAACTGGTGCGACTGGCGTAAAGCTGGTGTCTGGTGTCGAATTATTCAGGACCGGGTCTGTAAGTGGCCACCCTCGACATATTATATTAGTACTCACTTGGAATTAGTTTCCTCCATATTTAGAAAGTTGCTTAGTCCTGCTCTTATCTTGGATCCACCTGACTGTAGCGATACTGGTAGTATCCATTTTTATACATCTACTGCGTGGTAGTTCTTTCATTTTTAAAATAATTTATATGTTTCCTAATATTTGTATTAATATAAATATTCTGCGTTAAAAAACTCATATATATTATTAGTTATTATATATTATAATATCATTATACAGGATAACATGTATATCAATTCAATGCATTTAATTTAAATTTTCATTTACATTCCAGCTAGCCAGCTAACCTAACAAATAGTGTGTCGTATTAGCACCATTTGGAATTATGGTTTTCTTGGTGACATTCATTTCCTTCGTGTCTCTGTGTGAGATGATTAAATAATTGTTGAATTTTAAAACTTTCACAATTATTGTACATGTACGTGTACCTAATTTTGGTTTACTGAAAATATAAATAAATAAAAATTATTCTAAAGTCTTGGTACGCCAGTATCCTAGGTGTTACTTAAATTGTAGTTACACCTAGTCAGACAGTCAGACACCATTATCAGATCAATGCAAGCTTGTGGGATATAATTCAACTAGAAGAAAGCTACATGTAAAATATTTCCTTGGTACAGCTTTATCACTAGTGATTAGGATTTGTTAAAATGTAAGCTAAGAAATGTTAGAGAAATATTAGGCTAAATTCTGAAACACAAATTGGTTCATGAAATGTGTATTTAGATATAGGAAAATTATATTTATCATTATATCATTATAATAGGCTTACGAGTGAGGCTGCAGGGACTTTCATCTATTTTTCTATTATATTCCTAACTACATGTAGTTAACAGAATAAAGAAAGACCGCAGATTGTTAGGAGAAGAAATCCAGCCTTTAACAGTTTAGAGCTTTGAATTAATGAAACTGAAAATACACTCTGACACTCTCCGATCTATGACTCTGTAAGTAAAATAATATATATATATCACAGTTTGGGTGACATGACTGTGTGCACACTATGTGACTCTAAAAAGCATAGTCATCTCGCTATTGGAGTTGTCACATCTTGGGGTTGAATGTGACAACTCCAAGAAGATGTCATCTACCTTGAACCAGTTTATTTATGTGTTATCATGCATGCTCAGTGACCCTGGATACCTAGATTTTCACAGGTAGTCCACCAATAAATATGTACAGTGCCATTAAATCAGGTGTTCAATCAGCAGTGCCTGCATTCTCAACTAAGTTGAATGCAGGAAGAAGACTTTTGAGAATTTAGAGAAAGGCTCAAGTAAAAAGATATAGTTGTACATACTTTCCTCGAAAGATTAAGCTGCTGCAAGTAGGAGTGAACATCTGGCTGACTCTGGCATTTTGAATATAGTGGAATGTACAAGATAATTGCATCAGTATCAATTTTCTGTTTCTATAATCAAACATTCAATAACTTTGTAGGTGACCTCAAATGAAGAACCTCTCATTCTTAACCTGCCAAGTATTGTAATGCACACATATACATGTACATGTAGACCTACATGGGTGTAATTATTATTATATATTACAGTGGTACATTTCAGTGTATATATATATACATGTACCAGTACATGTAGGTACAGTAGGTGCAAGGAATATAGGCATATGCAAGTACGTTGTAGGTGTAAAAAGGCTTGTACATGTATTTATTAGCATAGAGTTCACATTCGGTCGTACATTATCATGTCTCACCTTTTACCTGTAGTTGAGGAAACTTCAGTTTGACAAATAATAAGCAAAGCTAGTAGGAGAGGCAGCTGTGTATCAGCAGGGGAAGCGAGGATCACATATAGTAGAATCATCTGAGTGTGACTGGAGGTATTGATGTCCTTCTAGTAAAAAAATAGGAGTGGATGGAGATGGTTGTCGTCCTTACGGCATGAGGGGGTAATAGCTGCATTAATTGTTCAGTATGGTGATAAAATAGGAGTGACCCGTTTAATATGATTGCTCAAAGATAGCGTATTTGTGTATATGTACTGTATATTATATATGTATATAATATGTATATTATGGCTAGCATGTTTTACCTGTTTTAGATTGTTTGAACTCTCTTGTAGACTGGACAACATCTACTTACCAGAGGATAAACACAACTGGTAGGAGAGGTAGCTGTGTATCAGCAGGGGAAGAGTCGATCACTAAAGAGCGAGGATCATATATAGTAGAATCATCTGAGTGTGACTGGAAGTATTGGTGTTCTTCTTGTGAGAGGATAGGAGGGGATGGAGGTGGTTGTCGTTCCTACGGCATGAGGAGGTAATAGATGCTTTAATTGTTCAGTATGGTGATAAAGTAGAAGTGACCTGTTTAATACGATTGCTGAAAGATAGCGTATTTCTGTATATGTACTGTATATTATATATGTATATAATATGGATATTATGGCTAGCATGTTTACCTGTTTTAGCTTGTTTGAACTCTCCTGTAGACTAGAGAATCTCTACTTACCAGAGGATAAACATACGTAGCTAGTAGGAGAGATAGTTGTGTATCAGCAGGGGAAGTGTCAATCACTAAAGACCGAGGATCATATATTATAGTAGAATCATCTGAGTGTGACTGAAAATATTGGTGTCCTTCTTGTGAGAGGATAGGAGTGGATGGAGGTGGTTGTCGTCCCTACGGCATGAGGAGGTAATAGATGCATTAATTGTTCAGTATGGTGATAAAATAGAAGTGACCCGTTTAATATGATTGCTGAAAGATAGCGTATTTGTGTATATGTACTGTATATTATATATGTATATAATATGTATAATATGGCTAGCATGTTTACCTGTTTTAGCTTGTTTGAACTCTCCTGTAGACTGGAGAATCCCTACCTACCAGCGGATAAACACAGCGGGTAGGAGAGGTTGCTGTGTATCAGCAGGGGAAGTGTCGATCACTAAAGAGCGAGGATCATATATAGTAGAATCATCTGAGTGTGACTGGAGGTATTGGTGTTCTTCTTGTGAGAGGATAGGAGTGGTTGGAGGTGGTTGTCGTTCCTACGGCAATAGGAGGTAATAGATGCTTTGTTTGTTCAGTATGGTGATAAAATAGAAATGACCCGTTTAATATGATTGCTGAAAGATAGCGTATTTGTGTATATGTACTGTATATTATATATGTATATAATATGTTTATTATGGCTAGCATGTTTACCTGTTTTAGCTTGCTTGAACCCTTCTGTAGACTGGAGAATCTCTATCTACCAGAAGATAAACACAACTGGTAGGAGAGGTGGCTGTGTCTCAGCAGGGGAAGAGTCGATCACTAAAGAGCGAGGATCATATATAGTAGAATCATCTGAGTGTGACTGGAGGTATTGGTGTCCTTCTAGTGAGAGGATAGGAGTGGATGGAGGTAGTTGTCGTCCCTACGGCATTAAGAGGTAATAGCTGCAATAATTGTTCAGCATGGTGATAAAATAGAAATGACTCATTTATTATGATTGCTGAAAGATAGCATATATGTGTACATGTACATTATATTATATATTGTTATGTATATAATATGTATATTATGGCTAGCATGTTTTACCTGTTCTAGTTTGCTTGAGCTCTCCTGTAGACTGGAGAATCCCTACCTACCAGAGGATAAACACAGCGGGTAGGAGAGGTTGCTGTGTATCAGCAGGGGAAGTGTCAATCACTAAAGAGCAAGGATCATATATAGTAGAATCATCTGAGTGTGACTGGAAGTATTGGTGTTCTTCTTGTGAGAAGATAGGAGGGGATGGAGATGGTTGTCGTCCTTACGGCATGAGGGGGTAATAGCTGCATTAATTGTTCAGTATGGTGATAAAATAGGAGTGACCCGTTTAATATGATTGCTGAAAGATAGCGTATTTGTGTATATGTACTGTATATTATATATGTATATAATATGGATATTATGGCTAGCATGTTTTACCTGTTTTAGCTTGTTTGAACTCTCCTGTAGACTGGAGAATCTCTACCTACCAGAGGATAAACATACGTAGCTGGTAGGAGAGGTTGCTGTGTATCAGCAGGGGAAGTGTCGATTACTAAAGAGCAAGGATCATATATAGTAGAATCATCTGAGTGTGACCGGAAATATTGGTGTCCTTCTAGTGAGAGGATAGGAGTGGATGGAGGTGGTTGTCGTCCCTACGGCATTAAGAGGTAATAGCTGCAATAATTGTTCAGCATGGTGATAAAATAGAAATGACCCGTTTATTATGATTGCTGAAAGATAGCATATATGTGTACATGTACATTATAGTATATATTGTTATGTATATAATATGTATATTATGGCTAGCATGTTTTACCTGTTCTAGTTTGCTTGAACTCTCCTGTAGACTGGAGAATCCCTACCTACCAGAGGATAAACACAGCGGGTAGGAGAGGTTGCTGTGTATCAGCAGGGGAAGTGTCGATCACTAAAGAGCGAGGATCATATATAGTAGAATCATCTGAGTGTGACTGGAAGTATTGGTGTTCTTCTTGTGAGAGGATAGGAGTGGTTGGAGGTGGTTGTCGTTCCTACGGCAATAGGAGGTAATAGATGCTTTGTTTGTTCAGTATGGTGATAAAATAGAAATGACCCGTTTAATATGATTGCTGAAAGATAGCGTATTTGTGTATATGTACTGTATATTATATATGTATATAATATGTTTATTATGGCTAGCATGTTTACCTGTTTTAGCTTGCTTGAACCCTTCTGTAGACTGGAGAATCTCTATCTACCAGAAGATAAACACAACTGGTAGGAGAGGTGGCTGTGTATCAGCAGGGGAAGTGTCGATCACTAAAGAGCGAGGATCATATATAGTAGAATCATCTGAGTGTGACTGGAGGTATTGGTGTCCTTCTAGTGAGAGGATAGGAGTGGATGGAGGTAGTTGTCGTCCCTACGGCATTAAGAGGTAATAGCTGCAATAATTGTTCAGCATGGTGATAAAATAGAAATGACTCATTTATTATGATTGCTGAAAGATAGCATATATGTGTACATGTACATTATATTATATATTGTTATGTATATAATATGTATATTATGGCTAGCATGTTTTACCTGTTCTAGTTTGCTTGAGCTCTCCTGTAGACTGGAGAATCCCTACCTACCAGAGGATAAACACAGCTGGTAGGAGAGGTAGCTGTGTATCAGCAGGGGAAGTGCCAATCATTAAATAGCGAGGATCACATATAGTAGAATCATCTGAGTGTGACTGGAGGTATTGGTGTTCTTCTTGTGAGAGGATAGGAGTGGATGAAGGTGGTTGTCGTTCCTACGGCATGAGGAGGTAATAGATGCTTTAATTGTTCAGTATGGTGATAAAATAGAAGTGACCCGTTTAATATGATTGCTGAAAAATAGTGTATTTGTGTATATGTACTGTATATTATATATGTATATAATATGTATATTATGGCTAGCATGTTTACCTGTTTTAGCTTGCTTGAACCCTTCTGTAGACTGGAGAATCTCTATCTACCAGAAGATAAACACAACTGGTAGGAGAGGTAACTGTGTATCAGCAGGGGAAGTGCCAATCATTAAATAGCGAGGATCACATATAGTAGAATCATCTGAGTGTGACTAGAAGTATTGGTGTTCTTCTTGTGAGAGGATAGGAGTGGATGAAGGTGGTTGTCGTTCCTACGGCAATAGGAGGTAATAGATGCATTAATTGTTCAGTATGGTGATAAAATAGAAGTGACCCGTTTAATATGATTGCTGAAAGATAGCGTATTTGTGTATATGTACTGTATATAATAATTGTATATTATGGCTAGCATGTCTACCTGTTTTAGCTTGTTTGAACTCTCCTGTAGACTGGAGAATATCTACTTACCAGCGGATAAACACAGCTGGTAGGAGAGGTTGCTGTGTATCAGCAGGGGAAGTGTCGATCACTAAAGAGCAAGGATCATATAGTAGAATCATCTGAGTGTGACTGGAGGTATTGGTGTCCTTCTAGTAAGAAGATAGGAGTGGATGGAGATGGTTGTCGTCCTTACAGCATGAGGGGGTAATAGCTGCATTAATTGTTCAGTATGGTGATAAAATAGGAGTGACCCGTTTAATATGATTGCTGAAAGATAGCGTATTTGTGTATATGTACTGCATATTATATATGTATATAATATGTATATTATGGCTAGCATGTTTTACCTGTTTTAGATTGTTTGAACTCTCTTGTAGACTGGACATCATCTACTTACCAGAGGATAAACACAGCTGGTAGGAGAGGTAGCTGTGTATCAGCAGGGGAAGTGTCAATCACTAAAGAGCAAGGATCATATATAGTAGAATCATCTGAGTGTGACTGGAGGTATTGGTGTTCTTCTTGTGAGAGGATAGGAGTGGATGGAGGTGGTTGTCGTTCCTACGGCAATAGGAGGTAATAGATGATTTAATTGTTCAGTATGGTGATAAAATAGAAATGACCCGTTCAATATGATTGCTGAAAGATAGCGTATTTGTGTATGTACATGTATGTACTGTATATTATATATGTATATAATATGTATAATATGGCTAGCATGTTTTACCTGTTTTAGATTGTTTGAACTCTCTTGTAGACTGGATATCATCTACTTACCAGAGGATAAACACAGCTGGTAGGAGAGGTAGCTGTGTATCAGCAGGGGAAGTGCCAATCATTAAATAGCAAGGATCACATATAGTAGAATCATCTGAGTGTGACTGGAGGTATTGGTGTTCTTCTTGTGAGAGGATAGGAGTGGATGAAGGTGGTTGTCGTTCCTACGGCAATAGAAGGTAATAGATGCTTTAATTGTTCAGTATGGTGATAAAATAGAAATGACCCGTTCAATATGATTGCTGAAAGATAGCGTATTTGTGTTTATGTACATTATATTATATATTGTTATGTATATAATATGTATATTATGGCTAGCATGTTTTACCTGTTCTAGTTTGCTTGAGCTCTCCTGTAGACTGGAAAATCCCTACCTACCAGAGGATAAACACAGCTGGTAGGAGAGGTAGCTGTGTATCAGCAGGGGAAGTGCCAATCATTAAATAGCGAGGATCACATGTAGTAGAATTATCTGAGTGTGATTGGAGGTATTGGTGTTCTTCTTGTGAGAGGATAGCAGTGGATGAAGGTGGTTGTCGTTCCTACGGCAATAGGAGGTAATAGATGCATTAATTGTTCAGTATGGTGATAAAATAGAAGTGACCCGTTTAATATGATTGCTGAAAGATAGCGTATTTGTGTATATGTACTGTATATTATATATGTATATAATAATTGTATATTATGGCTAGCATGTTCACCTGTTTTAGCTTGTTTGAACTCTTCTGTAGACTGGAGAATATCTACTTACCAGCGGATAAACACAGCTGGTAGGAGAGGTTGCTGTGTATCAGCAGGGGAAGTGTCAGTCACTAAAGAGCAAGGATCATATATAGTAGAATCATCTGAGTGTGACTGGAAGTATTGGTGTCCTTCTTGTGAGAGGATAGGAGTGGATGGAGGTGGTTGTCGTTCCTACGGCATGAGGAGGTAATAGATGCATTAATTGTTCAGTATGGTGATAAAATAGAAGTGACCCGTTTAATATGATTGCTGAAAGATAGCGAATTTGTGTATATGTACTGCATATTATATATGTATATAATAATTGTATATTATGGCTAGCATGTTTACCTGTTTTAGCTTGTTTGAACTCTCCTGTAGACTGGAGAATATCTACTTACCAGCGGATAAACACAGCTGGTAGGAGAGGTTGCTGTGTATCAGCAGGGGAAGTGTCAATCACTAAAGAGCAAGGATCATATATAGTAGAATCATCTGAGTGTGACTGGAGGTATTGGTGTTCTTCTTGTGAGAGGATAGGAGTGGATGGAGGTGGTTGTCGTTCCTACGGCAATAGGAGGTAATAGATGATTTAATTGTTCAGTATGGTGATAAAATAGAAATGACCCGTTCAATATGATTGCTGAAAGATAGCGTATTTGTGTATGTACATGTATGTACTGTATATTATATATGTATATAATATGTATAATATGGCTAGCATGTTTTACCTGTTTTAGATTGTTTGAACTCTCTTGTAGACTGGATATCATCTACTTACCAGAGGATAAACACAGCTGGTAGGAGAGGTTGCTGTGTATCAGCAGGGGAAGTGTCAATCACTAAAGAGCAAGGATCATATATAGTAGAATCATCTGAGTGTGACTGGAAGTATTGGTGTTCTTCTTGTGAGAGGATAGGAGGGAATGAAGGTGGTTGTCGTTCCTACGGCAATAGGAGGTAATAGATGCTTTAATTGTTCAGTATGGTGATAAAATAGAAGTGACCCGTTTAATATGATTGCTGAAAGATAGCCTATTTGTGTATATGTATATTATATATGTATGTAATATGTTTATTATGGCTAGCATGTTTACCGGTTTTAGCTTGCTTGAACCCTTCTGTAGACTGGAGAATCTCTACCTACCAGAGGATAAACACAACTGGTAGGAGAGGTAGTTGTGTATCAGCGGGGGAAGTGTCAATCACTAAAGACCGAGGATCATATATAGTAGAATTATCTGAGTGTGACTGGAACTATTGGTGTCCTTCTTGTGAGAGGATAGGAATGGATGGAGGTGGTTGTCGTTCCTACGGCATGAGGAGGTAATAGATGCATGACTAGTCTTGCATGTAATACACCAACCTATTTATATGTTTGCTTACAACTACGCTGTATTTAGCTTTATCCGTTACCATAATTTTAATTCTGTGCCATTTAATGTCTCGGTTCCTCACTTTGAATGATCAAGCTCAGTAATTTCATACTTTCTACCACCAATAACTTTGAGTGAAATAACTAATTAAGCGCTACTATACACTGGTGTTATTAGTTTGAGCTGTATTACATCAGTTAAAAAAATTGGAACCCTGTGCACTTTTTTACAAGTGCCTTTCCACTAATTTTCATACAAAGTAAATACTCGTTCCTATCTCCTTGTCTATATAGAGGAATGTACATGTACATGTTGTTTATACACGTACATCGCCTTGTCTATGCTCTGATAATAACTTGGTTTTACACGTCCATATGTATCAATAATGATTGGTCTTACTGTTTACTTGTAGCTGTTCATCAACTTCTTTGAGCACCCGCTGAGACTTGAGATGATCTACTGTCTGGGAGAGAAACACCTTTTAGTGGAAATGCTCTTTGAAGAATGCAGGAGAGTGGAGAACTTTGTTGTTTGAGTGTGGTGGCACTGGTAAGAACAGAGCAGCAAAATGCAAATTCTCAGTTGTAAATGAGGTTGTAAATAATTTACCATGTGAAAATGGTAAGATAATAAAAATATGTTACAGAATATAATACTTATATTAAGCTAATAGAACTGCAACATAACAAAAAAGTCAAATGTTGCGTTGTGTATTGCTGAAAGAAGGAAGTTGAATTAGTTCCCCAGAAGCTACCAAAAGAAGGTGTGGAAAATTTGTGTGGTAAACTGAACAATAGATTTACCTTTGTAAGGCTCAAGCTGGATGTTGATGTGTGCAGCAGATAGTTCAGTCAGAGTGACTGTGGCCCAAAAGCTAGGAGCAGATATCACAATAGAAAGCTTTGAATGGCTTTGGCTGCCCTACAAGTATAATATATAGCACATTTGTGAATGTGCAATCCTTGACTGTACTAAAACCTTTAACTGTTCTGATTAGTTAAAGGAAAATGAACAACTTTACACAAAGTATTTTTGTTTATTAATTTCTTACCTCTAAATTCCTGGAATTGCCATCTTTCTAATCATTATTTACAGTCACTGTACATTGCTTCTTATACTGTCTGATAAACAATCTTTATATGCACTGTATATATTAAATGATTGTGCACAATATCATTGAGTGGTCATATTGAACTCGAATTTGGAATGAAAAATCAAGACTGGATATATAAACAACACAAACACCAAAGAGTGAGAACCTTTAGCTAGACATTCCTTCCTGGAGTTCCCTGCTTAAATCATTATACTATACAGCATCCTCATTTTCATGTTCCTATCGTTTGAAAACTTCCCTTGCTAATATACATGTGAATGCAGAATATACCTGTAACAATTTCAATAATCAAGTTTCACCTGTTCTAGCTTGCTTGAACTCTCCGGTAGACTGGAGAATCCCTACCTACCAGAGGATAAACTCGATGTCGATTACTAAAGAGCAAGGATCATATATAGTAGCATCATCTGAGTGTGACTGGAGGTATTGGTGTCCTTCTTGTGAGAGGATAGGAGTGGATGGAGGTGGTTGTCGTTCCTACGGCATTGAGAGGTAATAGCTGCAATAATTGTTCAGCATGGTGATAAAATAGAAATGACCTGTTTAATATGCTTGCTGAAAGATAGCGTATTTGTGTTTATGTATATTATATATGTATATAATATGTTTATTATGGCTAGCATGTTTACCTGTTCTAGCTTGCTTGAGCTCTCCTGTAGACTGGAGAATCCCTACCTACCAGAGGATAAACACAGCTGGTAGGAGAGGTGGCTGTGTATCAGCAGGGGAAGTGTCGATCACTAAAGAGCAAGGATCATATATAGTAGAATCATCTGAGTGTGACTGGAAATATTGGTGTCCTTCTAGTGAGAGGATAGGAGTGGATGGAGGTGGTTGTCGTCCCTACGGCATTGAGAGGTAATAGCTGCAATAATTGTTCAGCATGGTGATAAAATAGAAATGACCTGTTTAATATGCTTGCTGAAAGATAGCGTATTTGTGTTTATGTATATTATATATGTATATAATATGTTTATTATGGCTAGCATGTTTACCTGTTTTAGCTTGCTTGAGCCCTTCTGTAGACTGGAGAATCCCTACCTACCAGAGGGTAAACACAGCTGGTACGAGAGGTGGCTGTGTATCAGCAGGGGAAGTGTCGATCACTAAAGAGCAAGGATCATATATAGTAGAATCATCTGAGTGTGACTGGAGGTGTATTGGTGTCCTTCTAGTGAGAGGATAGGAGTGGATAGAGGTGGTTGTCGTTCCTACGGCATGAGGAGGTAATAGATGCATTAATTGTTCAGTATGGTGATAAAATAGAAATGACCCGTTTAATGTGATTGCTGAAAGATAGCCTATATGTGTACATGTACATTATATTATATCTTGTTATGTATATAATATGGCTAGCATGTTTTACCTGTTCTAGCTTGCTTGAGCTCTCCTGTAGACTGGAGAATCCCTACCTACCAGAGGATAAACAGAGCTGGTAGGAGAGGTAGCTGTGTATCAGCAGGGGAAGTGTCGATTACTAAAGAGCAAGGATCATATATAGTAGCATCATCTGAGTGTGACTAGAGGTATTGGTGTCCTTCTTGTGAGAGGATAGGAGTGGATGGAGGTGGTTGTCGTTCCTACGGCATGAGGAGGTAATAGATGCATTAATTGTTCACTATGGTGATAAAATAGAAGTGACCCGTTTAATATGATTGCTGAAAGATAGCGTATTTGTGTATATGTACATTATATTGTATATTGTTATGTATATAATATGTATATTATGGTTGCTGGAATACACTGCAGCCAGATCTCGTTCAATATTGTCTTTCTCTTCAATATATCTTGTCTGCTTTATAATTTGTCCCGTAATTGATAAGTTAATTTCTTTTTTTTTGTAGCAGGTGTACTTTCATCAGCAGATAAAGACAGTCGTGAGATTGCTGTTTTAGTTGGCTGTTAATAGTTGACAGATACAGACTGAGGTGGTGTCGCATCAACATGTGGTAGAAGTAATTCACCACTTCGTCTCGATCCAGAAAACTCATTTTCAAGTCCGACTGTTTCGCTAGAAGACTGATCAGATGAACTTGTTCCAGGTGAGGGAATTGTTGCAGAAGTTGATGTCAACAAACTGTCTGCAGTAGCACTCAACTTGGAGTCACTTTGAGTTTGCACATCTAATAATGAGAATACATTTATTATAGTTTATACAGAAGTAGCACATACATGTAGGCAAAGACATTTGTACAATTTTGAGTCAATTGTAAATAGAGAGTAAGTGTTCCTATGTGGTTTTGGACCCATCAGATGTTTGCTATAAAACTCTAGTTAATGTGGGTTTTGAATCACAGTTATATCTTTCAAACAGCAGCATCCAGATTTAGTTGAATTGTTAAAACTGTAACAGCACTCCAAACGAGGATGGAAGCAGATAATAAATAATTCATGGTTTAAAAAATATTGGGTCTGTTAAAACATTCTTAGTAAATAGTTGACGCTTGCAGAAAATCTAGTTCATACCTACTTACCTACAATCTACCTACATGTACCTACCTACCAATGTACCTGCCTACCTACACTAATACATTGTAGCTACATGTATAATATAACTATTTCCAAAAGCTGCACTGTTGTACATATCTTTGAATGGTTGTGACCCTTGGCTATAGAATATAAAGCAACTAAAAATAATTTCGAGATCACTATAACAGCACAGCTAACAATGTGTAAAATTCCACAAGTGAAACATTTTATCTTTCTGCAATTAAAGAAGACCAGCTCGCTGATTCAATAGTTCGAGAATTGGAAGTTTCAAGTGGCAAATGGTTGAATTGATTACCTGATAACTTCTCATATTTTGCAAGAGTGCAAAACACTTTATTTTTCTTCTTCAGTTGAAAGATGTCATTTTTCCCACATCCTCGACAGTTGATGAGTGTGTGTTCACTCCTCTTTTGTGTTGATAGTGAGGCCCAGCATCCCAAGGAGAAGGTCTTGATGTAGAGGTCTTGTCCCTTTCGACCATCATCAAATTGGCTCCTGAAAAACCAGGTACATGATCTATATGTATACGTATTTCGTAATAATGAAAATGGGTGCACTGGGCACTTTGGCTCTCAGCAGCATGCTTCTCTATCTGCCAGTTGTGATTGGTGTGCAACTCTGTTGCTAACCACAACATGTTGGATGAACATTTGATAGAATAGAACCGTTACTTATTAACAATCAGCACCAATATCAGTCTAATATGATTGAAAACCGGAAATCTTGAGCAGAACTGCAATTTATATAATGTAATAGACTGTCAGGGACAATTACACTACAAAGCACCCACATTACTAATACACCGTCACTTAGGAGTTGTGCATAGCCACTATAAACATGTACATATTTTAATAGTGTCCATCATCCAGCTCTAGCAATTGTTGGAATAATATTCCATGTGATAATCATTTTAATATTAGTCAATTACAGTTTAAATAGGCCTCAATTTGTATTTACACTTACATTTAACTGGGAATTTGTTCCAGGTTTTATTGCCTGTCGGCAACTAAGTACAAAAAATAAACATAAAATGTGATATTTTGATTTAAGTGATATGGTAAACCGAAATTTTTGCTAATTTGAGCATTTGAAAGTTTAATCAAGCATTTATAGCAATAATATTGTAGGGTGTTTGATCAGCAGCTCCCCCTAGTTTAATGCACTTACTGTTTCATTAATTGATCTGCCAGTCTGTCTTTATGCTTGACCCACACTCCATGTTTAATTTTCATGTTTGGGTGATCTTTCATGAGGTGTTTGTTGTATTGCAGATAGCCCTCATCATCTAAGCTCCACAAATAACAGTCAGCGTAACCGCAGAAGACTGGTGCTGATATAGGCATTATAGTTGTATGAAACAAAGTTATGCTCTGGTAGGTATAATTCAATGTTGAACTGTTGCTTACTGAAATTTTGTATTGCGTTGACAGTTAGGTGTTTCTAGTGTCGAAAGTCTTGCTGGACTGAAGTCTGTCCAAGATAGAAGGATTATATATAGGCCTATAAATTAAATTTCTATATTATTTGTAATTAACTAATTACTTTACCCTCTTTTCATTTTTCTAATGGATTATTCAAATAAATTTGTTCTGCTTTATTCACAGGTAAGGTAGACACTGAAACTGAACTGGACTCAACTGATTGCCCTTGCCTCTTCTGTTTTCCTAATATGGGTGATTTCAGTCTAATCCCATTATATTATGTGCATGGAAGATCAACAAATATTACACAATTATAGACTGTAGTACTGTCACCTACTAGTCTGTTATGCCACATATTCTCACAAGGAAATTTGAGAGACAGAGTTTTAGCATAACATACAGTTTCTAGCACTAAATACAGAGGGCAGCTTTAGCTGTCTAGAGACAGTTTACCATAATCGTAGCATACGTTTAATCAGAGTGTGGAATTGGTCTAAATAACTCAATTTGTTCTCAGTGAAACTCCAACCCCTCTGTGTACATGTTTGATATTACTTGTGTTCCATAATATGCCCAATGTAATTTATTTGATATATTTCCAGTAGATATAGCTAGATGTGGTTTTGGTGTAAAGTTTCGAAAGCTATTTGGTCATGCATGTACATGCATACATGGTTTATCATTTGTGGCATCACCTGTGTTCTGTAGTTAACTGTTGCCAACAAGTTAGTTATACAGTTTTATATAATAATAATTTGACTAAAGTAAACAGGTTGCTGTGAATGATTACTTATGAGTCCACTCTCTTCTAAGAAATTTTCTATTCAATAGACTTATTTATGTTAGTTAAAGATATGTACCACTGTGCATATTATTTATATGTGTCAGAATAATCATGTTTACAGTTTTGTTATTTAGTGAGGCAAAGTGGGCTAGCAAGTTCTATTTTCCATCTTGTTTATGCTGTGTTGTAAAACATGACAAGTTGGAGCTGGGAGTGATTTCAGGTTTCTCCATAAACAGAATAAAAATTGGGATAGGCAGCAGACAGCAATATTAGCATAATGTGACCAAAAAAGTTGTTTCCCGAGCAGCATGGATTTCTACCATCTGCCCAATTTATCTAAGTATGTAGATGGGCAGACCAGCAAAGTTTCAGTGCCAAAGACTGTATATTTTGGTAAAGTATAGCATAGAACAGTGTGAATAATAGGTATTTTGTTATTGGTATTTACCCATGAGCACACTGGTTGTTCAGTCAGTGTATGGAGCATCTAGCCCTTTGTGAGGTAAAAGTACACTATTAGCTATGTCCACTTTCACCAATAATACTATGATACATTAGCAGCAGATGGTGAGATATATTGTTGTCAAATCAACTATCTCTTTCTCCCTGTCACTGCAAAGAGAAATAGTTATACCATGTTATAGCCTGCTTTAGAGCTGCAGTGTGAATTCTTGTATTTGTTGAAATGCATTAGTATTCTGCTAGATCTACAGTACATTACATTGTGATAGGAAGTTGGTCTAGTTGTAACGTTTGTTGAAATGAGACTAATTTAAAAATATGAACATCCTTCTATCTAGACAAAATGTTTACTAACATCATGGGCTTGTAATATTCTTGCAATTCATGTAATGATTGAGCTTGGGGTAAAGTTTGAGGGCCGCTCACAGTGAGACAGTGTATTATGGTGAAGTATGTGTATAGCATAGAACAGTTTGAATAATAGGTCCTTTGTTATTGGTGTTTATTCAATAATACATGTACAATGGTCAGTCAGTCAGTGTATGGAGCATCTAGCCCTCTGTGAGGTACAAGTACTAATAGCTATGTCCACTTTCACCAATAATACTATGATACATTAGCAGCAGATGGTGAGATATATTGTTGTCAAATCAACCCTGTCTTTCTCGCTGTCACTGCAATGAGAAATAGTTATACCATGTTATAGCCTACTTTGAAGCTGAAGTGTGAATTCTTGTATTTGTTGAAATTTGTTAGTATCCTGCTAGTTCTACTTTATATTGTGATAGGAAGTTGGTCTACTTGTAACATTTGCTAGAATAAGCCCAATGCTTTCATAGTGCTGCATAGTACTCAAAACATGGGTCAGTTTTCTGTTCATCCAGATACCCCACCTGTCCGAATTACAGATGTTACACAATGTCAACACTGTGCAGTAGTTCAAACATTGGTGCTCATGGTAATATTGGTGAAAGTGACTAGCTAATTATAGTACTTGTACCTCACAGAGGGCTAGATGCTCCATACACTGACTGACCGACCATTGTACATGTATTTTTGAATAAATACCAATAACAAAGGACCTATTATTCCAGCTGTTCTAAGCTATACACATACTACACCATAACACACTGTCTCACTGTGAGCAGCCCTCAAATGTTACCCCAAGCTAACTTGGTAAAGGGACAATTCGAAAAAGACAGTTCGAAACAGGACGTTTCACAACTGGACAGTTCAAAACAGGACAGTTCGAAACTGTGTAGATTACATTAAGAAGAACACAACTTGCAAATAATTAATTTTAATCAATTAATTTAATTAACTAAATAGAGAAAATAATATTCAAAATGAAAATTAGTTGAAATCTGGTGGTTGGGATTTGGGGTTAGGCGTTTCGAACTGTCCGGTGTTGAACTGTCCACTTTCGAAACGTCCTGTTTCGAACTGTCTTTTTTGAACAGTCGCATATTCAGCTCAATCATAACATGAATTGTAAGAATACTACAAGTCCATGAAGTTTAGTAAACATTTTTTTCTGGACAGAACTGGTTGGCAAAATATAGTTTTACATCAGACTTTAATACTTCTTATGGCAAATTAGCAGCAGATGATGAGATATATTGTTGTCAAATCAACTATCTCTTTCTCCCTGTCACTGCAAAGAGAAATAGTTATACCATGTTATAGCCTGCTTTAGAGCTGCAGTGTAAATTCTTGTATTTGTTGAAATGCATTAGTATTCTGCTAGATCTACAGTACATTGCATCGTGATAGGAAGTGGTCTAGTTGTAACTTTGTTGAAATGGGACTAATTTAAAATATGAACATCCTTCTGTCTAGACAAAATGTTTACTAGCATCATGGACTTGTAATATTCTTGCAATTCATGTAATGATTGAGCTTGGGGTAAAGTTTGAGGGCCCCTCACAGTGAGACAGTGTGTTATGGTGAAGTACATGTATGGCATAGAACAGTTTGAATAATAGGTCCTTTGTTATTGGTATTTATTCAATAATACATGTACAATGGTCAGTCAGTTGGTGTATGGAGCATCTAGCCCTCTGTGAGGTACAAGTACTATAATTAGCTAGTCACTTTCACCAATAATACTATGATACATTAGCAGCAGATGGTGAGATATATTGTTGTCAAATCAACCCTGTCTTTCTCGCTGTCACTGCAATGAGAAATAGTTATACCATGTTATAGCCTGCTTTGGAGCTGAAGTGTGAATTCTTGTATTTGTTGAAATGCGTTAGTATCCTGCTAGTTCTACTTTATATTGTGATAGGAAGTTGGTCTACTTGTAACATTTGCTAAAATAAGCCCAATGCTTTCATAGTGCTGCATAGTACTCCAAACATGGGTCAGTTTTCTGTTCATCCAGATACCCCACCTGTCCGAATTACAGATATTACACAATGTCAACACTGTGCACTAGTTCAAACATTGGTGCTCATGGTAATATTGGTGAAAGTGACTAGCTAATTATAGTACTTGTACCTCACAAAGGGCTAGATGCTCCATACACTGACTGACTGACCATTGTACATGTATTATCGAATAAATACCAATAACAAAGGACCTATTATTCAAACTGTTCTATGCTATACACATACTTCACCATAATACACTGTCTCACTGTGAGCAGCCCTCAAACTTTACCCCAAGCTCAATCATTACATGAATTGCAAGAATATTACAAGTCCCTGATGCTAGTAAACATTTTGTCTAGACAGAAGGATGTTCATATTTTTAAATTAGTCTCATTTCAACAAACGTTACAACTAGACCACTTCCTATCACGATGTAATGTACTGTAGATCTAGCAGAATACTAATGCATTTCAACAAATACAAGAATTCACACTGCAGCTCTAAAGCAGGCTATAACATATGGTATAACTATTTCTCTTTGCAGTGACAGGGAGAAAGAGATAGTTGATTTGACAACAATATTTCTCATCATCTGCTGCTAATGTATCATAGTATTATTGGTGAAAGTGGACATAGCTATTAGGTACTTGTACCTCTGGAGGGCTAGATGCTCCATACACTGACTGACTGACCATTGTACTTGTATTATTGAATAAATACCAATAACAAAGGACCTATTATTCAAACTGTTATATGCTATACATGTACTTCACCATAACACACTGTCTCACTGTGAGCAGCCCTCAAACTTTACCCCAAGCTCAATCATTACAGGAATTGTAAGAATACTACAAGTCCATGAAGTTTAGTAAACATTATTTTCTGGACAGAACTGGTTGGCAAAATAAAGTTTTACATCAGACTTTAATACTTCTTATGGCAAATTAGCAGCAGATGATGAGATATATTGTTGTCAAATCAACTATCTCTTTCTCCCTGCCACTGCAAAGAGAAATAGTTATACCATGTTATAGCCTGCTTTAGAGCTGCAGTGTGAATTCTTGTATTTGTTGAAATGCATTAGTATTCTGCTAGATCTACAGTACATTGCATCGTGATAGGAAGTGGTCTAGTTGTAACTTTGTTGAAATGGGACTAATTTAAAATATGAACATCCTTCTGTCTAGACAAAATGTTTACTAGCATCATGGACTTGTAATATTCTTGCAATTCATGTAATGATTGAGCTTGGGGTAAAGTTTGAGGGCCCCTCACAGTGAGACAGTGTGTTATGGTGAAGTACATGTATGGCATAGAACAGTTTGAATAATAGGTCCTTTGTTATTGGTATTTATTCAATAATACATGTACAATGGTCAGTCAGTTGGTGTATGGAGCATCTAGCCCTCTGTGAGGTACAAGTACTATAATTAGCTAGTCACTTTCACCAATAATACTATGATACATTAGCAGCAGATGGTGAGATATATTGTTGTCAAATCAACCCTGTCCTTCTCGCTGTCACTGCAATGAGAAATAGTTATACCATGTTATAGCCTGCTTTGGAGCTGAAGTGTGAATTCTTGTATTTGTTGAAATGCGTTAGTATCCTGCTAGTTCTACTTTATATTGTGATAGGAAGTTGGTCTACTTGTAACATTTGCTAAAATAAGCCCAATGCTTTCATAGTGCTGCATAGTACTCCAAACATGGGTCAGTTTTCTGTTCATCCAGATACCCCACCTGTCCGAATTACAGATATTACACAATGTCAACACTGTGCACTAGTTCAAACATTGGTGCTCATGGTAATATTGGTGAAAGTGACTAGCTAATTATAGTACTTGTACCTCACAAAGGGCTAGATGCTCCATACACTGACTGACTGACCATTGTACATGTATTATCGAATAAATACCAATAACAAAGGACCTATTATTCAAACTGTTCTGTGCTATACACATACTTCACCATAATACACTGTCTCACTGTGAGCAGCCCTCAAACTTTACCCCAAGCTCAATCATTACATGAATTGCAAGAATATTACAAGTCCCTGATGCTAGTAAACATTTTGTCTAGACAGAAGGATGTTCATATTTTTAAATTAGTCTCATTTCAACAAACGTTACAACTAGACCACTTCCTATCACGATGTAATGTACTGTAGATCTAGCAGAATACTAATGCATTTCAACAAATACAAGAATTCACACTGCAGCTCTAAAGCAGGCTATAACATATGGTATAACTATTTCTCTTTGCAGTGACAGGGAGAAAGAGATAGTTGATTTGACAACAATATTTCTCATCATCTGCTGCTAATGTATCATAGTATTATTGGTGAAAGTGGACATAGCTATTAGGTACTTGTACCTCTGGAGGGCTAGATGCTCCATACACTGACTGACTGACCATTGTACTTGTATTATTGAATAAATACCAATAACAAAGGACCTATTATTCAAACTGTTATATGCTATACATGTACTTCACCATAACACACTGTCTCACTGTGAGCAGCCCTCAAACTTTACCCCAAGCTCAATCATTACAGGAATTGTAAGAATACTACAAGTCCATGAAGTTTAGTAAACATTATTTTCTGGACAGAACTGGTTGGCAAAATAAAGTTTTACATCAGACTTTAATACTTCTTATGGCAAATTAGCAGCAGATGATGAGATATATTGTTGTCAAATCAACTATCTCTTTCTCCCTGCCACTGCAAAGAGAAATAGTTATACCATGTTATAGCCTGCTTTAGAGCTGCAGTGTGAATTCTTGTATTTGTTGAAATGCATTAGTATTCTGCTAGATCTACAGTACATTGCATCGTGATAGGAAGTGGTCTAGTTGTAACGTTTGTTGAAATGAGACTAATTTAAAAATATGAACACTCTTCTGTCTAAACAAAATGTTTACTAGCATCATGGACTTGTAATATTCTTACAATTCATGTAATGATTGAGCTTGGGGTAACATTTGAGGGCTGCTCACAGTGAGACAGTGTGTTATGCTGAAGTACATGTATGGCATAGAACAGTTTGAATAATAGGTCCTTTGTTATTGGTGTTTATTCAATAATACATGTACAATGGTCAGTCAGTTGGTGTATGGAGCATCTAGCCCTCCTGAGGTACAAGTACTATAATTAGCTAGTCACTTTCACCAATAATACTATGATACATTAGCAGCAGATGGTGAGATATATTCTTGTCAAATCAACCCTGTCTTTCTCGCTGTCACTGCAATGAGAAATAGTTATACCATGTTATAACCTGCTTTAGAGCTGCAGTGTGAATTCTTGTATTTGTTGAAATGCGTTAGTGTTCTGCTAGATCTACAGTACATTGCATCATGATAGGAAGTTGGTCTAGTTGTAACTTTTGTTGAAATGAGACTAATTTAAAGAGATAAACATCCTTCTGTCTAGACAAATTGTTTACTAAACCACATGGGCTTGTAATATTCTTGCAATTCAAGTAATGATTGAGCTTGGGGTAAAGTTTGAGGGCTGCTCACAGTGAGACAGTGTGTTATGGTGAAGTATATGTATATCATGTAACAGTTTGAATAATAGGTCCTTTGTTATTGGTATTTATTCAATAATACAAGTACAATAGTCAGTCAGTCAGTGTATGGAGCATCTAGCCCTTTGTGAGGTACAAATACTATAATTAGCTAGTCACTTTCACCAATAATACCATGAGCACCCAGAACTAGTGCACAGTGTTGGCATTGTGTAACATTTGTAATTGGGACAGGTGGAGTATCTGGGTGAAACTAAGTATCCAACCTTTCTCACAACATAACAGTATTAATGTTGGTCACCCACTATAAGGTTACCATCACATCCTTGCACTCCAGAGCCAAGAGCTTAGGCTAGGTTGCACATTTGAAGCAACTGATTGATTAGTCTGCTTCAGATGAATCTTGCATTTTTGTGACTATGGCACCTTAGCTTTTGAGTCGGATATAACAATATCTTCCAGAAACTGTCCAAATTTTCCATAGATCCCCAGTCTGCTCCTAACCCGCTTTACCAACACTTGTCTTCAGTATAATAACTCCTGGCTCTTTTTGATAGAAAACAGGCTATAACTGAAAACTGGTTCAATGCTAATAATATTTCTGTGATACCTACATGTATGTCCTATAAGGAGACTCAGCATTGAGGCTATAACAAAATCGCAAAGGGCAACACCGATATGGTATGTATAGCTAATATCAAACTATTCTGTATGCTACTATTATGTCTAATATCTACATTGTATTACAGGTATCCAATACTTCAACTTTCAATGTTCAGTGTGTATGCAATACTAAAGGCTCCAATTGCATAAAAAACGTCTCATCAGTATCTGCTTCTCCCTAATGAGTAGGCCTACTAAGTCAGGTGCATATTTGTATGTATTAGCTATTTCAATGTGTACCAACCAGTAAGTTCCAACTTGTTTAATAATGAGACGGCATGAACGCCATTCTGCCTTCACACCCTGGCTGTTAGTTTCTGAGAGAACCTAGGCTAAGAGCATAAGGGTTAAGATAAAGAATTCTCATCTGTTCAAGTCTAATGTTGTGTGACTTGATTGAGCTCACAAGAACGGCTGACTGGTGGCCTATAGAAAAACATTGGTCTGTTTAGACTGAAATTGTGTCAGGTTACTTCTGGCTAAAACTATATGGCTGGAGCCGGAGGGCAGTCTCACAATAATACTGTGGCAGAGCTTGGCACCAATGTAAGGAAAATATTCTGTAATCTGCTTGAAGCAGTGAATTTTGGTTAATGACTTATACTGATAACATTGCAAATAAAATCAAACTTTCAAGATCAAGTTTCTAGCAACATGTAACTGTTCCAATATAAAATATAGTTATCTGGCTAACTGGCAATAAAAGAGTAGGAACTGAATATAAGAGCAGCATAGCTACTAGATATATTATATTATGATTTAGGTTATTCAAAAACTGTAAACATCACATATTCAACAGTCATATAATTTCATACTCTTCACATTCAATTACATGAGTGCTATTAGTACAGTACCACAAATATTTCTCTTACATAAATCCAGATGATGTTAATGGGTAAAGTGAATGTACATGTAGATTGCTATTTATGTCATTTGGTTATGCATTGTAAATGGAATGATCTCTATGGTCACCTAAATATAATTGTTGGAAAGTTTGCATACCAAATCTCACAGCACGCTGCAGGCTAAAGAAATAGTGCCGCTGACCCCAATTTGATATATGGACACCATCAGTATCCATATATCTCACTAGACGTCTGTCAAGAAAGTAAAACTTCTTAGAGTCAGAAGCACGTACTGTATCTGCGAGCGCCAGATTGAATTGGCGAGCTAGCTCATGAAAGCCTTGCGGCACTCGGCGGGATCCTTCTCTCCTCATGACCACCGAGGTAAACACTATAACTGTTGCTGTGCCCTCAAGTCTTTGCAACAACCTCTTTGCAGCTTCGATAGGGTTGACTTTTCCTATGTCGTTGCCTCCACAGCACACAACTATGATGTCCATGTAGTTTTTTGTGATCTGAAACATTGGAACAAACATTCATCTCCAGTGTGTTGAATTTAAAGAAAAACATTATGGATTGCTAACATGGAGTGGAGTAGATTTTCGAAACACATGCATCAAAACACAACATTGTTTGAAAGCGGAACTCACAGGACAAGTTGTTACGCGTGCACCAGGTCGACTTATTAGATTCACATGTGAAGTGTTCTCCAATTGGAAAGCGTATCCATTTTTCTAAAATTAATAACAAAAACAAGACATCCTTCAACATCGACATTTACAGTACAAGCATGTTCATATAAATTGTGATAGTAAGCTATAATATGCTTTGATCATGGTTTCAGATGGCAATACGACCTCTTGGCTCCCAATAGGTACCAAAGTGAATTTACATTGTAAAGGCTACCAATACATGGTTAAAGATTTACTCCACATAGTTCAATAATATCAAAAATAAATAGTGGCTACATGCAAAAGAATTACACTGAATGCCATGAACATGACTGTTTATAGTGTTATTTACCTTGATATAGGAAGCAAGTCTTCTTACATAACTGTCTCCAACTATTGCAATTTTCATTATTTTAAGCTGTATAGTTTGTACTGTAGATATTCAAGAATTCAAATTGGTGACACTTGCTAAGCAAAATACCAAACAGTATTAATTAACTTGCATTAAGCATTAATACGAATATATTTCTTCGCTTGTCCAACAGAGTTGTACCCTAATCGGTAACACAATAGACTAATAGTTTGCACCTCAAACAAAGTAATTAAATTAATTTAAAGCTGCATCCTATACGTTGACCAAAATTAATAAAAGAACAACTGGAATTTAACAAAAAAAACTTGCAGCATCGACTTATCACATGTTCATGGTGTCATAATGCAATGTTTTATGCTCCAACCTTCAATCCGAGAAAAAATTTTCAACTTTACACACTGCAAGTTATACTTGAGACATTTACTACTACATTTAGAAAATAGAAACATGATATGTACCTTTCTATTTGGCTAACTTTCTTCTGGTTTGACTCTACACGATAAACACACCCAGACTAAAATTTGTCAGAACAGGCTGTACCTTTATATAGGCAGGTAAATATAATTCAATGAGATGTAATGGAATGTTTAGTCCTAGTTTACAGAGATATTGTAGCTGAAATCTTTGGTTAGCTATGATACCTGTTGTACTTTGCCATCTAAGCAAACACAGAAGGTAATAATTATAGGCTCCCATCTCACCATATCCAACGAAAGTAGTGGAGTCAATCAAGGACATTTGAAGAGTTAGAAGATAATCTAGACACCAAACCTTCTGAACACTTTGTTTGAAGTATTACAAAGCATAGATTATGAAGATTTGTACTTAGACTTGGTGCTTAGTGATTATTGAAGTCCCATGAAATGTTCAGCTTTTCCACAGCACTGAAATAGTTCAACAATTTGAGGAGTTTTAGCAAGGTAGGATTGGTGTGTTACTATTTCAAGTTAGCCTCACAAAAGTTAGACTTCCAACTACCTAAACTAACTAGATAATTCACTCCAAATAGTTAATGAAGTTTTTTTACTCTCAGAACCAGAGGATGCTCTGCAGCAAATTAAATATCAACATACATTAGAATGACTCCAACATTCAGATGTGTTGCCTTATTCAACTTGATAAAACATGATAGATAGATAATCAAGGACAACATCCTTCGGTGTCTCTGCCATACCTACAATAATATATTGTGGTTTAGCACTAGTCACTCTGGTTTTGCAGCAATAACGCAAGTTGCCTGCAAGGACATAGGTTCCGCCAATGACCTGGAGGGGAGGTTTTTTGTCCCGGAAAATGTTTTCACTCTGTGCCATATCGAACTATAATGATATCCAGCTCTAGTAGCTGTGGTGGCCCCTCGGCTCGCTCTGCCACTGGGCAGCCGCGTTAAAGAACTGTGTTTGGCCTCACGGATATTATCATTATTATTCATTAATTGATAGCATCACTTCCTCCAGATTATTCTGAGCAGGGTCTCGATGCTTTCTGAGAAACTGATGTCTTTAAAGTGAAAGTATGGTACTGGACTTTGGGTGCATCATTCATAGATATAGCATGTATCATGCTGGTCATTGCTTCAGGTCTGGCTAGTTACACTAATTCCTTAGACAAGGAGACATCAGTTTGAGCTAGGCAACCAACAAAAGTCAAAGAACTCCTACATTGTATATATAGAAATAATATTACTGCTCTTGCATCTGGTTTAATTGTCACACACATAGATGTACATGTAAGTAATGTTAATGTACATGTATAATAAGGAAGCACCAAATTTGAAGAGAATAGCTTGAACAATAGCTACAGTAATGCTATGTTGCTTGTCTGTAAAAAGTACATGTAGACAAGATACTGAAGCTATCACTTGTGTGTATTGCCCTTGGCCCTACATCAAATGCCAGCACAATTATACACTAGCAAAAATATGAAACTAAATGTTTATGCACTTTGTACAATATTGAAATGTTTGACTTGGCCACTGTTAGTTTCTGATTGTAAAAATTTTAAATAGCTGACCAGCAGGTTGAATATGCAATACATGTCCTGTACATGCACATGTATTGCTACTGTGAGCGGTTGAGACCGGCCCTGTTTCTAGGTCTGAGCTTGTATACACAATTTCTGACTGCACTAGCTGTACATGTACAATAAATTACTGTAGACCGAGAGACTCTAATACACGCAAGTTTCTATTAATAATTAATAGAGAAAGTTCTACATGTAGCTATACTTATTCAGTTCATGTCGCTATGATGAAATTTAACTGTCTCTCTTTGTATAGGCTAATGTGTAAATTCAAACCACAGCAACTTTCTCTAAAATAGGTAGCAAAATTTTGTTATGATGACTTTATGCTTGTTTCTCTAAAAGATTTTAAATCTTTAACTCCTGCACTATGATTATAGTACCATATTTAAAGTGTGATACTGAACAGCTTGGCCTGCAACACACGTACATGTACTACAAATATAATATTATACTTTAATTGTCTTGCCCACCAAACTCAAATGATTGAGACTGCCAGTAACTCTATGTGATGAATGTTATAGGTACATGTAGCATTATCGTTCACAAAAAGTTTTCACAATAATAGTAACTCAATTGTGGAAAATACATGTATTTGTGGCAGAATTTTGTTGTTGTAAATTAACAGAATTTGTGACATGCATGCAATCATGTACTTTGCTATAGATGTGGATGTTCTTGCTATATGCAGTACTTCTAGCACGGCTGGCATACGAGCATTATTGATACAAGAATCTGCAAAATCTGCAAAAAGGGCAGCTCAGACACATTTTATGGTAGGATGCCTTTATAATGAAGTATGCAGCTAAAGAGTGGCAAATTTAGTGATGGACTGTTGCCATAGTCACAAGATGACTTCATTCCACGCGAACAGAGAGAAAATAGTAAGATGAAGTCGACTTACAGGTTCAACCTCCTCATGCTTTGCAGAAAAAAAAAAACCTTCAGCTCACTAAATATTAGGCCTACATGTATTTTGGTGCACTGAGTAAGCTAACATGCACAAACAGTTAATCTAAATCGCTGATGACTGGAACTCAATATTATTAGGTTCTGTATAGGATGTTGAACATTACATGTACATGTATGTGCAATGTCTCACTGTTACAGGGTTTATGTCTATGTTCAATGCAGCCCCTCTTAGGTTTGTTGAGTTTGTGCTACTATAAGCAGAGTTGTGTCCTCTTGCCCAAACTTGACCAGCTAACACTATTCAATGCTGCTTAGAACACAGTTTTATTAATAAAGCTCAACTGTTTGCTTTATGACTTATATGAAATTTATTGTATTGTGGCCTGCTGTTCTAAATATAGCCTGTAGTGGAAAAGCATGGAATATGCATGTAAGGTTTTATGTACTTGCTGGTACAGATCTAGGGTAGTGAGATGCTGGTTCCTATGAAACCATAACAGCAATTCATGCTGCAATACCAGGACCACAACTACATGTAATCTTATCCAAAGAATTGTTTGCTGATAAAACATTGACAGGACTCAACCATGTGATATCATGCGTTACACATGGTTGTTAAATTAAGTGGTTAAGCAGAGTTGCAAACTGAATGATCTGTTATATTTTAGCAAACAATACAGAAAAATTTAAATTGTAATAGAAAATGCCTGCCCCAATGATGTAATGAAAAGGCAAAGTTTGACTAAAATTTACATAATCCCAACAGTATTTTAGTATTACAATGTAGTATATTCATATTGTTTTAAAAAAATTACCAATGGGAGTTATATAAAGAAGTATTAACAAAACAATGACAATAAATGTAAAATGGCTGATTGAAAATGTATCAGTCAGTATACTACTTGATTAAAACATAAATCTAGTACAGATTAGTCCGTTGCAGTATGCTAATTCAATAACAGACTAATAAATTGGCAATGGAAAAATTTTCTAGGCCATGAAATGTAAAAAAATTGAAATACTAAATGTTGCTAATACATGTATGTTGATAAATATGCATGAACCAGTCAAGCTTTGTAGTATGGCTATACTAGTTTCTTGACCCTGGCCTTTTCATCTACATGTAGAAAGATGTAGCAGATCCCACTGGAGCCAAGCTGGTTGGCATCAATCCAGCAAAGTTTCTACTCTTAGTCTAAAGTTTGCTTACCAGTCCACATACACTGGTCACTGCAAACAGACAAGAAAACAGTATTACATTGTACTAAACACATGTCCAACCACAACCAGGTGCTGTTGCAGAGCAACAGAAACTGCAGATATTTGTATTGGCAAAACTGAAAACAAAACTGCCTGCATTTTAAGGGCTGATCTGAATAGAATTGACAAAAGAGGAGAATATCTTGTTGAATGTTCAACTATGTCTGAGATAACCTAATCAAAAAACAACCACACCAAGTCATTGCCTGAAGAAATACATGTAGATCTCTATGAGCTACCATTTAGCAAACATGATTTTAGGCCATGTTTTCTTATTGTCATACTTGTTCAATTGAACTTACTAAGCAAATTAAAAGGTATTTTGCGATTTCTATGGCAATGACTTGGCAAGACACTGCTGCTACACGTTGACTTACCCTGCAATGAGGTCACGATTGCTATTTTATGTGGGGCGTGTATGTGTGGGTGTGCGTGGTTATTAAATAAATCCGATGTAAATAACCACCATTGATCACAATGGAAGTAGTGATGTGCTCCCTCTCTCCGTTGCTTTCTCTCGATAGACTAAATAGATAATTAGAAAATATTAACAAAGTAAAAACTGGATTTAATTATAGAATGTTTTATCTCGGTTCTACATGAAATATGATATTATCATAGCAGTCTGCCAGTTCGGAAATGACTGTCTTCACTTTGGTCTGATCAAACACCTCCAACCGTCTCTATTTCTCGCCTTCACTTGCCAACTATATGCTTAGAATTATAATAATTATGCTCTCTCACGCCCCATACACATAAAAATGTGGAGTGCACAGTTTGTAGAGCAAATGAAAATATACATACAATGTACATGTTATAGCTTTCGATATTGAACATAAAATATCAAGTGACTTACCTGTTCAATATTGTTCTGCCTACAGAAACAAATGCAATAGAGTGCAGCTAGTGATTCCAACTCAGGTTGATGATGCACTATTCATGAGACTTGATCACCCCAATCTATCTCTCAGAAATGATATTATGTTGATGTTGCCTTATGCATCTGTACCTTCAACTGCCAATGCATCATACTATACATGTACATGTACATGCAGACACTAAAAAATTAAAAATATGATTTAGTTGCTTGCACAAGGTATAAGATCTACATGTACATATTAAATCTGCAAAGTTTCAATAGTTAGAATACCTCATTGATGTACTGCACTTCAACATTAGGTTTAATATAAAGAATGGAAAAGAGACTACAGCATGTGTACCAACATTCTGTCAGATACCATAGAATTTGTGCATCTGGGCTAGCTAATGGCTATTGTAAAGAAAGCTTTTTAGCAGGATGTTTGGCAGCCAGTATTTAGTTACATTGTTTAGTCAGTATCTTACCTGCTTATGGAGCTAAGGAGGCATGCAGCATTGTTGAAGAGAGATGACTGGAACAGACCAGGTAATGCTACTAATAGTTACATGTAATATGCTCTGTTGAAGTGCCTAAAAGTATAAGAAATTTATTTAAAAAATGATAATAATGATATTCACCATGTTCTATCGAGAAAAAACAATCTGGTGACATGTTTACATCGCATACATGTACATGACTAGCTCACTAAATTGCAATGTACACAGTGTTTTCCCACCTTAATGCTATATATGTTTACATCAAAGCCATCTAGTTAAAAGAAGTAATCAGAGATAAAATATTATAACTGCTAAAGTCAGTTAGTATTTCAAAGAATACAACATTAACTTATAAGATGAGTCCACCAATCTCAAAGGAGTACAACAGAACAACTCCTATTATACTGCAATGTGTGTCTCTCATAAACAGCATTGGCCACACTTGACAGAGTTACGTTTTCTAAGTGTTCGTTCGCTTGGTGCTTGATGACATTGACACGGTAAGAATTGGGTTTAATCATAGAATTGCAGGAAATATAATACATATCCTTACAAATATTCTCCCACACCCCATACATGTACATGCATGTACATGTAGATGATAAAACTTGAAATTTGTGCAACAATTAGTTCAAGTTATACAATTGAGGAAATGCCAATGAATTTTATCCACAGATGAAATTTCGTGAATATCATGACATATAACTAATATGTACAGCAACTGCTTCAATAGCATGGGTAAATGTTTAGAAAAATGACTCTTCGTCTACATGTATCTACACGTACAATGTACATGAATATGCATACTTAATGTGTGTTTGTTCACAGATAGACTATTGGGGGTGTAGTTCTATAAAAATGAGAATAACAAGCAACTCAAATTGAAGCTCGACTCTTTCAAAAATTGACTTACCTGTTTAGGATTATTCTGTCTACAGTTCCAGATACAATAGCTTAATATAACTAGTAAGTCCAACCCAGAACCATTCTGCACTATTTATGAGATTAGATCACTCCAATCTCTATCTCAGAAATAATATGTTGGTGTTAGCGCATGCTTCTGTACCTTCAACCGCTCCCATTTACAGCTGCTGTTGGAACAGCCACTATCAATGATAAAAAATCATGCATACATGCAGTCGATTTACGAAGGGTAGGATGTACTTATACATGCAAATGTTGAATCTATGCAGTTTCAACAAATCATATTCAGATTGAAAGTAATGCTTTATACGATACAATAGTATGTAGTGTCAAAATACTTGGAGCCTACAGTGTAACCGAGTGATCTACATGTAATTCATCCTTACAGAAATTTGCTTTTGTTTGATGTTTATCTTCTACTTCAGAAGCAATTCCGTTGAATGCTTTAACGAACTTTTTTTCCCGTTTACCTTATGTTGTAGTAGTGATGTTGTAGTAGTGATGTTGAAGTAGTGATGAAAGTATCTCTTTTGTAGATCAGGTGCAAGCCAGTCATCAAAAACAAGTTTCCAACAGTGCCAGCCTCACACAGTGCCTGAATGTCGCCTGTTAACAGTAGTGAAAAGTAGATCTACATAAGAAAACAGGTAAAACAATGAGATATATAAAGTGACATAATGGTGATAATCGTTTTAATAAGACACCCTAACTAAATAGGCAGGTAACGCACAGGATATTACAGTGATATTACAGATAAAATTAATCTAGACTATTGGTTGTGATTATTTTTAGTCACAAGAGTCTGTAAAATATTGAAAACTGTACATACTAAGTGCAATCGCTAGCAAAACAGAAATGTATTTCATATTCTAGGTTTTCACCTAACTATTTTTAATTTAAAACCGTCTATTATATGTCTATCATATTTTTCGATTAATTTTAGGTGTTACTAGCTATGCCCACTCAGTCCCTGGTAGGTTTGACCTGTGGTAATTGGTACTATATTAATGCCAACATCTCGTTTGCAATGAAAGTAATCAGGACTATTGATTACTTGACATCACTGTTATTGTGCGACTGAGTAACGTCAATTGGCATCAGAACAGGGGTGGACAACTCCTACTAGTAAAATCAGATGCATTTGAAACATTTGTGGCTACCCTTTCGCCATCTAGCATCTCTTTAGATATTTGAATGTATGCTTATAGAGATAACAAGCAATGCCAACATAGTGAGTTTGTACAAAATCTCAAATGCTTAAAATTAATTTTAAACTCCATGTATCTCAAGACAACTACTGCATATTCCCTGTTCTACAGGATGCCTGTATAACATGTTTCTATTCAAATTCAAAAACACTCACTGTTTATGTTGTAGTGAAGAAAGCAAACTTCCTTACCTCACCAAGACATTTCCCAATAGACAACTTCCAATGGACACATCCATAATGTAGCCTATTTCTTTCCAATAAACTGAACAAACCCTTCAATAGATAAAGAACCACTCTTCAATGAATCTAATCCCAGACAGAGGCAGCAAACATGTAGAAATGAATGACTATTACTAGCCATCATAAATTGGGATTACGCAAAATAGGTCAAAACTAATTTAATGTAGGCTGCCAAGAGCAGCTCCTAGTAGTAGATAGTATGCTCATTTTAAAAGAGCGGGAAACTACTTAGCTCAATACAAACCACGAAAAATTTAATCATTATGATCATTTACTTTACTTTGACAAATTTTGGAGATGTTGCAGTAACTGAAATCAACCTACTATTTCCCATAGATATGTTCTGTTGTAGTAAGAAGAATTAGTTTCCTCACATGTCTCGAAGATGCATAGAGGAGCTAGAGGCAGACTAGACTGCAATCAACTTTAACAGAACAACTTTCCATGTGGCACAAACTTTCTCCAATAGCCTCCAACTGACTCTGATGTTGCTTGTAGAGTGTTCAAGTTGCTGCACACCATACTGAAAAATAGAGTAACCGACAACGATATTTCATATTACAAGCTACAAGCGGATGACTAGTGTAGGCAGCTTCTACATTGTAGTTTTTCTTGTCATCGGCAGACTGATATCAGTCTGTAGCCCAAAGAAACTATCAAAATTTAAAATAAATTTAATTACGAGTAGGCCTACAACCATTGTATGCCTACTTCTACTTGTAGTTACTAGTTAAATTTACTGTAACAATGTGCCTAAAAAAGAAAACTCTATCAACTGGCAAATATGACTAAGATGCAACGTTTCTATATAACAGTAGCCTAAGTGGAACACATTCATCTACATAGCATTTACATTAACAGCTACAAAAACAACAATGAAAATTAATTCAAAATGAAAGCAAGGTTGAAATTTTTAGTAGCATTTTCTCAAGGCAAATACCAGCTAAAGTTATTTGAACACCTACATTAAAAGCTATCTAATAACGGTGTTTACAGTACTGGATGACTAACAACACATCAGCTAATAGAGAAGCTAAACAGTATCAGAAAGTATTAATATAGCACTCTCATTGGTAAAGCTGCTACCTGCGGAGGTAACAATGGCAGCTATATTGACAAGCCGGAAATACAGCACGATGAGGGGCCTAAATGTAGGCCGTTACCCAAGCCAGCCAAATATGTGCTGGCCGAGCCACTGGCTGTCTGGGGAAGGTAACACAACTTCAGAATAGGTAAATATTTAGACTGGTGTCTGCACTGATCACAACAGTTGCGTCCCGCATTTACGCATGGTGAATCACAGGCTAAAATAAAGTGCAGGTGAGGAAAACTCCCAATTTTTTTTCAAAATAATTTTCCTTGACATCGATGAGCATGTACATGTACATGTGGAGATTAACACATGTACATGTACATGTGGAGATTAACACATGTACATGTACATGTGCATGTACATGTGCATGTGCATGTACATGTGAATGTACATGTGCATGTACATGTGAATGTATATGTACATGTACGTGTACATATACACTCTGAAATTAATTTCAGGAGTAGAATTTGAACCAATTTGGCAGCATTCATTTGGGATATTGTATCTAGCAGCAGGTACAGGTCAGGATCAGTGAATTGTTATTATTTTACATATTACATATTACACTAGTTATTCTTATAAATTGGTTTTGTTACTTTAGGTTGATATCATTAATGAATTTGCCAGACTTAAATGCAGTGTTCAAACAGCATTATCTGAGACGCTGCCGAGATTCCCCGTACCTGGTAAGCTGACACATTCTTATAAGGGGTACCAGCTGTGGCCACACACATGCCACTACCTGACCTATCTCTCAACTCTATGACAAAAAGTTGGCTAAAGTTTTCTTCTTTTTGTTGCATACATGTAGTAGTGAGCATGTCAGCGTGTGACATATCAACCCCCATATTAAGTACTTGTATAAATCTGTAGCTCGTGAGACTAGATGGACTAGATGCGATCAACAGGTTTTGGGAGATGCTGTAATTTTGTTGATGATGATATTAGATGTTTAGCCAAGTTGAGAATATTAATGTCTATACACAACGTTGTCACATGTGCAGGAGTAGTACACTAAATACAAATGTTGTCATATTATATAAAATTAAAGGGAGGTTCTCCATTTCCTGCCTATTTAGACTGGGACTATACAGAATATTCCGATTGTCTCACTGAGTACAGTCTTGAGGATCAAGAAGAGTTTGCTGACGAGGAGAGTGAAAGCTCGGGTTCAGATGTCATTCCTCTGGAAGTCTTTGATGGTATATCCATGTATGTTAACACAGGCACACACACTTTGTGTAATCAAATTTAGATGAATTGCACACTTGGGCCTGCAATAATTATAATAAATGTACGTGGAGCATCAGAAGACATCTCATGGTGTTTGCCCATACTGGTTAAAAAAAAAAATCTTTTTTTCAGCTCTTATATGTTGACTAGCATGTGCATTTTTTACCTCATTGTTATATTATGTACAGTATTTATGTACAAGTAAATCACTATGTACATGTATATGCAGGTAAATCACTATGTACATGTATATGCAGGTAAATCACTATGTACATGTATATGCAGGTGAATCACTGTGTACATGTATATGCAGGTAAATCACTATGTACATGTATATGCAGGTAAATCACTGTGTACATGTATATGCAGGTAAATCACTATGTACATGTATATGCAGGTAAATCACTATGTACATGTATATGCAGGTGAATCACTGTGTACATGTATATGCAGGTAAATCACTATGTACATGTATATGCAGGTAAATCACTATGTACATGTATATGCAGGTAAATCACTATGTACATGTATATGCAGGTAAATCACTATGTACATGTATATGCAGGTAAATCACTATGTACATGTATATGCAGGTAAATCACTATGTACATGTATATGCAGGTAAATCACTATGTACATGTATATGCAGGTGAATCACTGTGTACATGTATATGCAGGTGAATCACTGTGTACATGTATATGCAGGTAAATCACTATGTACATGTATATGCAGGTAAATCACTATGTACATGTATATGCAGGTGAATCACTGTGTATATGCAGGTAAATCACTATGTACATGTATATGCAGGTGAATCACTATGTACATGTATATGCAGGTAAATCACTGTTTTCATAGGCTCTGTAGGAAGTACGCTGTTGATGACATCGAGTTCTCCTATGATCCAGACGATGTGAATCATTTGCTTATTATTGGAAAAAATGCTGGAAATATTCCTCTGGATAAAATAGACGAGTTAGTAAAAGATGGCAGGTTTACTATTACTCCAAAGGAAGTTGAATCTCCAGTACATACAGTCACTATGATGGATCCAATTCTAACAATGACTCAGAAGAAACGTGATGGAAATGATTGGTGCGATAGCTCCGTATCAGCATGTGAGTTGCTCTTACATTCGGTAGACAGGAACAGAGAGGAGAATGAGGAAGAAGAGCTAGGATACTTGGCTGGTCCTGCACACATGGTGTTGGATGAGACCCAGCGTCAAGAATTTTGTTGTGCTGATAATATTTTGCATGCTCGATATGATGTTGAGAAAATATCTACTCAAAATCGATTTATCGCGAAGCTTACCAATGAGAACTATTGTCTGGACATTGGTCATCCACCATTACTTTGTTATAAATATTGGTGTTCTGGTCAACCTTTATTGGAAGCTCAGACAGAGGAGCAGTTAGATTGTTCATGTAGAAAGTTGGATATTATTATGGAGAGAATGGGTAGCCCTGGGCGTATTCAATATGCTTTTGAAAAAGGCGATTTCGATAAGATACCCATATGTGAACATATAGTGTTGAGCGATATCCTTCTGCTAAGCCTCCACCCCACTAAAGCAGTTGAGTTGTGGGAAAAGTTTAGGCAAAGGAGTGAGTTTCATTCAAGTGCCTTGTACAGAGTACCATTCATTGGAGATCTTCGCAAAATGTCTCGGAACAACTGCGAGATTCGAATTGGTTGTTATGAAGGTCAGTTAAGAAAGCTCGGTCTCCAATACAGACAAGCCCAAAATGAACAAACTGGACGGATCCATCATTACATCCAGGGGTTGCACATACAGTTCAAGCTCAACTCAAACAAAGAGTAAGTAATACTTACTTACTATACTTACTGAGTGTAGTGGGACGGCTATCAGTATGATTATACGCAGTTAATCCATTACTTTCTCACTATGTATACCCTTGTTAGCTACCCATGACTTTATGTGTCACACTCCGAACCTAATTCTGAAAGAAATTTTATGATTTTATTTCCATCACTTTTTTGCAGTAAACTAGTAGAAGGCGATTGTGGTCATATTGTTTTTCTAAAGCAAGAGGGTAAATACCGTCCCCTTGGAATGTTGATTGGAAGCATAACAAAGAATGATCAAGTATACAGAGCCATCCTGATCCATCAAGGTCTAAAGGAACTAGAACTTGACTACCCCCATCATCTATCTAGGGTTAGATTAATCAACCAAAGATTTGCTCAGAAAGTTCGTGATCAGAGGGAGAAACAAGTATCAGCAGCACCAATCGGGGAATCTCAAGCAGAAATACCTTAACAACTGATGCCTATTGTTTTATGGGGTCAGAAGTCATTCTAACTGTTATACTTCTACGAATCTATATTATGTTATCTGATTAAGTAGATCTGAGACAGAGGTTGTAGTTACAAATAATTATATTCATTTCATCACTTACAGTATGGATGCCTGCGCTCTTGGTACATTATGTTTAGTCTACAAGTTAATGAATTATCCAATAGTATGTGAACCCTTACCCTTTCATTCACCCGTTGGCAGTATTGTAATATGTAGTAACTCCACTGCATCTACATCTATTATAGGCAACATTCCATTTGAACTGGAACCCTATTTTTATAATTGACATACTGTTTATTTCTCAGTCAAATTATTAATTGTTTTCACACCACATCCATATACATGTATAATTACTATGTGTTCAATATGTTGCATACCCACAGCTATTTCATAATTACATTCACTTTTTACAATGTATTTTATTATGATTATTTTTATATTTTCTCGGGAGGATAGTCATCTATTTAAGTTTTTTAGCAGTTTATGCTTTTTAGTTTTTTGTCTTTTCTGCTTTTTAGTTTTTGGCACATTTTTGTACTAAATGGCTGTATAAGCTAGTACATGTTAGTAGTGTAGTTTCAGAGATGGATATTATCAATTATTAATTCAACATTGCGATTATGTCCAACTACTAACTGTACAAAGTCATGTTAGTGGAATACAATGCAGACAGTTATGCAAATAAAGTTACAGTCTTAGCTATTTTATTGATGAGAGAAAGTTGTCCAACAGTTACCATTATAAAATTGTGTAAAACTTTATATAATAATAAGTAAATAATACATCTCCGTGTTATAAGCAATAAAAGGTGGGAAATGTAAAAAGTTTGATTAAAAAATTTTTTGGAGTGAATGTTTGACCAGAGAACTCTACCAATTCATGAAACAAATAATTGCATTTGAAGTAATCAATCACTCTTTGGAGGTGAGAATGGCTAAACAATGAACCCGAAATTAACCTCCTTAAATGCTAAGTAAAACAGAAGTTATCCTCTCTCTCCTCTTTATTAAAAAGGAAACAATAACTCCTAATTAACAGTCATCTCACCAAATCCATTTACTAATACATGTATGTCTGTATTTTATTACATGTATTTATAACATTGTAGTCTACAGAACAAAAGTGAAAATCATAACAAACTGTTTCAACAAGAAAAGAAGTAAGATGAGTTCTAGGTTAATTACATTTTGTAACACTCATAAGCTGACTGTATAGCATGGGTATATTGGCCAGTGCAGTCATACATAATATGGAACATTTCAATTTATAAAAAGTATACAATAGAGCCATCTTGAAAAAATCATGAATCGACTTTTACGGAATTCACTTTACTAGTTGCAACCTCAACAGATATTATGATGGTAGATTCTCATGAACACAGTGTACAATATAATTATTTAGAATTTATATATTATACATTGCGCATGTATTATGTGAATCAGTTATAAGACATTATACACTGCTTACACTACAACTACATGTAATGTATATAATAAATGATGTATAGGCTAGATACAAGTCATGCATACTGTATACCAGGGATGCCCAAATGTGTCCCTAAGGGACACAGTGTCCCTTTGAGTGAATTTTGGTGTCCCTTCATCCCTTCTCAAAGTTTACATGCAAACATGTCTTTTTGTGGCTGGGCAGTGGAAGCAATTGCACTGGTCACATTGGAGTTTGCACTCATTTTACCTATGGGTGCATTATTTGATGACTTTTTTCACCTCTCATTATTTTAGCAGCCAAATCTTGAAATGTAATTAATTTTCACCTAGCTCTATATAAATTGGGTACAGAAAATACATCACAATACCCACACATACAAATACATCGCATCTTAGTTTATTTAGTTTCATGTGTGACACTTGTAACAGTAAGATGGCCTCAAAGAAGATACGCTACTTCAATTCAGAGTGGAGCACTAAATTCTTCTTCCATGAAGTAAATGGTAAGCCAACATGCCTTATATGTTGTAAGCAACTAGCAGAAAATAAGTCTAGCAGTGTTCAAAGACACTACACAACAGCTCATTCTGACTTTGATGGCCGATTCCCTTTGGGAACTGGAAGACGCAAGGAGCAGCTTACAAAGCTGATACGCCAGGCTACCGAGCAACGAAATATGTTTCGATGTGAGATGACTCCAGTGCAACAACGAGTAACTACTGCAAGTTATCAAGTAGCTAACATGTTAGCAAAGGCGATGACACCATTACAACATGGTGAGCTATTTAAAAACTGTCTAGTACAGTCGGTAAAGACATTGTTTCCGGAGAAGGCTGACATTTTGAGGACGGTAGAGCAAGTTTCGCTGTCACGCAACACATGTACAAGGCGAATGGAGGACATTGCAGATCACTTGACAAGCACTGTTGTAGAAAACTTGAGAAGATGTGAAACCTTCTCAGTTGCATTAGATGAAAGCAATGACATCAATGACATGGCTCAGCTCAGTTTGTTCACACGGTATTTTTTGGATGGGTCATTCCATGAAGATTTGATGGCTGTCATTAGTATGGAAGGTCGTGCAACTGGAGCCATTATATTTGATAACTTCCAAAGTTATATGCAAGAGAAGGATATTTCTCTCCACAAAATTATAGGCTTGGTGACAGATGGAGCACCAGCTATGACTGGCAGAAAGAATGGGTTCATGAAGCACCTTCTTGACATAAATCCAGACATTGTTGCATTTCATTGCATTATTCATGAATCAGTCCTGTGTTCTAAACTCCGTGGTTATTCTGACCTGATGCTGGGGGTTATGAAGATGATTAATTACCTCAAGTCCCAATCAGCTTTGAGGCATCGACAGATGAGGCAATTCCTGAAGGACAACAATGCAGATTATGATGACCTGCTAACTCATAACAATGTGAGGTATGTACTGAGACTGATCTTGCCAACAGTGCATGCTGCATAATATGTTTGCCACAATCTATGTGCATATTACACATTAGTGCAATACTTATATAATGCATTCTAAAATTCAGTTTTGATAATCCTCAACTATAACTTTGTAGGTGGTTAAGCAAAGGGAGAGCTCTAGAAAGGGTGTGGAAAGTTCGAAGAGAGCTAATCCAATTTATGAAAGAAATAGATAGTGATGATGCAAGGGCTCACTTGACTTTACTATCTTCAGATGATACCTTGATGGACTTAGCTTTTTTAGTGGACATAATGACACATCTAAATGAGCTGAATGTCAAATTGCAAGGAGAAAAAAGGGATGTTGGCCAAATGTGGCAGGCTGCCAGGGGTTTTATTGCTAAACTTGGTCTATTTCACCAAGATGTAACAGATACCAAAGACCACTTCCCTACACTCAAAACAGTTATTGATGAATGTATGGAACATCCAGATATGGCACTGGAAGCATGTGAGAAAGCCAAAAAATTTATAGCTGACATGGAAATAGATTTCTGTCAGCGGTTTAAAACCTGCAGAAAAATTGATGGTCTGATTGACCTAATCGCTGTGCCAAGAGCTGAAGACCGAGTAAAGTGGAAAGCGCAGCTACCAGATTTCATAACTGACATGACTACCGCAGCTGTAGAACTAGAGCTTTGCGACCTATTAGTTGACAGAGCAAGACTTCATGAGCTCGATACAACAGCAACATCAGCATTTTGGTCCAAGGTTGCAGTACACGAAAGCTACCCCAACTTGTCTAAAATTGCTGTCAAATTGATGACACTTTTTGGTAGCACATATTTGTGTGAGTTTGTTTAGTCACCTGAACTATATTAAAAGCAAACATCGGACACGACTCACTGACGAACATACCCGGCAGCTACTAGTTATCGCCACCTCCAAAAAAGACATAGACTTTACGAGGATGATACAGGAGAAAGGGCAACTCCACGCCTCCCACTAACAATACTGTATTCACAAGTAAATCATGCAGCATGCATAGGATACTCATTATAATTAACAATTAATTTGCTGGCACATTTTATTTTAAATCTTATTCTGTTCTTTTGTATTCCAAAAGTAGATGACTGTATCGCTCTTGTACTTTGGTTGAAATAAAATCAATAATTAAAACTATAATAAAACAGCTCATGTTTTATCATAATCAAATTGCCCATACAATAAATACAGCAGAAAAAACTAAGTGTCCCTTGGTCAGGTACACATTTAGAATTTGTCCCTTTCCACAAAAAAGTTTGGGCATCCCTGCTGTATACTGTACTGTTTGTCAAGCACGTTATCAGTATCAGCATATTTACTCAATCGATTAGTTATCTCATCACAGAACCTTCCCTTGATTTGTGCAGTCAATTGCTTTGACTTGCAGTAACCAAAGCAAAACTGCCAATACATTTGCATAGCAGTAACCTGCCAGTGCAGCAATACAGCTATTCCTGCAGCACACATTGACATGATACATGTAGGTTGTATATTGTCTGACTGTGGCAGTGTGATAAATGCACTGAGAGTTGAATGATGACTCAGGTAAAGTATAGGAACTTGTACAGTAGAAATAAAATTGATAACTTTACTTGTTAGAGGTGTGCCAACTTTTAAACTTGAAACTAAACACTGTAGAGGACTAGGTATTAACCTGGAATAGCACTGTAGAGGACTAGGTATTAACCTGGAATAGCACTGTAGAGGACTAGGTACTAACCTAGAATAGCACTGTAGAGGACTAGGTATTAACCTAGAATAGCACTGTAGAGGACTAGGTACTAACCTGGAATAACACTGTAGAGGACTAGGTACTAACCTGGAATAGCACTGTAGAGGACTAGGTATTAACCTGGAATAGCACTGTAGAGGACTAGGTATTAACCTGGAATAGCACTGTAGAGGACTAGGTATTAACCTGGAATAGCACTGTAGAGGACTAGGTATTAACCTGGAATAGCAGATGCAGTGTGCCCACCTCACCTGTTCTGTTTCTAACACTGATGGTAAATAATTTTCTTTTATGTATGGGAGGGACCAGTCCCTAATGTGAATGAGGTTGTGGTGAAGTAGCAAGCTCCATGACGTACTAGTGTGAATTGTTAAGACTACAAAAATGCTCTCCATGTACTATGCAGTAAACATCCCGTGTACCAGGAGCATAATTAGTGGATTTGTGAGCTGCTATTTACATTTGTATGTTGTTTATAGTGGTCTGTGAAGAAAAAGGATAACTTATAATATTACCATAATATTTTATTTACACAAAATCTAACAGGGCTATATTAAAATCGTGTAAAACTGTACCTGCTTTGACTATGTAACGCTAAAATTGGTCAGCATTTGTTGCGCTTATTGTTCCATTTGATAGAGCACTTTTAATTTCAACTGCACATGTTGTGTACATGGGTCATCTGCAATCCTAAAAAAGAGATAGATTTATCACACGCCACTGCAATCACTAGGCCACTCCTGCTCAATTATAGAAACCTAGTATATCTGTATAAAATTCTCATTGACTTTGGTGAGGCTACCTTTCAAATTGATTTTTGCAGAACATGTGTGTGTGTATAATTATATTCTTCACAGCAGTTGATGTAATTTTACATTTCATGCAAATTTTTATATCTGATGTCAGCTCCATACAAAATGAATCCTGCTAAAGAGCCTCTCAGAGGTGTTACATGTGGCTTCTGTCTTGGTAAAGATGAGCAACTGCAAACTCCCAAGTTCTTACCGTGCCAACATATATGCTGTTTACGTTGTCTAGAGGGTAGCTACATGATGTACGATATGATAAGATGCCCTTTTTGTAGGTATGTCTATATAATCATGTTTTCTACAAAGTTATGTCATCTGGGTTTTCACTTTTCTAAGTTTAGAAGTGTCATGTATTTCATGTTGCAACTTGTGTGTTGGCCTTTCAGAGTATGGATAGCTTTTCCAACCATCTGACCATCTTCTGTTAGTTCAAAATTAGGAAGTATCCTTTAGTTGATAGTGTTTTTCCCGTTCTACTTGTCCATCTGCAGGGGTGAGTAGGCATAGGCCCATGTGTATGATGTGTATTATATGAGGCAATAAATTAAATTTTTTCAAACCAAAAATAACATATTTTTCTCGTTAGCAACACAAAAAGACTGGTGTTGCTATCAATTTTTGTGAACAGGTTTTTCTTCATATCATTGCTATCTGCTATGCATGTAGGCAATGACCACAATGTATCTTTCAATTATGGAAACTTACATGCAGTTGCATAACATTTAAAGCCCTTGTAGGCAAGTCTAATATATCCATGAGTCAGGCTATATTACTTTTACAGGGAGACTTATCCTGGTGTGACACCAGAGAGTTTGCCATCTGCTTTTCTAAGAGAAGATGAATCTAACCTCTGTCACAAATGCAGGGAAAAGAAGAAGACTGGCATTGTCCTGGACCAATTCTGCTCTCTGTGCTGTAAAATTGGTTATGAGAATTACCAAAAGGTAGCTTCTGCAAAGCTGATGTGGTTTGATATTTTGCTAGTTAAGGTTTTTATGGAATATGCAAGTGGGTTAGAGCTAGTACTGGCAGTTTATGGTGAAAAAGATTTATTCATGATTTACATATTTTCTTCTACAACATAGGAGCTAGCTGAGAAAAAGCTAAATGCTGTAAGATATTGTGATCAACATAAGGAGTCTGTATATACCAGCGGATGTGAACTCTGCTATAAACCACTATGCACTGACTGTATTCACGGAGATGATGTGTGCAGCAATGGTTAGTATTCTATTCTATTTATGCTAACTAGAAATGAGCATGACGAGCCTATATAAATTATAGAACAAGTGTTGTTATTTAATCCCTACATTTAACTGCACATTCAGGTTTTAGACAAATCAGTCAGGATCAAGGTCAATAGAAGTAATACAATATATTAGAATTCTTTGTTCATTAGTTTTGTTAGGATACAGAAGTTAGATTTTCATGTCATTAAAAATTAGTATTTATCCTGCATTAATATCCAACAACTAACCTTAAGAAACGGTCAGTTAATTAGCCTCTTTTTGACACACAATGTGAACTAATAATAACGCCTCAGGCAATTAATTGCCATTCCAGCACACAGGTGATAACAACTCCCATCAAAGGGTCCTCATGACTTCAACTAGCATTTTGTGATTTCTGTTGATTATTTTTTAGGGAGAAAGCACACTATAGTGTCACTAGATCATTTGGTAGCAGAAGTGAAACAAACATTAAAATACCTTCAAGACAAAGGACTGAAGCTGAGCACACTAGACAAGCGCACTTATGATAAAATAGTGGAGATGCAGGAACGTAAAGATGATTTTTCTGACTTGGAGCAGCAACGTAACCTTGAGGTAAACTAACATCGTGGATACTACTGTCAGGTTAGCTGTAACAACAACCGGCTGTCTAGAATTGATGCAGCGGAATAAAGATGCATATACATGTATGTTCAAAATTTTTATATATGATTGGACTTGTCTACCTATTTCTGGTACATCAGGACACATGACGTTTCAGCAGTGTGAATGTGTTTTTAGCAATAAGAGTACTATTATAAGAGTATATTATACACTCCATTCAATGTATTACATTAGATCATATTGCAATATCTGAACCTACCAATGATCAATGATTAGGGATATCAATCGCTTGTTTATATACATAATGACTTGTACATTTGTTAAAAATATGTTGTATCTTAAGCTGGAGATGTGTGAAAGAAGTTATCGTAAACGTGAGAAAGATCTACTCACAAAGCGAGCTCATATTAAAGGTCACAATGGTGTGCTAATAGAGGATGAGATATTTGTTCCGCTCGCTAATGTGTGGAGGATGCGAGTTAAATTGGGAGCATTACTCCAGTGCATCCTTCGAGTATGTTCTTTTAAATCTCTATATATATTGCTACATGACTATAAAAATTATTTTGTATTCTGCTGTACATGTATTATTAGTAGGTCTGCTGTGAACAGTGACAATAATTTCACTTACATGTACATGTAGATACAATCATGTATTTTCGTAATAAATTTTAAGGCTGATTTGGTATTCAGTATCTGTTTTTACTGTGTAAACTGTTGATAGCAGCATAATCAGACAGCATTTACTTACCCTTGGCCTTTCTCTCCACACCTAACCCTTTATGACCTTTTTGCAAACTCAACCAGCTTAGCCAGTAGCCACTCTTCTACGTATATATCAAATTTCAAATGCTTTGTAGACGGAGGCTATTAGTGGCTATGCTAAGATGAAGGATTATATCCACGATTTATTATCACAAGAGATTCCCACAGTCAATATAGCAGGTACAGTTTCTGCATCTGAGATGTATAAACAATGTTTGTGGCTTTTCTAATCAATACTACACATATTGGCTTCTGAGGGAAGCACATTTGTTCAGTCTCGCTTTGGATGGCAATAAATTAACGTCTAAAGGTGTCTTTGCGACCTCTTGGACGGACCCGGGTCGCAAATAAAAATCACAAGATGGCCGTCCGACATAGGCCAGAAGGGCTACTGGCCTGAGATTTTGCTTGGCCGGACGAAACCATCCCTAGCTCATGAGTAAACCTGACTTCTTCGAGCGAAAATGAGGATTTTGCTTTTGGCGCAGGCCGGTGTGTTCGCGACTCTGTGACGGATGTGTGCCGGAAAATATTTTCGCAAATTGGCCTGGGTCTGAAATTTAGGACACGAAGACACCTTACAACTAAACTACTCTAGAGTTTATTATTACAAGTAGTCTAGACTATTCACTAGGATCCAAGGCTAATGCATGTACATAAACACTTACACCAGGAGCGAGACCACCTAGTTTATACACTATCTATACTAGTTTCTTAGCTAAACATTTGCTGTAGGCTAAGACTAGCTAGTGAAGGTCATACAGCTCTAGTTCCATTTGAAACTTGGCTCTGACAAGCTAACTAGCTAAGTCTCACTTACATAGTGAATTTAAATACAAGGTGAAGGTACCTCTTGCTCTCACCTCAGTTGCACTATGCAACTGCACTATTGCAGTCTTCAGTCATCGTAGATCTTGAGTGAGAGCTAGCACCTTGAATTGTGCATTCCAGTGCTAAAGAAGTAGACTTTGCTTTGCAACCATGGCAAATTAGCATTCGACAAAGCGGTCACGTGACCTAGAGTCATCGCAATGCTATTACAATAGGCACAATAATAACCACAGCGTCTAGCAACAAAAATATCTAAAACCTTGTATTTCATTTGATCAACAGTGAGTTTGAAATCCATATGTGCACTAAATAGCACATACTATAGGTCGGGTAGCTCAAGAGCATGTTGTGTACTACTCAACTCTGGTGAAATTAGATAAATATTACGGTATCCACCTGTGTATAACTATGAACTTTATGATGAAATATTTGACTTTAATTTAGATGGCTTTACAGAAGATTCAGGTTCTTTCACTGAGAGTAGTCTTGAGGATCAAAATGAGTTTGCTGACGATGAGAGTGAAAGCTCGGATTCAGATGTCATTCCTCTAGAAGCCTTTCAAGCAATTTCTCAGTATGTTCTAAATCAGGGGCGGCTATAGGCACCCACCCATCCTATGCGTGTGTTCAGTCAAGCATGCAATACTAGCTGTGCTCTCCAATGCATGTCCAGGCTTCAATTAATTTTCTATTTACTTGCTCAGGCAGTACAGTCATTGTATAGTGCTGTAATAGTCATGTTATCTGCGTAGACTGTATCCATACATGTTCATGTTTCACACTTATTTTGTATTAAGTCACTCAGACACGTGAAATCCATGACTTATTAAAAATAGGCTGGTGTTGAAATTTTTCCTATAATATCCGCCCTTGTTCTAAATCTGTAACTTTCCTTTTATTTGCGGTTTGTGCGTCTGTTTTGGTGTTCTGATTTATTTACTTTTTATACATTGTAGGTTATGCAATGACTACTCGGTTGAGAGTATAGAGTTCTCTTATGACCCCAACGATTCAAACCATATCCTGATCATTGGTAAAAATGCTGGAGAGATCCCACCAAATAAAATCAACAAATTGTTAACAGGCACACGTTTCACAGCGAGTACGCGTGAGACGGACTCTGCCATTCATACTAATCCCATGGTTAATCAAATAGTAAGAAAGAACGAGGAAGACTTTTGGCCGCAGGATTGGATAGAAAGCAATATGGATAAAAAAACCAATATTGCTCCCTCAGATGATGATTCTGATGCTGTGCAAACAAGGAAATACAGCCAGAATGGAATAAAGCCAACAGCAATAGTTCTTGGGGAACGCAACGAATGTATGTTCAGCTCAGCATGCAACACTTGCTACATTCCGCAGCTCTCCAACTCTTTGAATCAAAGTTTCAACTGCCAAAACGGTTAGCTTTAAGATGAGTATTTTCTGTGCATTTGATTAAATTCTATTCAGTATTATTTTAGGAGAAAGAAAGAGCTTATCTTTTTGGTTTACATCTCTTGGTCACTCATTGGTCATTCATTGGTCATCCACTCTCCATTTTTGATCTGTTAAGTTATTTTCGAGATAGCTAGCTCTCTTTACCACAAAGAAAAATTTTTGACAACATCAATAGTCAATTACAGTGCATCCATTTCTTTCATATGTTGTGAGTATTACATTGTGAGCAAAATATGCTATCTTTTCATGCAAGAAGGTGGAGTGTTTAGAGAAATATTTCTTTGATCTCTTTTTTAAGGAGAGTCACACAACTTTCTCCCTGTCGAAGACTTGATGGATGAGCTGAGAAACACACACCAGCAGTTACAAGAGCGAGAAGAGCAACTGATGCATGTATACATTGAACATCGCAGCATGCTTTCAGAATTTGAATGCACAACCTGGGATTTAGTTGAAGATTTACACAGACAATGCGAGATAGATCATGACCAACAGGTAATTTTGTCTGCCATGACTACACATTCATATTGAATCAAACTATTCTAGTGTTTCCAGACTAGAAAGGTTAATTTGAGGGCCGTAGGTTGATTATCATTCACATGATCAAACTTCCTCTTATGCGGTTATATGTTGCATACTAGTACCAAAACGGTTCATGTGTCCTCCAACTCAAATATATCATTTATTTTGTAAATGACAGTTTAGACATACATATAGGTGTGAGGTAAAAGTATCAATTGGAAAAACATATCTCAAAAACCCAGCCAAGGTTCATGACACAAACTCTGAACGAGGTTCCAGTTTTTAGCGTGCTATCTGTAGTATTTGTAAATTATACAACAGGGCTGGAGATATAATAATTATAATATGGTTGGCTTACTAGTTATACAAGTTCCATAATATTATGCAATGTGTAATTTTATAGATTCTATAATATTATCCATGTTTTTATGTAGCGCATGCATCACCATCTCAGGCATCAAACTATAAGACAGAGTTCTTTTGCAACCCTACATTATGTTTCCACTGCTGAATAATGGTACTTGGCACTGTGTAATAGCATAGAATGAAGTCGAGTAAATAACTGACCTGTACAGGTTAAATTATCTTCATTACGCCTACACTGTATGCGCAGGTCAAATTACTTGAGGAAAAATATTCAGCGCTAAAAGAAAAACGACTAGAGAAAAGGAAAAGTGCTATATCTGATATGGAAAACTTCTACAAGCCTGTTATTATGGAATTACTAAAGCTCGGGGACTACATTCATTCTTTAGAAATTGGAATTGCTGAAGGACACAAGGTTGTAAAATTGTGAAAATCTTTGTATCTCACACTGTGTATAGCATGCATTTGGTGACCATGTTTTTTTCTGTTTGTCCAAGTGTGAGGAGGTAGGTGCGGGTAGGGGTGGGTAGTTGCGGGTAGGGGTGGGTAGTTGCGGGTAGGTACAGTAAATGAGAGAGCCTTTGTTCTTTGTAAAAGTTGAAGCAAGAGAAGCTGAGTTTGTAATGATTTTTTTCTTATCCAGCAGGAATAGTTTAGTAGCAGTAACAATGGTAACAGTGTACTAGCTCAGTGAGCTACTATCTTCAGCTAACTTGACTCACCACAAGATGCCACCCCTTCCATTATCTTGTCCGAATCAAGCTCAAATCCAGTAAGACAGTTATTTGGGCTGGCTATTCTTCACATAGAACTCCAGCCTTCCACTTGCTACCTCTTACCTAACTCGTCCGTAGAGAGAGGCAATTGTTTATGTAATTGGAAATAAATATAATTTTTACCGGGATGGCATAACAATTTTTAGCAATAATATAAGATAGCATCAATGTTAGTTATTATACAATTTTAATGGTGGTGGCTGGGTGATATTGTGGGATAGTGGTGGAGATAGTGGTGGGGATAGTGGTGGGGATAGTGGTGGGGATAGTGGTGGAGATAGTGGTGGAGATAGGGGTGGAGATAGTGGTGGAGATAGTGGTGGAGATAGTGGTGGGGATAGTGGTGGAGATAGTGGTGGGGATAGTGGTGGAGATAGTGGTGGAGATAGTGGTGGGGATAGTGGTGGGGATAGTGGTGGAGATAGTGGTGGGGATAGTGGTGGGGATAGTGGTGGAGATAGTGGTGGCGTCGGCTGCAGCGGTTGTGGTCTTGGTTGTCTTAGTGTCTTAGGTTTTCATGGTAGTGGCAGTGGTCACAGCATGATGGGAATAGAAGTATTGGCATCAGCGGTAAAGGGAAATTTCAAAATTGTCAGTTCGAAACAGGACGTTCCAAAAACAGTCGTTTGGAAAACAACCATTTCGAAACTGTGTAGATTGCATTTAGAAGAACACAACTCACAGAAAATTAATTATTGTTAGTGTTCTACAAGTTAGTAGCAGTAGCAGCAAAAAAATATAATATTAAAAATAAAAATTAGTTGAAATCTGGGGGTTGGGGTTCAGAGTCTCGATATGATTTTTTTCCAAATGGCCGTTTTCAGAACGCTCTGTTTTGAACTGATATTTTTTAAATGTCCCTTTACCGCTATTCTCATCATGCTGTGACCACTGCCATTACCATGAAAACGTAATAAGACATTAAGACAACCAAGACCACAACCGCTGCCACCAGTGTTAGAAGATGTCGTTTAATACTCTTCTGAGTAAATGTATATTTAGGTAGTTGCTGTAAAATTGCTATTCTGGTATGTTAGTCATCTAACCAATTTTATGAAATTGGCATAGCATTTGCCATTTATCTGTCACAGTAACTTTAGTATTCTTACAGGTTGACGTTGTTAACCTATATTCGACGATTAAAGACGACATTCAGAGAAGATTATCAGAGAAGTTGCCGAAATATGTCGCACCAGGTATTCTGTTGCATCAAGTAATGAATATGTTAGCATTACTTGCTTTCAAATACTGAACAGGATCATCACGCTAAGCTTGCCAAGTTTTCTACAGAAGACTTCCTGACCCGGACATTTGGAAGTCTTTCTTGTGTCCAAATAGTTGTAAAAATTATAACAAACATTGTTTAAATTGGTTTGAGAGGTGTTTTTGAGCTAATAATATGATTAATTTATATTGTACTCTGTAACTTTGTAAAGTAAGTCAGTTTCTTGACTGCTACAGAAATGAGGGAAGGGTTAGTAAATTGTTGATCATTATTGATCAATATTGATCAATACTTAGTGAGATATTTTGTTTTTTATTTAGATGACTTTACAGAAGATTCATGTTCTTTCACTGAAAGTAGTCTTGAGGACCACGACGAGTTTGCTGATGAGGAGAGTGAAAGCTCGGGTTCCGATGCCATTCCTCTGGAAGTTTTTGATGGTATAGCCAAGTATGTTAACAGAGATACTTTTCATAACCCTACTTGACCAAATTAGTTCACTAAACTGCCTAAAATTATATGTATGTACATAAAGCATTATCTAATATATCACGACTTTTTTTTGTTCGCGTTCTTGTAAAAAATAGACTTTCTCCAGTTCTTGATGCCTTAGTATTTCTTTCGGGTTATACTGCGCAGTAAATATGTACAAGTGACTCGCTATTTTCGTAGGATATGCCAAAAGTACTCTGTTGATAGCATCGAGTTCTCGTATGATCCAGACGATGTGAATCATTTGCTGATTATTGGAAAGAATGCTGGAAATATTCCTCTGGATGAAATAGACGAGTTGGTAACAGATGGCAGGTTTACTATTACTCCGAAGGAGGTTGAGTCTCCTGTACATACAGTCACCATGATGGCTCCGATCCTGGCAATGAAGCAAAGGAAACGTGATGGAAATGATTGGTCCGATCTCTCTGTTGATTCAGCATGTGAGTTGCTCTTACATTCGGTAGACAGGAACAGAGAAGGAAATGAGGAAGAAGAGCTAGGATACTTGGCTGGTCCTGCACACATGGTGTTGGATAAGACGCAGCGTGAAGAATTTTGTTGTGCCGATGATATTATAAATGCTCGATATGATGTTGAGAAAATATCCACACAGATTCGGTTCATAATAGAGCTTTCCGGGGAGAACAACTGTTTGGACATTGGTCATCCACCTTTAATGTGCTATAAATATTGGTGTTCTGGTCGACCACGTTTGGAAGCTCAAGCTGAGGAGCAATTAGGTTGTTCATGTCAACAATTGGATTCCATTATAGGAAGAATGGAAGACCCCGTGGCGCATATTCTATGCACTTTTGAAAGAGGTGAATTTGACGAAATACCACTTTGTAAGCATATAATACTGAGCGATATCCTTCTGCTAAGCCTTCACCCTTCTAAAGCAGTTGAGTTGTGGGAAAAGTTTCGGCAAAGAAAGTTTAAATATAGCACACTTTCCAAAACACTAACAATCGGACGTCTTCGCAAAATATCCAAGAAGAATGCTGAGATTCGAATTGGTCGTTATGACGGCCAATTAACAAAGCTTGGTCTCCAATACAAACAATGCAGGAATGATCAAACTGGATGTATTTACCATTACATTATGGGGTTTCACATGCAGTTCAAACTTAACTCAAGGGCAGAGTAAGTATACTGGAGTGTCAATCAATTCTCTCACTGATGATTCACCACAGTGCCAGTTGTAAAATTCAAAGATAGTAGGAGGTACTGCGATATGAAGCTCCGCCTAAAAATGATCAATCTGGCCAATAGGATAAGCTATAATTCTTAGAGCATATTTCCATTCTCCAAATTCAATCAACCACAATTTCGTGCTGTCCAAAAGTCCCATTGGTTCCTTCTCCTTTACCATTGAGTCCTTCCGCTATGTTTGCCCTAGTTATAATAGTTGTACGATGGATCTATCCCAACAGCCTCAACAAAATGGAAACCAGCCAATCATGGCCATTGATGATCTGACATGTTAGAACCCACTTGAGATTGGCTAGTGCAGTATATTAATATATGATGTCTACAAAATTCTGTCTACGGTGTTCTAAAACAATATTAATGACACTGCACCTTCCTCTCATTTCAATATCTCAAAAGTCAAAACCCAAACGGCGAATCTGTTTTATGCCTTTCCAACTTACTTTTTACTCAAATGCTTTCATTTGCGTCTGTTTCTGTTACAGTAAATTAGTAGAAGGCGACTGTGGTCATATCGTTTTTCTAAAGCAGGACGGTAACTACCTTCCTCTTGGAATGTTCATTGGAAGTATAAAGGGCAACGAAAGTGTGTACAGAGCCATCCTGATCCATGAATGTCTAAAGGAACTAGAACTTGACTACCCCCATCATCTATCTAGGGTTAGATTAATTAACCGACGATTTGCTCACCTCACGAAGTTCATGATCAGGGGGAGAGACGAGTATCAGCAGCACCAACCACAGAATCTCAAACAGAGATACCTTAAAACTGATCTCTATTGACTTATTTGGTATCTACACATAGTAAGTAGATCTAATGCAGAGGTCGTAGCTATAGAAGTATACATTCTATTCCATCACCTACAGCAGTTCAATTATCTAACATTTGGTATTGATACAAACTACCAGATTCTCTGTCTACATATTGCATCTCTCTAACATTTCTTTTCTCTCTATGAACTCATTGACAGTATTATTATATGCAGTCACACTACATATTTCTAAGCAACATTATATCTGTTGAAACAACTTTTTGATTTGTAATAATTACATGTACAAGTGCACATGTATATTGCGTTATTTATTTGTGCATCCAAATTATATTATTATTATTATTGTGTATTATGCTATTCTTTATCTACCCGATCAGACTGTTAGAAATGCTTTCATACCATATTATAACAACAACGTGTTCAATTATGATCATTCTTTTTGCCAGGCATGTGTTCAATATGTTGCATATCCACAGCTTCTATAATCTATTTCCTAATTGCATCACTCTTTACAATGTATTTTATTATAAATTCAAATTTTGTTGGGACCTACTCACATTGGTGGAAGCATATTCATACATATATGTGTGTTTCTAGGCACATTTTGCTACATTATAGTATAAGCTAGCACATGTTAGTAGGAGGCTGTACATGTACATGTAGTTTCAGAGATGGATGCTATCAATTGTCTAACTACTAACTGTACAAAGTCATGATAGTGAAATACTATGCAGACATTTATGCAAATAATGTTACATTACAGTCTTAGCTATTTTATTGATGAAAGAAATATGCCCAACAGTTATCATTATAAAATTGTATAAGATTTTATATAATAATTAGTAAATAATACATTACTCTTGTTATAAGCAACAAAACGTGGGCAATATAAAAGGTTTGATTAAACAACTTTTTTGGAGTGAATATTTGACCAGAGAGCTCTACCAAGTCATGAAACAAATAATTGCATTTGGAGTAATCAGTCACTCTCTGGAGGTGAGAATGGCTAAATAATGAACCCGAAACTAATCTCCCCACGTTTCATAAAACAGAAGTTATCCTCTCTCTCCTCTTTATTAAAAAGGAAACAATAACTCCCAATTAATAGCCATCTGACCAAATACATTTACTAATACATTGTATGCCTGTATTATTTAGAACATTGTAGTCTACAGAACAAAAGTGAAAATCGTAACAAACTGCTTCAACAAGAAAAAAGACTACGAGTTTTAGGCTAATTACATTTGTACCACTCATAACAGATAAGCTGACTGTATAGTATGGGTATATTGACCAATGAGCAGTTATAATATAGAACATATAAAACCTCTCTTGTCTGTTGACCTACCTGACTGCGGGATTCATCAACACTGAGCATCCTGAGATCAACGTTAGAGTTGTGGGGGAGGAGCAGCTACATAGAGAAAGATAAGAGTTCAGGAAGTAGAACTAAAACCAGAGCTCTACTTACTTATACCTAGTAGGGTTAACTCATCATTTCAATCTATAAACTTATACAGTACAACCACTTGAAAATGCAAACTGGTTCCTCAAGTATTCACTCTACTAGGGGCAACCTCAACAGAATGATATCGGAATAATCAATTCTTATGAACCGAGTTTGTAAAATAAATTTAGGGTTTGTGTATTATATTATTTAGAATTCATAAAACACAAGAACATGTATAGAGCAATTCTTCATCAATTGCCTTGTTAATCTACAGGTTTATATAGTAGAGTTGTCTTACCTTGTTAACCTATAGGTTTATATAGTAGAGTTGTCTTACCTTGTTAACCTATAGGTTTATATAGTTGTCGTGCTTTGTTAATCTATAGGTTTATATAGCAAAGTTGTGACACATTTCTTTCTAAATCGACTAGTATCACTTAGCACCATCACTCCATCCTAACAAATTAAAGAAAACTCAGTATTACCCCCTAGTTAAAACATAAAATTAGAAAATATTTGACAGCGTGCAGAAACCCCCAGAGGTAATGTTATTGCTGTTTCTCAGGCTGGAATCATTATCATCAGGTACATACCTTAATAGACAAGGCATAGAGGTGATTTACCATCACATGGTTTGGTTCAGGCAATAGGCCAGGTTCCAACTGCAATTAGATAAATAATAGCCATCAATCATACATGTATGCCGGGTGCTTGTATCAGTGTACATGAAATCAACAAAGAAGTACATTGTATATACATTTATAGCCCAAGGAGAATTCAGTTGATATGATATAAACTGTAATCAAAAACTAAACTACACATTGCTTATGAATTACGAACTTACGTGGGGGGAGATGTCTTTGTTTAGTATCACTTGTAGGAGATGTTGTGGTAAAACTGGAGGGCCGACACTTCGGTCTGATAACTTACGTGTCGGTATTTCCTGTCCATATTCCGTCTGAGGATAATCTGTTAGCAACACACAAACATGACCGTCTGGTTACAACAAAATGATGTTACACCAACGCTACGCAACGTATACAGCACCTACTGTATATACCCAACAGTAGCTAATGTATATACCCAACAGTAGCTACTGTATATTCATAACGTTAGCTACTGCATATGCCCAACAGTAGCTACTGTATATACCCAATAACTATTCTAATCACTATTTTCAATACTAACCTGATGCAAGGTTTGCACTGTTGTGTTTAGCCTGTACTGAATCTCCATCTGTTTCCAGAGCATCAACTATCTCAAAGTCTGACTTTTTCACTCTGACCACATTGTTGAGATTACCTTGACTGTCAGTTACAGTTGGCTACAGGAAAGAAAAACTGGCTTGATAAAAAAGAAAGCAGTGACAAAACCAAGTAATAGATACTTATACTTGGCCTACGAGCACACTGCACAGTGTACAGTAAAACTCGATATTGATAAGGCTAGTTAACACCAATAAAATTGTAGATTTAATATATTATAGGCTAGGTCCATACATACTGCATATGTGTACATGTATATGTATACCTATTCTACAATCATCACAGCTGACATGAAGGTCGTATTAAGGTCACTCACCTCGTTAGGATCGATTACCCATTGTCCATCTACGTAGTACTTGTATTGGTGTTCCCCTTCTGGGAGCTCCACTATAGTATAGAAGTTGTTAGTACTGCAAATACACACCATGTATAATGAGTACTGATATGTGAGCTACATATGTACATGTAGATTACGGTCGTAACATACCGAGACACACTTACACAAGGTACATGTTTGTTAGTCAGGGTTCTACGACCTCAACAAAAATCTATAGATATAAAGAAACATGTTAGATTTATGAATTAATATTAGTCATCATATTATAATTGGTAGATATTCTTATTTGGTTGGAACTGCTGAGGAAGGGTTTGCTGGTCTGCAAATACCAGTTGGTAACTGGCTGTTTCACAACTGATTTGTAGATTTGGACATTTCACTGATTAATTTACCAAACTGTTAAGGCCACTCCTACCAAACGTGCTTCTCAAACTGTCTAAAATGCACATGTGTATATATCAACAGAAGGATACTCCAGTGCTCCCATACACATAACACGCATGACATAAAGCTAAGGCTAAGTATAGTTATTGCACTCATGTACATGTATGCTACTATGCTGTATGCTACTAGATATACAATTCTATAGAGAACCATTTACATGCTATAAATAAGATATGAGTCCTCCACTAATTGTAACCTTATCTCTATTTGTCTGGGGCCCCCTGCAGTGCTACTTATAGTTAATATATATTATTATAAAATAATTATGTATGTTATGTTATTGTACATTGAATATGTAGTGGGAGATAAATCATATGTTTATCCCATTAGGCTTGACCTGAAAGAGCAATAAGGTCAATAACCTAACTCTCCACTATCAACAGCTGTCATAGATGTGCATGCCTGCTGGTGGAAATTAAAGTATACCAACTAGTAGCCTAATAGGGAAAGAACAGTAGCTGATTGACTAACTGAGCATAGAGGAGCAACTCTCATCCAATTTACCCCTCCCCCCCCCTTACTTTTCATGAGCACAAATGAACAAACATCTAAGGCTGCTTCTTGTGTTCTACTGATGTACATGCACACTATAATTATCATAAGCATTAAGCCTACCTTTTAACCAATGGCAGCTTCTGGTCCCACTTATTAAAGGTACCCGATATGGATACACTACTGCCTCCCTTGTCCCACTTGATCACAGCTGGTATCGTACTGTTTACTATGTGCTTTAGAGGCGGTAGCTCGGGTTCCACAGATACAGAGTTAGCTCTCAGTCTAGTCATATATTGTCCCGGTGAGATAAAGTCCATGCTGCCGTCTACACTACCATATGTGCCGGCAGCATTCTACAGAACAACATTGTCAGTTTTATATTACTCTGGTGTGGGAGGAGGACAAATATGTCAACATATAATACAAATATCACAATAGCAGTATATTATGTAGGCTACTGAATGGTAGTTGTGAGCCAATGTCCCGACAAGCCTATAAAATGCATGAATTATAGACCTACAATCTTGAATATAAGAGTACAGGTATAAAATTTACTGGAACACATGAAGTACATGCAAACACAAGTCATAACCATACATATACAATCATGTACTTTGAATTCCCTATGATTATGAAGCAGTGTCCTTGGGTATCAACAATATTCATGCATTCTAGAATCCATGAGTGATTGGGTTAATGTTATCCCCCATAGCTACACTGTAGTCAGTCAGGTACTCGGTTCATAGCATAGTAAACTTGTAGTAATGTTACTAGTAGCTAGCTGTCAGTTTGTGGAAATGAAAAGCCATTATTTTACCAACAAACCATCACCCTAATTAATTAAAATGACCCTTTACATGTACCTTTACACTACTTGACAGTTGATGCATGTGCATATATTTATATGACTGCAGCTGTGTTGTACATTTTAACAACAATATGCCAAAAGTATCATCTATTTCGCAACATTTCCTGTATTTTGCAAGTAAGTGCCTTGTTAAAATATGTAAGTCTACAGTCATGTAGTATAGCTTACTAATCAGTCCTGCAAACAACAACAATGTAGCCGACCCAACCAGCTGGAACAAAATAAATGAGTATCATGTGATAGTTGTACACCCTTCTCTCCTATGTTTAATATTTAGGGTGAAGTCTGTCAGCACAGGATACATGTTCCGTATCTGTATGACAGTCTAGGGTAGTATATCAGCATATTATTAGCTTAGTAGACTTACTGACAGCCCATCTGATTAAAACGGATTAATGGCTACACTATGATTACCTACTTATCCATCCCCATACCACAGATGTATCCTCCGTAGCACTGCGTTATTTTCAATGTAACTAATAATCAACCTCAGGCTATGTTTCACTATAATACTACAACACAGGTACCTCTTACCCGTGAAGCCATGTGGGCCGAGAGACCACTTATGCCGGATAGCGATGAGCTTAGCTCCTGCTCAAACGTGTCTGATCTGTGATGGTTGGGGACGGGTATGCCCACCCCTGAGCTAGGTGGTAGAGTAATAGTAGGATTGAGGTGATTTGATATGTGTGATGAATAGGATGAAGAGTGCTGTGAGTTGGTAGAAGCCATGCTATGAGTGGGTGATGGTGTTAGATGGGGACTCATCGGGTCCACACCATTTTGACCTGCAACAAAAGTTGAGTTTTAATAAATAATCTAATCAATGCACGCAACAAGAATGTCTGTAATTAACTAGTCAAGAAACACAAAGACCAACACTGCAGCTATTGTGAACTTAGTCAGTGCTTAAAAACGGTGTTAGTAAACAAGTAAAAGTAGATATCAACATCATATACATGTGATGATAATGTGTAACAATAACAACCCTAATATTCAGTTGAAATTTATTGGTCAAAATATACAATGTAGTTTCAAGTCTACAAATGCATTTTGCTAGACTGTGGTTCTATACAACAGTTGGGATAGCCTAAACAGAAGCACTGTTATGTAGTTAGGCCTACAGTAATGCAATGTGGACAGGGTAAGGAGCTTTATATTTTTTCTTGAAGTTAAAAACACATAATAATAATACATACCAGGTTGCGAGTTCCCCATTTGCTGCAGTCCTAAAACACAGCAACAAATACATTATCACAGTAATCTAGCCTTATATTCATCACAGTATTGCCTACATAGTTTAATACCTAATATAAAACAAATGGCATGCTGGCATAGACTGGGAACAAACAAGATTATTCGTAGTGCAGTAAAGCAGATTGGCAGATCATTAATCGCAAAAACAAGCAATAGATAGCCTACTTTACACATGACTACCTCTCGTTTTAAACCGTGAAAATAAAATAAAAGAAACACTATCATCCTAGAAGACGGATATTTGACGTTCCCCAAAACACAAAACTCTACAGTAAAAGTGGATCCACAGGTTTATTAAATAAATATAATAACAATTACAATGTAACAGTATAAACCATACCAAAAACAACGGATTGGCAACATGAATATCAACAAATACACAAAAATGATCAAAGTTTAAAAAGGGAAAGCCAACAAGTAGAAATAATTTTATTAATTATTTACACGTGCATATTAATTTTACTAATTAAATTACAAAATAAAATTTAATAAACAATTTGAATTTTATTTAATAATATAATAATAATAATTTAATATTAAATAAAAATACAATAATTAATAATAATAATTTCATTAAATATATCAGCGGTAGCAAGGTTTAACTCCTAAGGATCAGCCTACTGATTAAAGGATGACTGCGCCAACACATGACTGAAAACAGTAGCCAGGGGCACGGTCACAGTCATTATTTGAGCCATAACCATTAGGAGTGTTTTCAAAAAGGTGAAAAACAAGTGAGAACTGTATGAAAACATGGGAAAACTTTTCTTCGTAGCCTTAGTCTTGAAATATTGTAAGATGACTGCGTCAACTGTTATAGTATACGATACCCAGAAAATGATGTGGCTTACGTCGGTTACTAACTTAGGTGGCCAGGCTAATTGTAAATTTCTTGCAGTGAAGGTCATGGGCAAATAGGTTTTCCGTTTCCGTCTGCTTCACTGCCGCAGAATTACATGACTCATACTCATAATTTAAATTTTATTAATTGTTTTTTATCTGTATACACAAAGAGTTGCAGTTAGAGTAATTGTATACTTATAATAAAGGTCTTAATATTCGATTTATATCTTAATCATTTTTTTTATTAAACTCGATTGTTAGTATTAGTATTGTCAAATGAGGAAGTAAAATTATATTTATTTAATCAAGGAGTAAGAAGACTTCTTCTTACTCCTTGATTTAATTATCTCAATCTTTATCTTAGGATTATCATTGTTTTCACTTGTCTTGGTTAAGCTCCTAGCTTCCAGGCTGAGGTTAGGGGAAAAGAGGAACTGTCAGAGTTGCACGTCTTTTTAGTCCTCTATGATCTCACCAATGCGGAGCTCCCGAGCAGTATTGAACAGAAAGCTTTGCAGAAGCTTGTTAGTGTGACAGGCAACAAAGAGAATAATAAAAAATAAATTTATTGCAATAGAAATCAAATTTTATTTTTAAAACTTGAATTTTGTTTTGAATATTTCATTGATCAGTAATTAACTGTAATTATACTCATTATCATTGCTGATGAGTTTGATGACACTATTGCCTACAATTTGGCCTTCAATTCAACCACAACACTCTGCAAGATTGAAGATGATTTGTCGAAACTTGGACTTTCCACTTTGAGAACGACAATGGGATATGGAGTTTCACATCCCGCAAATGCCAACATTAACATATTGTGCTCGCAATAGAAAGCAACCTACCAACAAAATCCTCTATCTGCATGACACTGAGGTTCCGAGAGCTGAGTACATCAAATACCTGGGAGTTACTCTTGACCAAAATATTATCTGGAACATACACATGAACACTGTAGCAGCTACGGAAAACTCTACTCTTGATTTCACCTGGAGAAATGTTCTAACCAGCTCTGAGACTATAAAAAACACTGCGTGCTAATGACATAAGTTGGCAAGTAAGAGTGTGTTCCATTCATACCAACTTTGAACACACCCCATTCATACAGCAAACAGTTAGGTGCAGAAGTGGAGAAATTTGGAAGTTTACGAAACAGTTGCAAAAGTTGTAGAAGAGTTACGAAACATTGTAGAAGAGTAGTGAGCCCAAAATTTCTACACCCCATAAGAAGTTGAAAGCTGGTGGGAAATTGTTGGGCTGGCAGTAGCTATATTTGTTGACTTGTTGAAGAAATGTTGGTTGATAAATTCATATATAAAGTCTCAAATATCTCCACTTCTGCACCTAACTCACAGCAAAAGACTGGAATGCTCTACCTGCTGGTAGTCCATTACTTATTCTTCCATGTGTCTAGCCCTAAAATGACCAAATTACTTCTTTTTGTTGCATACCGGAAATGTTAAACGAATGCTAGAAAACAAGCTTCCTAAGTCACAACTAGATGCTGGCACTGGAAAAATTAAGGTATTTTATTAGAAAGGAAGCATTGGTGAAGTCAATAGGCTTACTTGTGAGCATGAGGTAAGGGAGACTTCAGTGGCTTGGCCACGTTTTTCACCAAAAGAAATAACATTAACTTTTTCCTGCTTGGATCTTGGTTGATTTTATTTGACTTCTGGCTAATGGTAATATTACTAATTCACGAAAAGAAAGATTTAGCACTTGCAAATGTAGAAAAATTTCTACTCGAATATCGAAAGTTTGTTTACAACAAGTTTACCAGTTGTGAACTATTCCATTTGTATATTTAGATGGAAAGTGCAAGGCCGAGACCATCCCGTCCTCCTCCACCAAATGTATCGACATGCACCAATAGAGAAGTAGTAGAAGACTCTCATAGATTCCTTGAACTTTACCAACAAGCAGTCATGTATGTTACAGCACCATTTTCACACTTATTTTTTATCAACGTCTCTATTATAGTTATACTATCATGGCCAGAGATGCCAGACTCGAGTTAAAGACTCTCACTCGAGTTATTTCAAGCAACATTTTATGGCTCATTATAAAGACTCGTAACTTGAATATACAGCTGTCAAAAACTTGTGACTTGAATTGTAATTCAATTATGGCTATGATCAAAGACTCTCAACTTACACATCATTATATTGAAATATTCAATAACTCGAGTTTTTATTGGGCAGCTGTGAATTGTAATAAATAAAAATAACCACAGTTATAACCACCAACCACAACCACAATTATAACACATTTTACACTAAAACTGTGACACTTTGCTTTGAAATTTGAACTTCTAACACCATTTCCTAACAAAATTTCACCATAAGCTAAACAATAACCCAATAACTCTATAAAAAGACTCGAGTTAAACAAGAAAAGAATTGAATTGAAACTTGCTTGTAGTTAACTTGGATAACTTGACAAAAACTTGAGTTTCTGGGGATATGTAAATATTTAACTCGTAACTTGAAAGTTTTTATCTGTCACTGAAAGAATTGACTTGTAACTTGAAAAGTCACGTCTAAGAGTTGGCCATGGAAACTTGAGTTTCCAAAATAAAACTCGCACACATCTCTGATCATGGCTATTACATTTTGTGACATTATAGTCATTTAATGACATTATGGTTCAATGTTTGGTGTAGTGGTTAATGTAGTGTGTCAGTTCTTTGGACTAAGCACTTAGGTATTATAGAGCATTTGATTCAAACCTTAGTCAGGAAACCAAACTGTTGGTTGCCCACAAATAAAATATCTTTGCTACAAAAAGTATTAGAATCCTGGTTATATGCTGTGACATGTTATGATTTTATCGTCACATTGTGATGTTTGCTGCAGTAGACTGAGATAAATTAGCTGAGTATCTACATGTAAGGAAGTGATTAACTGGTTCCTGTATTCTACAATGTCCTTTATTAGAGAGGAATAAATTAAAGATGTAAACCTGTACCTTTATTTATTCAGTTAATGAACTATCTTCTGTAGTGAAATAAATGAAGCTTTAGGTTTGGATGAAGAAGAGAGAACATCCGAAGCCTTGGCTAGTTATAAGAAAGGGGTTCAGTTAATTGAAGGAGCTCTAGCTATAACCTTGACATCTAACCATGTGTCTTCTGATCTGAGGTCTAAGCGTGATAAACTAACCACCACACTTGAGAATGCTAAATCAAGGATACAAGCATTAGAATCACCCACATATCGTGGTAAATACTAGTTAGTTTGTTGGTAGTGTTGATACTAGATAATAGCATAACATCTACCAGTAATTATAGTGGTGTCTGTGGTTCCTCCTTTATTATCCTGATTATTGGTAGTATCATACATATATTCATATATTTAATGTGCATGTTGTTGGGTAATTCTTACTATTTAGTATTTACATTTTGTATCAACTCTTTACTACATGCAATGACTAGGAATATTAATTTTAAAGGTGCTGTTGGTGGGGCGTCACGACAGACTGCCCTTCCTACCTACGATGAAGCTATATCACCTGTAGCTGACAATCAACCGATAGAAGCGTTCGGTGCAGATGTACTATTGGAGGTGCCCTCTGCTCAGGTAATTGTCATGTTTATTTGTTTAGTATCCCCCCATTAGCTACTAATACAACATAGTGTTGATCATGATACAATGTACAATGTACAATGTACATAGCTGGATGGTAAGGTGGTGCAGATCTGTATACCTTATGTTCACTTCTCTCAGAGAAGGTGATTATGGACCTTTGCTCCTGTTGTACCTCTAGTAGATACAAGACTAAACAAACAGCTGTATAGACATCATGTGTACATGTAGACTGTGAATCTCTGTAGATATTCTTCATCACTGGGGAGGGGTATGTTAGCTCACCCTCGTACCCTAACACACTGAGTATATGTAAATTCAACACACCTGCTGCAGTACCTGGTGCTCCTCAACACTTTCTTCTAATTGGTAAGTGGGGCATCTATATTTGTGTTCATGCAGTCTCTTTTTCTACAAATAAATTGGGAGATGGCAACTTAGAATTTTATCAATAGCTTGAGTGCTCATGGTTCGAATAGTCACCCACTTATAAGTAGGTGTGTAAAGTACATATAAGTGTATGCATAATACACTTATATTACATGTATTTGTGCATATATCTTCCATTATCATACACCGTTTAGTAAATATATGGATCTATTAGTCTTTTAAAAATCATGACACTCTATCAATTGGAGTTATCCTCTCTGTTCCTCCTCTCTTCATTAGCCTCTAACACGCATATACATGTACTTGGCCTATACACTGTATACATGTACATGTACATATTGTACACTACTTGCTTTAATATGTATATATAATGTGTTACTAGGTAACTTCACATTACCTTTAGTGGAAGGTTTAACTCCTTCCTTACAAGCTACTCATGGTTCCTACATCTTCCCAGACGTTACATCTACAGAGCAAGGTAAGACGGCTACCATTTAGCTGTTGTATTTAGTTAATATAGATACATATCTTATTGTGTGCTTTCCTTGTTTCTTACTTACACTTTCATAGTCCTGTACACTTGACTGTCAATACACATTTACAATCACGGCTTGCTGCACTTCGTGTATTTTCATTGTGTACACTGTATATGCATATAGTATTCTACATGTGTACTTTATTAGCTTACTCTGGTAATGTGTATGTTGTATAACCTTCTGTAGCTGCAATTTGTTTCAATGTTGATTTCTATATTGTAATTTTATACAATGCCTTTATTTTGTCGCAAGTGTTGCATTTACATTGTGCTCCTATATACTTGTACTTAGCTTGTTATTGTATCGGTACATATTGTTTTTTAGTTTTATTTTGTATTAAGTTATTAATTAATGATGCAACCATCATCCGACACATATAATTCTTTATTCTGCACAGCTGTTTGATCTGTGTACTGTGTACTGCAGGTGCTGCTGTCGGGATACTATTGGATGACGAGACACCTGCTGACACTGTTCATACGTTCGAGGCTATGATAGCTAGTCTAAGTGCTCTGCGACCCTCTGCAGAAACTGTCACTGGGGAGCAAGTACCTGCTGATGTAGTCATTGCCACAGCTCCAGCATCTGATTCCTTGGAGCTTCCAGCTAGCAGAGATGCTGTACAAGCACCTGCTAGACCAGCCTGTCCACCATCTGTCCAAACTGACGGTTAGCAAGTGCTACAAAGTGTTTCTTTATTTGTTTGACTTTTGGTAGTAACCCTAGCATCAGTGAACTTGTAGCTTTCAGTTCACCAATAATGTGGAAATAACTTTATGTCAAAGGCTATTGTGTTTTAGTAATTTATGTATTGTAACTAACTACATATGGATGCACACTATCATTGTATGAATATGGTTGAGAGGTTGTCCTCTCCTAATTATCCATTAAATTGTGAGGACAACTTCACAATTTGATGTATAATTACAAACCTTACAACTGATTACGGATATGGTTTTCCTGTTGAATCTGGGGTCCTAGGCTATGATCAACTATATAACTCTGTGTCGTCAGCGTTACCCTATTTCGAGGCAAATTACCATCGTTAACATCCAATCCAACTAGAGAGCCTATAATGTAGATATTCCTTTCTTTTAGTTATCTGCAGTTAATTTGTACACTATTTAGAGATGCTATTCTACTGCTGATTGTCTCTGTATGTGTTACCATAGTAACAACACACTGTTATGTTTAGGGTTAACTACCCTTTCACTAATCTTACTATGACCAACTGTACATTGTAGATCAACTGTCTGCAGACACTTCAACCACAAGAATGAGTACCAAGATCAGCAGTGGGCTAGTTACGGGTGGGTACTCATCTCCACCCTTCTTATATTGAGTGATGTAGATGTACTTAGTCTTAATGTAACACCTCTCTCTACTTGCATGAGTAGTAGAAACTAACATACCACAATACTTTGAATACAAGCCAATATGAAAAGTAACAATTTTAAATCCAGGGCTTGTATTTGAAGACTTACAGTAATATTTTGAATGTTCTGAAATGTATTATCATGAAGCTTCATGTTTCAGCTGCTGACTGGATCAACTGGGGTTTAGGCAAGGGGGCAGAGAAGGTTGGCAGTGCCATAGCATACGGTGGGGAGAAGTTGAGGAGAAAACTTAGACCTACCTCACAAGAACGAGAGCTGGATGAGCAGCAGAAGAAGCACTTAGCTATGGCCAGATACGGTACCCATGTGACCTTACAGATCAGTGCAGCCGCTGGTGAGTCACCTTGATCAGATGGTAGTTTCAACAATTCCGCATGTCAAGGAGTAATATTATACAAATATTTATTATTTAATGTACGAGTATATATGGCTTGGCTCCATCGATATCAATACTCCATGTTATATTCTACGTTCACGGTCCAGTAACTCCTGCAGTTGTTTTACAAAAATACCAATTGATAGAGCTGACAACTCTGGATATGTGACTCTGTTGACACTAAGTGTGCTCTGGATCTTCATTTTAGTTAAAGCTCTGGGGGACGCTACTATTGCCCTCGGTAGGATGGCTGCTCCTCATATAAAAGCACAGGCTAAGAAGCTATTACCATCTAAAGTCACAAAGCCGCTCTCTACTACAGATGAGAGTGGCAGGTCTAAGGCTGATGATATTATAGAGGTCGCTGGTGCAGGTGTAAAAGGTCAGTGTCTGGTGTAGTGAGGAGGTAATACTGTTATCTCGTACCCTCATGGTGTACTTGTATTTTAAACGTAGCTGTAATAAGAAATATTTGGTATATAGAAGCACTTACACCATATAATAGTACTCCTCCACTGTATACCTAGTGTTACCATGTAACAACACACTTACTTACGCAGGAATGTTATATCAATATTGCAGGACTTGGAGTTATCTATGTTGGACTGGAAGAAGCAGCTAAAGCCTTAGGTAGATCACTAGCAACACAGACTGGGGCCACTGTTTCACACAGGTAACTGTTTTATTGGAGCATAGGCTAATATGTTATATGAATATAGCTGTTATGGTAATACCATTAGTATAGCTAATGAAAGTGTTGCATAGAGAAGTGGTCCAATGGTAGCATGCATATTGGATTTGTCTCCTCCTTTCTGATCCTTTCTCTAATACTCGATGATTCCCTTCACTTTATGTAACGTAATATTATACACGCTTATACAGTCAAGCCATAATATTTGCATACTGTTTATTTAGATATGGACAAAACTACGGACAAGCAGCTGAGAGTGCGCTGTACACAACAGGAAATGCACTACTTGCTGCCCACAACATAACACAGCTTGGACCTAAGGCTATAGCTAAGAAGGCAGCTAAGAACACAGCTAAGGCTGTAGTCACAACGCCCCGTACTTCCTGTGGCAATACACAAGATCACAGGCCGAGTGGTGATATACATACATTGGAAATAACTGAATTGCCCCCAGATAGTCATGCAATAACACAGAGCAATATGAACACCTGAGACCAAATGACAGACTAACACATCATCACTATACACTCCTAAGCTAAAGATTTCTTGTCATGTTGACAGTATGATGTTTATTTTTATATTTATTTATTTATCCAGTTGAACTCCCTGTAAACATGAATCTCTCAGTGTTCAGCTTATCGTCATGTGACTTATAATATACGTATGCATGTAATAGACATACATGTAATTATATACTAGTAGTGTAGCAACTGTGTATTGAAAATGTTTTTTGTCAACCTACAGCGTATACATATTATCATTATACATGCTGTAGAGATATTGTATTATGTTATCATGTTATTACACATTGTGTGTCTTGTGGTAGAAGTACAACATTTCAATCAGGTTGACTATTATTTGTCCAATTACAAATAGTAGTAAGATTATTACATTGCAATAAAATAGAAATCCACAATCTGTACATCAGTTAGCATATGTGTATGGGCTTGATATGGTGGGCAAAGCAACTGATAATACTTATCGACAATAAGGCTGTTACATGTAACTGCAAACTAGGGCAATGAAATGAAAAACTCGGGCTATAGCAAACTAAATTTGTACATTGTACAGACCTAGACAATTCTCTCAAGCGCCAAATGACAGATTAGGGCTGTAAATTATCTACAGTTTGTATTTGATAAGAGTCTGTGAAATTAATTCTGACCTTGAACTAAGCACTATGTTGTTCTACAGTTTAGATTGTGATTACAGTATACATAATACATTGTAATACTATGCTCAAATCTAAAATTATAGAACTTTTGTATGACTACACTATAAATATAACAGTAATGTACCATGTATCTGCTAGTAATTATACAATGATCATGGGTTCTCAGATCTACACCCCTAGATATCGGTGGAATTGATGATGATCTCAGTCTGTTTAGTGAAGGACCTTCCAAAAGCCCGCATAGTAACCAAACGTATCAACTATTATCGCCATATAGGCTACAGCTACATATACAATGTACATAATATATAAAGTAATACTAGTGATATTAGCTATACATGATCATGTAAACATATTTTGCTATAGAATATAATTCTAGAGCATTGTGGTCTCAAGGCTAACTATGTTGTAAATAGGTCACGTTGCTCTAGTGCTACGACTAATGGTAAGTGTGAAATTCCTCCACCTTACTCCTGATTGTATCTGATTCATGGGCGGCTCTTCTGGCATTCCAGGAATTCCATCTCAATAAATCCTGCAACCAATAACAATGTTTCATATAATAAATATACAATGTATATATGTATTAGAATATATGGTCTGCGTGTGCTATTAATGAACCATGAACATGAATTTAAAAAATAGTGTTTTATGAAATATTTTTATCAAGATCTCAAGTGAGATTACCATGTAGTGTGTGGACCATGGTTTAGGTATGACACTTTGTCTTGTAGAGCTCATTGTGTTAATGCAGAGTCATGATTCAGACAGATTGGTCAAAAGAACATTAGCATACCATGACCTCTCTAGGCACAGAAAACATACCATGACCTCTCTAGGCACAGAAAACATACCATGACCTCTTTAGGGACAGAGGCAGGGACGAAAACATGCCAAGCTATATGATATCATCCACCTTGTTATTCTGTAATAACAGCATTAGATTTTGTGTTACCACGCATTGTATTGTACAAAGTACAGAAGTTACCATGAATTGTATTGTACATCTGTTACCATGAATTGTATTGTACCTGTGTTACCAGGCATTGTATTGTACCTGTGTTACCATGAATTGTATTGTACCTATGTTACCATGCATTGTATTGTACCTATGTTACCATGCATTGTATTGTACCTGTGTTACCATGCATTGTATTGTACCTATGTTACCAGGCATTGTATTGTACCTATGTTACCATGCATTGTATTGTACCTGTGTTACCATGCATTGTATTGTACCTGTGTTACCATGCATTGCATTGTAGCTGTGTTACCAGGCATTGTATTGTACCTATGTTACCAGGCATTGTATTGTACCTGTGTTACTATGCATTGTATTGTAATGTACTTGGCTAGAAGAGCTACAACACTCAGGACTTACACGCACACCTACACCTACACCTAAAGGTGCAGCTACATGACAGACTTGTTTTGGGCCCAAATGGCCTGCTGTTGTGTTAGGATTTTCAGGACCTGGCCTCACTTCTCCTAACCCATTGAGCCAGGCCAATGGGCAACAAAGCGAGCCTATTGAAGTTCACGGTCTCTTGTGTAGTAGCATATTGACTTGGTGTCCATGCTACCATAAATTCCTCTCACTGTAACCGGTTATGCACAGGTAATAGTAGGAACAAGGGATAAGTATTATTTTCTTCACTTACATCAACACCATCATCAGTGTACCTCCAAAACATATTATATCTGGTATAACCCAGTGCTATGTGCTTATTCACTACATGGTCTTATTCACCAGATGTTGTGCCTTTCAAAAATAGAATTTCATTTCTTCTATTAGTCACGAGTTACTCAATTCCGGTTGATTAGCTCCAAAACAACACGCAATCAACTCTCTTCTGGCAGTCATGGTGTTTGACTTCAACCTCTCTGCATTCTCTCATGCATTCAATGACTGTAACCATAGCAACAGATGCATCACCAACATGGTGTACCTGATAATATAACATATACTGGCTCCTCATATGCTTAACAGTGTTAGATGAGAATCTGCTTAAGCTGCCTGTTTTATCCGCTGGTTGGAATAACATTACAATATCAGGTAAGGTTATAGTACAATAGTTGAGACAAAGCATACATCTACATCGTACTGCAGGTTCCACTGCCTTTTATCCATGCATGTTAGAAAAAACACGAGCTACACGTACATGTATATTTTCTACCTACAGACTATAGATGTATCAGGTAAACTTTGTATATTAGTGTTATACCTATAGCCGTCAACTGTGTACCATGCACTGCGCATTAATGCATATATCCAATGTATTTGCATGTATATATACATGTACATGTACTATACATGTACATGTACATGTAAATATACAATGTATATCCACATCTTAAATAGGAATATTGGATTGTTAAACTTTTTATAAGATGATACAGTATTATGCCAACGCCCAATAACGGACATGTAGTTATTGTTTGCGATTAAAATGTTCGGTTTTTGCACCTTCATTTTGTACTCAAAGGAAACGTGTTCAGTGCTTGCATCTGGTAGAGGACAACATTTATTTACCGCCCTAAAACCTTCTCAAGTTGTGCCTGTTGTCTTATTACTCGTACAGTAAAGAATACAGTTACGGCAATACATTTCTTCAAGAAATATATAAACACTATTGTGTGAAATGTTATACAGACATAAGAACATGTGGTTATGTAATGCTAGAACTGAAATTACAAGCAGTTAAGATTCCACATTATTACTTTTTGGGATCAACTGGTTCATTAACCTAATTACAATAATTTTACATATTTATTTACCAAAAAGGAACTACAGGATTAATTATACATTCAGTAAACCAAAAATGATGAACATCCCTATCTGTTGAAGATTTGTGTGGGCTATCTCCTAAGGTTGTGTAGGATATATCCTAAGGGCGTGATGATTTAGAATTGCACATCATTATTTTGACACGTGATTATTGATGATTTTTATATCAGTTATTTTCGTGAATACCAAGTTATCAAACAGATTTCCTTACTTCTTTCGACTTTATCCTTCACATACACAATCGCATGTGAAAAACATCTGCATGTCACAATCTTTTGCTTACTAGATGGTCAAAAGCATTTTTATAACCCCATATAGCGACTATTTGTGTCCTCATTGCTTCAATTCAAGGTCACTGTGCTGGCACAACATACGTGTCCAAATTACATTAGTTCCATAAGTTTCTAGCAGCCAATGGTGAGTACATGAATTACGACAATATTGACTGAACCAGAAAGGCTTATAAACTAAGAAACCTTAACTTATTTACATACTGTATATACATGTAGGATACATACATAGTATACATGTATATACATATTATACGGTATTATTGTCTATTCAGGTAGAATTATCTCCCCTGGTGGGTAACTACCACATATACACAAGATGAACCTGTATATTCTACTAATATCGTTGGCTGCTGTTTGCTGGACACATGCTGCTGACAGGAATAAGATAATTATAGTAGCCATGTCTGGATTGAGGTAAGTACATGTACAAGACATTGTACAATGTAAATTCCTCCCACTTGGCATTCTACCATATTATGTAATCAAGTCATGCATCATACTACAATGTATAATATTCAAATTGCTGTAGCCGTGTACAACTGCAGAATATAAGAGAGTGTTTCTGTCCTTCAATGCAACCATTATGTACATAAATTGCTGCCATCTGAAGACGACTGTTGGTTCCTTTTTCTTCTCATTGTTATTCACGGGTCAGATCTAGCTAACAGGATGGTAAAGTAGCCAGTAATACAAAATAAGGCGCCTCAAAAACTATTTAATAACAGATAATATTACATATCCTACAGGATTACTATATCCCAGATAAACATGAAACTGTATAGTAGTATTAAATAGACGTAAAGAGTTAATCCTGAACAATAATACTACATATATATACAAGGTACACTTCACCACCAGCTTAACCTGGCTATTGATAGACATCTATGACAAATATTTAGGGTGTAGAATCCATGATTACTATTTTATGTGAGGCTAAATGTTAGAATTTATTGAAATCACTGCATATTCCATATTTCATCTATCTTATAACAATAAATTTTATTAGTTCTTTGAAGTTGTACTTCATAGTAGCCTACGAAAAAAAAATTATAAATTATTACTATGCATATTATAGAGTATAAAGTTTTACTATGGAGATTTTTCACTGTTATTATCAAACGGTTCTCTTTACTACTCTAGGCATGTGGAGTGTCATTGTCTATCCATAGACTGTAAGCCTAACTATATCTTGATGGTAACTGTGAGGTTGTCCTACCTCCCCTTTCTTCTACTAGATTGTTATACACATATGCACCAGTTAGTGAGAATTTAGTCTAAATATCAAACAGCTCAATGTGGGAGATATTAATACAGGTTGGGATGAGAGAAGTGACTCTAAATTGAACTGAAGTCGATTCTCCTCATATCCCCATTCACCTATGTGTATGTGTATGTGAATGTCTGTTGTATTAGTCAGTCTACCTAAACCATGTTCTATCGTTTAATACTTTTAGACATGACTATGTAGACCGTCCCGACTTACCAACATTCCGAAAGTTTATCCTTGAAGGATTTCAGGCTAAGCAGCTGGATATTCCATTTGTTACAAATGCTGCACCCTCTCTAGCCACTATAGTGACAGGTAAGCGTCTTGTAGTAGGTCTATAGCCTCAACTTTAAGTAGCCTATACACACTTCTAAGACCTCCAAGCGGGTGTGAGCATCACACATAACAGTATTATTTTATAAGCTCAGAATCCATCTTTGTACAACCAATCCAATTTCAGTATGCAGGTATTTCCTACCAAATTAACAAAGTAATGAATAACGTAACTTACTTACTATACAGTAATAGCCAAAATAGTTGTAAAGTTGCATTATATTTTTATAATCACAAAGAAGGAAAATGGAAACTATTATGTTATGGATAACAAAAGAGTACCCATTTATTCATACACACATGTGATGATATACATGTACCGATACATCAGTTTATTAAATGTATATCAATAAATAGACAGTAGAGAGGCAGATAAAGTGATACAATGGTGATAAATTTCGTAGATGGTACATGTACATAATACGTATTAGTCATATCATTACATCATCATCGTTATTATGTTACCATACCATACTCTTCTATCTGGTTTCCTCTCTGCTTGTGCGGATCTCACTATTGTGAAACAATACAATGATGTCAAGTATTAATAATCAGTAATCGAAGAGATCACTTGAGAGTCCATATGGTACTCATCTGACTAAGTATACTCCTCTACTGGTTCTACTCTATTAATCTGTAGTATGAATGTAAGGAAGACATCTTTGAGGCTTGCGTGTACGGGTTATGTAGCATAATAGTAACTAAGTATTTCACCTCTAAAGTTAAAAATGGCAGTGATATTGTATTAAAATAAGGGCCTACCCCATGCTGTAGATACAATGTACATGTACATGCCGCTGTATGCAGGATTTTTAAAAAATGCAATGTGTAAAATATCTGGAAATAGTGACAGTATTCTAAGATACTAATTGATTCAATTTCTTTTAATTTATAAATTATTCTTGACTGGTCTGCTAACTCTATATAATAAAATCTGTGATAAATATCGAGTAAATCAGAAAGTCCGGTAATTTTTGCTTCCGATATGTCATTCAATGTCAGCCCACTGCTAGCTCCATGCATTACAGGACTTTAAAAATGCACTAAAACAGCTGCGAGTTAATTGTATAATATTTTAACCTAACACTGAGCTGTCACGATTTACAGGACTTTGGCCTGAAGAACACGGCATCCTAGACGACAGTATGGCTGACCCAACAATAGCGGCTCCTTTTAAATCTGGAGTGAATAAACTGGACACTGAATGGATGAAAGTTCGGCCCATATGGATAACTGCAGAAGAGGCTGGTATCAAGACAGCAGTCTCCGGGTGGCAAGGTATTATAGAATTACATGTATATATTTTAATAGAGTGCACATACAGGAGCAATTCACTATAATGGGATGCAAGGTATTGTTTTACTTTGCTGCATATTTGCGATATCTTTGTGCACTCTATGGAGGTGCACTGAATACTGTCTCTGTTATTCCGGAATTAAGATCATTTTTGGTTCATTAATTCAATGAGATCTTTTAGCATTCATCATGCACTTGTACATCAATATCCAGTTAGTAGTACTCACAAGGTAAAACTAGGTGTTTAATTATACATCCATTTCCTGTCGTTGATGGTAAACAATTCAATTTTGGAACAATCAAATGTGTATTAAATGTCTGCAAATGAATTCAGTTGAATACTCAGGCTAGACTGGTACTTTACAAGCACCTGCTGCAACAAATTGTAGGAAGTGACCTGAAATTTGGACGACTGAGTGCAAGCTTCTCCCATGATTATGTCTCAATTGAGTCAGATGAAGATTCTAGAGCAAGGATTACCGAGTTCGCATCTTGGATGTACTCGGGTGCTGATCTTGGATTGCTTCTACTCCCTCAACCTGATAATGCTGGTCATGAGTGAGTCATTTCAAACCTCCTTCAACAAAGAATAGAACATAGATATATATATATTGTTCATTCAAAAATCAAGGAGCAACTCCACTTCCAAAAGTCGTTTTGAAAATAGTGTTTGGAAACAAACATGGTACTTCACATTTTCATTTGAGAAGTTTGAGAGCATTTATCAGTGTATGTTTCAATTGTCGGTTGTAAGCAGTCGCATATTCCAAAATCCCTGACAGTGGTAACAAGAATGCTATTCTATCACACGAGAACATGCCCTGCATCTGTTCAAAGAGCATGATATCATCAAAGAACAAAAATCAGATATTCTGTACCAAATGTATAAACTCTGTATTTCCTATGGCAGAGATAGCTGTCTATTCGTACCTACAGGTTCTCACAGTCATATAATCAAATTTTGTAGGTTTGGTGCCGAGTCAGACGCTGTGAAAGCTGCCTTAAGACGTAACGACAATCTGTTGAAGTTTCTGTTGGAGAATTTGAAGGCAAGAGATGGGTTAGATGAAAAAACTAACATCATAGTGGTGGGAGATCATGGTATGATGGATCATAACAGTGACCATGTGGTCTACCTTAGTGACCTTAACGTCCACCTCGGAGATCTCAAATGGATTACTAGCAACCTATTCACCACAGGCATGATGATCCCCCATGCTGATCGTATCAACGATGTAAGAGGTTCTACATTTAATCTTTTATTATTTTAAACATGATAAAACACTGCAAATTAATTCGGTATTAGCTTTATTTTATTACCAATTTACAGTTTTTCTATAAAGCATATCTTCTGCTCAACCATAGCCTCAGTATCATGTATAGGTTACTGCGATATTACACAGCAAGAAATATCAAGAATTATCTTTGTGACATGTAAATCCCATGTCACATTCATTTTGTTGTATCCGATGTGTGGCATGCTGTAGCAGAGAAGCTAGAGAACATTCGTCGTGTGACGACAGTTATGCATATGTGAATATCGTTATACTTGGCTCTGTAGGTATATGGGAATCTGACCACACCTAAGGCTAAACGTCATCTCACCACTTACCTAAAGAAGGATATTCCAGATCGGTATCATCTGAAGAATCACAGAAGAACTCCACCAATTCTAATCATTCCAGAAGTTGGCTACAGAGTCGAGATCGTAAGTTCGCAATAACACATTGTATTATGCCTTTTTATATAGTAGTAATTAATTCGAGTGTTCAGCTAGCCCCTAAAGCTATCGTTGAATAATTTTGCAATTTGAAATTAAGTAAATCTAGAAGTAAACTATGGTTCAAAGGCTGATATACATGTACAAAACACATGTAAATGAATACATTATGCTGAACAGGTATATTAACCTTATTTTTCGATTCATGTGAGCTACGTATCTGTACACTATTTTTGTAGTCTAATTTACTTAGTAGTATTAACTATGTGCCTATTTTCTGAACAGTACTAGTACATTCTAGCAATTTCTGCATATTCCAGTAATAGTGGTATTGTTATTTTACAACTTGTACTTGTATAGACAAGGCCACACACAGATATCCAGTTCACCACCAGACTACAAGGGATGCATGGCTATGATAATAATGTACCTGAGATGAAGCCATCCATGTTAGCCTTAGGTCCTGACTTCAAGAAGGGCATGCAGCTAAACACCTTTCACTCTAATGAGATATACCCTCTGGTCTGCAGTCTACTGAAGCTCACCAATTGCCATGGTTCTGATGGAAAGATGGACAACCCTAAGAAGATAGTTACAGGTTAGTGTATAGATCGACTAATTCTACTGCTGAAACTTACCACATAGAGGTATCAATTGGCTTGTTAAGCGGAGAATCAGAGATTGCATCTTTATTCTATTTCTTGTTTTACACAGAAAGTAATTACAATATTCTAAAGAAGATGTTTGTTGGGAATAAATCCTATGAAATTTTGAACTTCAATTCAAACAGGATAGAATTTGTACATCAACGACAAATCGTTGCGTTATACTGAAAGCTTGATATGAATTAGGCATTTGTATACTAGCATGTGGTAGAGAAGAGTTCCTTATAGTATAGACCTCTATGAATCTCAAACCTATTTTATAAAGATATAGAAGTCGATGAATATCACCATTATTGTACATAATATGCACGTTCTTGTCATAGAGTAATAGGATGCCTACACTGAGCCTTCCTTTATGGTAGTAAATAGACAAGATTTGTACATAACATTAGGATACGGGATGTAATACGAGTTTATCCCCTTCTTTAGCTGAGTATTCAGATTAATACAGATTAGTAGATGCGGATTAGAGATTAGAATGGCAGTATGAACAGGCAGTAGTATACTTGAAGGGACTGTTGACTGTTAGAGTATTGTACTCTGTACTGTGTACTCTGTACTGTGTACTCTGTACTGTGTACTCTGTACTGTGTACTCTGTACTGTGTACTCTGTACTGTGTACTCTGTACTGTGTACTCTGTACTGTGTACTCTGTACTGTGTACTCTGTACTGTGTACTCTGTACTGTGTACTCTGTACTGTGTACTCTGTACTGTGTACTCTGTACTGTGTACTCTGTACTGTGTACTCTGTACTGTGTACTCTGTACTGTGTACTCTGTACTGTGTACTCTGTACTGTGTACATGTATGTATCAGGGGTTTGACTTGAGACCTAAGTGGGTGCAGTACCTTCATGACAGCGGACCATGAAGTCTTAAACATTAAAAATTGATTTTATATTTATCAATGAGTCAGAATTCCATTTCAATAAACTAGTAACAAGTAACAAGCTAGATGGAAGTTACATAATGTAGTTATGATGGTGTACATTCTACATTGTATAAGTGTAAAAAATGTTTTATGGTAAATATTGCCCTACAATTAAACAGTGATATCACTATGATCACAGCTAGAGTTAATGAGTCAAAATTAATACTCCATTTTTATTTTAATAGTTGAACTAACAGACAAGAGGTTGGAAAAAGAAGATTATTTGACAATGAATACCGTAACGACAATTAGACGCCGGCCAGGAAAGTTCAGACACGGCAAAGTTCAAGAAAATGGTTCATCTGCGAAGGTCGTCTCCAGCTTACTTCTGTTTACTGTAGTAGCTGCTTTTAACATCAATCTATATTAACTCATAATTATATTTCACAAATTTGTACAATATACTAGTCATATATTTATTATTAATATTATTAGAATGCTGTATTTGTGTTATATTTGCATATTACATGTAGATGTGAAAGCACTGTATTCAAACCAATTTTTATTGTATTAATAAAAGTTAAAACAGAACATACCATGCAGTAATATGCTTCGAATTACAATAAATTACTGTATTTGTAGTAATCACGCAACTTTGTATTGACCTTATATTAGAACCATATTGTAATTATTCATGTTTTATAAGGTACATGTACATGTATATACACAATTTCCAAATGTTGTTATTTTTCTTGTGTTACTTTTATTGCATTAAATCGTAAGGAAATATAACAATATCACAATCTCCTAGAATATATAACTCATGTAGATGTACTGCAAGTTATTTTGCATGAAAAGGAATCTTATTTTAACCACGTACATAATTAAATCGCACATTGTAGGAACTGTTCATTTCTTGCTATGCAAACATAGTTTGTATCTGGTGAAGCAGACAGATAGATACCCAAATCATATAATTATAGCAATAATTATTATATTTTGGAAATACAATAATGCAATTGGTTGTTGTCAATTAAATGTAAAAACACCTTGACCAGCAGTAGTTATTCAGCATTTAGTGTGAACATTGACCAGGCTTTTAGTATCCTGATATCCCATACCTAACCAATAATAATGGCATGGTACTGGTTGGGTAGATGACTCCAAACTAATTCTATTTACACAGCCTGTCAACAAAGTGCCTCTTCTGTTTACTACTTCCATTTAATTTAGCAGAACTGAGTCCAAGTCATACCATGTAGTTTCAACTTGACTCACCAAGTCAAGTCACAAGTGAACTTGACTTGAACTTGCTCATCTATGTGCATGTATATTATGTAGTAGGACTACATGTGCATTGCTAACAAGACATATGAGCTGTCATAGTGCATGATATGAAGCTGGACTGGCCAGTAGATGAACACCCTGTACCAAAAGTCTTTTGAAAATGGAAAATTTTTTGCAGTTTTCTCTCCCTTGACTTGAATTTTTATGACTTTATTTTGCACAGTGACTGCATCAGTAAGCCAATAGGCTGCATTTGCTACAATGTATGCAGAGGATAACTTACAGTATAACAGTACTAGTTGTATACTGTTCACTTGACCCCTATCAACGTAAATTCAAGCAATATCAACAGTTTATAGAAGTTGTAAAAACGAACCAACAGAAGTAGCGCATAAATGGTTTATTCTGAAATAACAATATTGTTTTGTAAAGATGTAAAATTTTGAAAACAAATACAAAAATAAATTATTTTGGTTGCAATAAAACCCTACTTATACAGGTCAACTTCAAAAGTTTCTGATACTAGTCACATTTTAATCGACTGCATGCATATATTGATCATAACCCTTAAAGATAATATCAACTTTTCTTACATGCAATCTAATAAACCAAAAATAAAGGAACGAAAGGTAACAACAACACAGAAGCGAATGACTGGTTAAATAACGTGACGTAAATAAAATAACGCTGAGTGGATCCCTAGGAAATTCTGATTGGAAATACACAGTGGTTTACTAAAATAATTTGCAGATAAAAATAAAAAACTAAAACATCCCAAATAGCTAGAATGGAATCCTAGAAAACTATACTATTAAAACACACTTACACTTACCTTAAACAGGCACTTAGCTCTAGTATATACGCCAAGCCTCCCAGAGTACTTTAGTACAATAAGGACATCATGCCTCACAGGTAATTGAGGGAATAATATCAGTGAATTTGTTATCACTAACGTTGTCGTATTGGTTACTGCATTCACTACTATTACTAATAGCACTACTGCAAGAACTGTTATTGCTGTCTTGACTGCTGTCATCACTACTGCTACTGCTAATGCTGCCGTAACCACTGCTACTGCTGTCATCACTGCTGCTACTGCTAATGCTGCCATAACTGGTGTCACGGATATCACCATTAGTGCTGATGTTAGTTTCACTGTTATTGGTACAGACCATCTCATCACCATTTTCCTCTATATGGTTATGTGAGTTTACCTCAGATATAGTGATGTCACCTCTGTTTATATGTGGTGTAGTAGTACCAATGAATGGAGTAATACTAGTCACATTGCCGATACCTCTAGTGGTACCCTGACGGAACAATAGCTTACTATTCTTATATATACAGGCTGGCTGGTCTTGTAGAAACCTAAACTTTACCTTAGCTTTATCATTTGTCTTCAGTGACGCCTGTAAACAGAGCAAATATAACACTTAGCATGGGGGATAAATCCAATGATACAGCACCATCCTATTTTCGTGCACATGTATTATAATTAAAGGGCATTGTACATGTATCGTAACTATGATGATCATAACAGTGCAGTGATACTATGGCACAAATACATGACCAACATTTGTTATCAAAAACCCATGTTTCTGTGTACTAACATTTCAGAATTGCTTTAGCATACCTCGACTACATTTTCAAACAAACACCTACTGTAGTCGAACAGTCCACAAGCATATATTATATACCAGAGAATTGGTGTACCAAAAACTAGAGAGAGCCATTATACTAAATGAACAATAACCTATGACTAATACATCACTTCAGTATAGGAAAAAAAAGAAGCAATCAAGCACTGAGCACTAGTCTGCTGCGATTAGTCAATGTGTTACAGTTGTGTATCTGCCGGTACACATTCAACACACAGCTGAATATCCGCTGACCTACCTTAGACATTGTGAGTATCTGCGCTGTCTGGCACACGCTACCAATATGTACCGTACACTGGAAGCCCTCCTTTATCTCATTCTTGTGAAATAGAAGATTGATCTCCGCCTCAAACTCCATACATACAGGACGCTCGTCATTGAGACCAATCAGAACCATGCCCTGAAACATGTGATATGTTTAGACCAATCAGAACCATGCTGTGAAACATTAGGTACGGGAACTAGAATAGTTTGATATAAACTAAAGTTATTTATTCCAGATACCACAGCGTCTTTCTAGTTCATCCATTTCCCAACTTAGCAGTGTAAAAGTTCTATAATTATCCTAAATTTTCTATCATTATTCAAATTCAGGGATACTAGGGTCTGTATTCCATTGGCTAGTCTAACATTTATGTAATTACTCTATGTCTCACCGAGTGGCAGCGATATCAGACTAAACCCAAGTAGACAAAGGAAAGAGTGATGTTATGTAATAATGGCAGTACCTTCCTCATTGGTGGAATAACCACACCATCTTCTACGGCAGCAAGTGCTAGAGCGGCTGCCTGTCCCGCCCTAACCAGTCTGCAAGGGAAACGATTCCTATGCATAGATGCAACCTTGACCTTCGTGAATGAGCCATCTTTCATTGGACCAGCTAGAAGTTTATCATTCTCCTTGATGCATCCTCTGTAATATATACGCATACAGTACATAATGAACATCGTAGAGTAATACAGGCCCTACAGTATTACATTGTATATACTACGAGTAGTGTCAATGCTCTATCATCCATATGCAAGCTATGAGCGGACAATATAATATTGAATATTTATTTTAATATTTTACAATTTATTTTAAAATAGGTTTTAACAAGAAATTTGAACTAACTTGTGCTTTTACTATTAGCCTTGCAATTTATAGTAGCTAGATAACTCTAGAGTTATCTACTCTGTGCATACGTGGTAAATGCATAGCAAATTATAGTAAGTCACATGTGTTATACTAATACAAATAAATATACACTGCACATTGTATACACAGTAAAAGTAACTTGACGTTTTGCTATAAAACCGTTTTATTTCAAATAACCTACTGCTTTGGAGTTGTCTTCTCCCTTTCGATGTAATTTGTTGAAAAGACAACTCCAAATTATTTCAATCTTTAAAGAGGGAGTATTTCCAAAATTGACCAAAACCAATCAAAAGGCTGAATAGCTGGTTGAACAGTACTTGCTTAGAGCTATTCAAAATGGTCTGCCAGTGCAACAGCAGATGATGTCATCTACCACAAATGGATCTCAAACAAAGGCAGTCTATGTCATCTGAGTAACCCAGTTAACCTTGTTATAAAGCACATGAAAAAGCTTTTATTCAATAACTTTTCTATTAACCAAGAGTTTATAAATTCCTTCTACGCTTTTGATAACATGATACTTGGCCACCTATATTCACTTGTCTTTTCGATTTTAAACATCAAGAAAGTGCAATTAGCAAGAAAACTTCTCATTTATTTGAGGGTATACTACAATGATAAGACAACTTCTTCATATTTTCTAAAAACTCCCATGAGTGAATAGAGGTAGTGGGTGTCCTATTTTCCAGTATTTTTCCAAAATACACATAACTACTTGTGGTGAAACAATATTAGCGCTGAAAGAGAAATAGAGAACTAAATTTAGCATAAATGGTTTCCAATTATATTTCTCTGCTCATACAAGAGGGGACAACTCAGGAAGACTACCCAGTCTTTGGTGCTACTCCCACTTTAATACAGTTGTAGGCTAATATGCTCACCTTTTCATAATACCTGATATAACAAGACCAACATCTGGTACATCTGTGAACACATCGTCTATCTGGAAGGAAAGCTGGTCTGCATTAGCCAATTTCTCTAGTTCACTGCTGCTAGCTGTTGGGGGCAGAGCATTGAGGAACTTGTGTAGAAGGTGCATACCCGCCCCCGTCTTACTAGATACTTTGAACACTGGAACCACTCTACAATAGAGTAAATGTACAAGATATACAATCATGTAGTTTATACTTACCACTCATCAAGTAGAGTGTCATGGTTAATCAATGCAAAGGAAATACTACATCATAATCACAACCATTTAGAAAAGATATGAAGGCAGCCACTGGTAGTAGTGTACATAACTTTATAATAAACAAGAAGTACACATTAATATATTCGACAGCAGAGGGCACCATACTTACTTGTCTGATCCCATCTGAGAGATGGCATTGGCTACGTCATCCTCACTCTCCATTCTCATTGGTATCTTATTACTTCCTGGAGTCTTTAGCAGGTTCTCCATACTCGTGAGGTTCCTCTCCAGCATTGCTGGTCTGCAGCAGTCTACCTTGGTTACCACCACAAACAGCGGTACTTGTAGACACAGAGCAAACCCGAGCTGTTCCTTAGTCGTACCAACTGTAAACACAATATATGTACATTTAGTATTAACACACAATACAGCAACAGTAGTAGTAGCGGTAATACTTGCAACAATGGTTAGGCTAGACAGTAAAATAGCTGACAACTGGACACAGTACTGCCCATTTCTACAAAAACACTGTAACTCAATTTTTTTCAAAATTGGGTTTATTGCATAAATGGTGTTGAAATACCATCTTACACCACATACTAAAATATTTTTGAAAAAAAATGGGTCCTTATGGGTTTTTTGGGAGAGCAGAAACACTGTATCTCAATATTGGCACTAGTGATTGTCAGCAAAAACAATGTAACTCCAGATTCCAATACATACAGTGCAATTTTGTCTCATTTTCTTTTCTGGAGTTGACTATTCAAGTACGTTTTTATCCTCTCACATCTCCTACATGACTCTATCATGAATCTATATGAACCCAAGTGAATTATAATATGTTTGGAGCCCCAGTAGCGGGGCTGTCTTGGCAAATATTTGTTATCAGTTCCAATGAATCTATCATAAAGGCTGTGGGGAGTCTAAATTGCTCTGACTGTCAGTATGGTACAACTAGAGAGCACTAATTATGTGTTGGTACTCTAAATCATTATTGTACCCAGATTGTACTCAGATTTTACTCAGATTTCACTCGGACTTAGTTTAATACGGAGCATTTTTGCCCACACCGTCACATTTTCCTTGTCAAACAAGTCTTATAAAAGTGTGCCATTTCATCATCTCATTTTCTATCTGAAGCACTAGTGTTTACATAATATAGCCTACGCATTTTCCTATTCTTGCACAGAGCCTTTTGGTGGTTGTAGCTTCCATAAGTTAACATTATTTATAAATATTTTTATGACATGCTCGGTTAAAAATACGATTTGGTTGAAAGTACGATCTGTAAAGATTGACAAAACGAACAATGAAATATTCTACCATCTGCTGATAGAGTTGTGCTTCTGGCAAAATATGGAAGGTAGTGCTACATTAAATATTATGTTCCTTAAACTGGACCAGCATTACATGAGCGCTTTCCCAATATTTGAAAATAAAAGTGCTTATACGACAACTTTTAGTTTCTAGATGCTAAAAATTATGTGCAGAGAGATAATAAAGTAGGTGAAGATCAACCACATGGTTGAGATTTTATAAGTACATGTACATGTGTTTGGACAATCACCACAGGGCCATTATGTTGGAAGTTATGAGCACATTATTGCGGAAGGAATAGAAGCACTTGGGGAGCAAAAATGTGATGCAGGAAATCATAATAGAGTTTAATTTCATGAAAAATCTAAACCCAAAGTAAGAGTTGAGCCTCTGAAGACACCCAAGAAGCAAGAACCGAACTATCAACAAATGATTTTAGTTTTGCAGACGCTGCACACCTCATTAGCAAGGAAAAATAATCAGAATCGAGTAAACCAAGTGTAGATATTTTATATTGAGTTGGAGTTACCGAAATCTATGCTTCAACCTCATAATATCGGTGTAATGGGATGGTACTGTCTGTCACACATGCAAATATAGTCAGTATGTGTGCTTCTACATTGATTAAACTAATTAACAAGCTCATGCATTGTTTTCCCAGACATGATTTGCTGATATAACTTCAATATTTTCTGCAGAAACACTGTAATTCATTAGATGCATTGTTTTTGCAGACAATCACTGAAGAGAGCCCAGCACGATGATTTTCCACAAAAACAATGTAACTGGATTAATTAGTTAAAAAATCAACATACAGCAATAAAAATGGTACCATTAAACAGAGAATGCAATTTTGGTTCAGAATATATCTTGTTTGCATCTCTAGGATTAATACAATTGGAGTGCTCAACTCAAACGCGTTTAGCCTTCTCCTGTAAAATTACAATATAGTGAGTTACATTGTTTTTGTGGAAAAGGGCAGAGTAAATAATCCACTGATACCAACTGGACTCTCCTCTGACAACTACATGTAACTCTGGACAGAGAAGCATGACTGCGGCTGTAGTGGACAAGACTGCAGCTGTAGTGGACAAGACTGCAGCTGTAGTGGACAAGACTGCAGCTGTAGTGGACAAGACTGCAGCTGTAGTGGACAAGACTGCAGCTGTAGTGGACAAGACTGCAGCTGTAGTGGACAAGACTGCAGCTGTAGTGGACAAGACTGCAGCTGTAGTGGACATGATTGCAGCTGTAGTGGACATGACTGGTCAGTCAACTATCACACAACTGATGACATCAGTGTTTACCTGTATTATATTCAGTGATAGTCAGATTTGAAATCAATTGTCTAGCTAACAAACGATGAATTCACCAGTACAGCAGTACAAGTATGTAGGAGTATGTTGACATGTTTACTCACCAATTCCCTTATTAGCGCTCATAACTAGCATAGCAAAGTGTGGGGAGTGTCCCATAAGACCATATATGGTAGTTTTCAGGTACTTCTGGTGCCCTGGTACGTCTATGAAATGTATAATCTTACTAGAGTTCTCACAGATCTCTTCTGCACTCTCGTTCTCCGAGTAATTCTTTAGCTGAAGGAGAGAATACTACATAAATACTTATACGACAGCCATCATTAATGACATCTATGCGATACGATTAGTTAGAAAAAATAAGAAAGAGTTGATTCTTTACGTATATTCTTATAATAGATAAAAGCAAAGTAACAAATGCAATATACCACATTACTAAAGTTAACGCTATTCAATGTACCAATGTGCAGAATTCTGTATTGTTTGGACCCAGTATTTTTACCCAAGGCCAAAAATACTATCGGCTCCACTTTCTTTATTAAATTCTAGTGATATAGATGAGACAATTTGTAAACAAGGCCAACTCAAGCTAGGTGTATAGTAGTGTAGCCTTAGTTCATGGTAGATAGCCTGGGTGTATAGTAGTGTAGCCTTAGCTCATGGTAACTTACCTCTCCTTCAGAGTCGAATCCTATGATTTCCTGAGATATACTAGATGTGCGACCTGATTGTACTTCGTGACGATGTCTGAACAGATTGAGACGAGCTCTACCGTTCCCGTTGTCTAATTCTCCATGAGCTAGAACCCCTACTAACGTACTCTTACCGCTGCCTACATTGCCTAGCACCGCTACTCTCAGGTCAAGAAACTGTAAACAGAAACAAAAACTAAATAATATGCTTATGAAATCCACATCATAATACATGTAGCCTATATCTAATGTATGTAGGCCAACTGCAATTTCTAAAACACTTATTGTTGAGTAGTGGTCGCAAATGATATGGTCATGTTTTATACAGTATGATAATAACAAATGGGCGACAGCCTGCAATTATATATGTACACAGTTTTCACTTGCTGTATGACTGGAACCCATATTATAACTCTGCAAAACCATAAAAATATAAAATATTTATTCACTGCCTTGCAAGGGTGCTGCAGGAGTGCAAGGGTACCCCAGGGTTCAATAATTTACAATCAGTGAATTAATACTTCAGTTCAATAGATTGAATAAATGCCAATAATATAAAGCACTAATAATAGGCATTACCATTGAATAGACAATAAAAATAAGGCCTAATGATCCCAATGCAAACTCATACAAAATACTTAATCAATTCATGTAGGGTACAACAAATGAATGGCACACACAGGATGTATAGACTGCCTATTATGTAATAAATTAAAGTTATGACTACTGAAAGATTGGTTGAATTGAACTTATACCAACCAAGGTATTCTCCATCTCACAGCAAGAATTGGGTAAACCAACCAATCAGCCAGCAAACCGGTTGGCCGATTAATCAGCCAACAGGAAATGACATACCTGTTGATCGTCTGGTACTTTACGGACGAGCACCTCTACAGCTGTTCTATCCCCTTCACACGGGGTACGCCTTAGCACGTTTATGGTAGCACCAAGTCTGCAACAGCAAACATATTATATAATAGACTATATACATGTATATACATGTATATACATGTATATACATGTATATACATGTATATACATGTATATACATGTATATACATGTATATACATGTATATACCTTCTACAGATGATGATAGTAACAAGCTACTCGGACATCAGCATGTCACGTTATTGGCATTGACAACATCAGGTCAAGACGGCATTGACGGCCGGGGACGACTTGAGTGTGTCACTGCTGATAATACATTGTATAAGATAATCGAGAACGTCTAGAGTACTACCGATATGTAGTGTAAGAGTCTTGTGGTGTAACCTTAACACTATATATGACTATGTGCATTATCTAAATACATGGGTATACTAAGCACTCTATATTCTATAACTACATACTGGTAGCACATGTCAGTTGAATACCAGTCTCACGTCACCCACCAATACGTTACCCACCAATACGTTACCCACCAATACGTTACCCACCAATACACATCAGCTCTGGTACACACCATTAACTTAGTCATAAAATAATACAACTACAGCCTACTTGGTACATGTTAGATTTATACCTTCTACTTCCGCAGTGATAAGTATAACATTGTACGTAATAGAGGAGTTAGACTATAATAGTACTGGTTATAATATTATCATAGAGTGGCCAAGGTAATAAATAACTGATAATTAATTGCAGCCTAGCATTACACTACATGGTTAGGTGATACTGTACTTGGTAACAGTTACTGTATATGTATATAAACAATAAGTAAACATACATGTCTACATGTTTATACTGGTACTGACCTGGGTACCAACGACTGCCTACCAATACATAATAGTGAGTGGGTGGCAGTTGGTGACACCAGCTGAGAATACCACATACACATATACATACATAGCCTATACCTACATACACATACATGTACATACACATATACATACATAGCCTATACCTACATACACATACATGTACATACACATATACATACATAGCCTATACCTACATACACATACATGTACATACATGTATACATACATAGCCTATACCTACATACACATGCACATACATACATGTATACATACATAGCCTATACCTACATACACATACACGTACATACATGTATACATACATAGCCTATACCTACATACACATACACGTACATACATGTATACATACATAGCCTATACCTACATACACATACATGTACATACACATGTAGGTACATAGCCTATACCTACATACACATGCACATACATACATGTATACATACATAGCCTATACCTACATACACATGTAGGTACATAGCCTATACCTACATACACATGTAGGTACATAGCCTATACCTACATACACATGTAGGTACATAGCCTATACCTACATACACATGCACGTACACGTACATACATCCAATCCACCATTCTTTTAGTATGACATGCTGTGGTGTAACATCTATTTGTAGGGTGAATAATGTAATACCAAAGACATACTTATTTACATAATACAATAACATATGGGTATGATAATGTAGTATGATGTAGTACTGTCAAGTATGGTGTAACAAAGAGTATGAATAATGGTACTCCAGACTTGATGGAGAGAAAGGGAGGAAGTGGACATAGCCGGAGTCACTCACTCATATCATAATAATTTCCTCCCACAGACAAGAGTACCAGTTGGTAGTACTACATCAACATCACCTTGCACATGTATACAGAATACTGTGGAGTATAACAGCTATGATCTAACTGACTAAATCTGAGCATAGACTACAACCGAGGGCTGGAGAAGCCACCTTCACTAATTACCATGATAGCATACTATATTACCATATTACACAGACCACAAGTCATTACATGAAGTTTCTACTACGTACACTGTAGTATTATTAGAATATTATTAGATATATCACCACACCCAGTATCAGTAATACACTGTATACACTGTATACACCGCCTACTAACTACTAATACATGTTACTATATCTAGTACTCAATTCTTATACCTATCTATTACATGTACTGGAATACTAAATCAACACTACACTGTTCCAGGGTATGCTATAAATATGGCATAATCATGTATATATGTTATATTATATACACCTAATACTACCATCAGCTGAATGATATATTATGTACAAATATGGTGTAACTGGTACAGGGCTGCCTGTAGATGCATAGAAGCATCTGTATAATCATATAACATACTAAAGTCGGTCACCTGAAGTCCACCTGTACCTGACTATGTAGTTATACTAACCTTTCAGCCATCTGTCGTAGCGTCTCCATAGAAACGTTCAATTCATTCTTCTTTAAACCAATATATGTCCCACAATCCTCTACCCCGATTTCGTATATAGCTTCGCCCGCTCCTTCTTGCAGCCTCCATTTCATCTGTGTCACGAGGTGTTCAAATCTTGTGGTAGATGGCGCCACCAATTTCAACTATAAGGTTACCAAACATAAGTAGAGTGGTAGAATATGTGACAGCCATATAGACATGTAATGTAATGTAATGTAATGTAATGTAATGCAATGTAATGTAATGCAATTTAATGTAATGTAATGCAATTTAATGTAATGCAATTTAATGTAATGTAATGCAATTTAATGTAATGCAATTTAATGTAATGTAATGCAATGTAATGTAATACAATGCAATACAATGTAATGCAATGCAATGTATTGTAATGTAGAACCACGAGATATCTCTGAATGTTACAAGTGACAATGGTGCTGAAAAGCCGACCAGCAAAGTGGAGGGTGAAGGATATTAACACACGGCATGAAAATATTCTGTGATTTCAGAATTGAGTTGTGGACCAGAGGGTTATCTAGAAGTACAGATATAGGTCACCATATAGACCAATGGACCAGATAAAGGTCACCATGTAGACCAATGGGCCAGATATAGGTCACCATATAGACCAATGGACCGATATAGGTCACCATGCAGACCAATGGACCAGAGGGCTATGTAGACTTGCAGATATAGGTCACCATGTAGACTAATGATATGTTAGTCATAAATCATGCCGTCTCAGAATTACAGCTGTGTACTTACCTTATATTCAAACTTTCCTTCCTCTACCTACAACACATAACACATACACTAGTTACCAGTACATATAACACAGGGCATAGTTCACTCACCAAGCCACCAGCATATTTGAGTAAACTAAACCTTACATGTAGTAACTTACTTGTCCTTAGATTGTGAACTGCTAAGGTCAGCCAGTTATTATAACTTCAACCATTATTACATGTATTATATAACATGTAATAGGTAGCCTACATGTATATTATAGAGTTAAATATTGTTATATATTAACATGAACTGAACTTGACCTGAACATGAAAGACTTTAACTCAGTTATTATACTTATAAGTTCAATGTACTAGCTTGTAAGTTATTGTATGATAACGAACTCCACTATATACATGTATAGTATATAGATGTACTATATTATACAATGTATAATACTAATACCATATTATACTATGCTCTACACATGGTACTACCACCAAGTACATTGTATAAATAATTTGTCCTTATGAATTTACAGTTAGTAATTTCACTCACTGGACAATGCTTGCTAAGGCCTCGCCATTGAAATGTTTTGGCAAATTATAATGTGAGAGACATCAACTTACAATGTTGATAAAAATCAAAGTAGATTTTTCATGATTGTTTTCATGGCAGGCATGTTTTATTATTGCTTGCTCTTGCATCAGTTTGGGGAAATCCAACCGTGCATAGAACATTCAAGTGTCACGTCTGATTGGCTAATGGAATTCCAACTTGGCATAATAAACAAATGATCAGCTGATAGCCAAGGTAAAGGGAAACAAAGTAAATCAATAATAAGGTACAAACGGCTGGGAATCAATTCTCTGTATTTTAGGCCTAACAGTATAACAGTTTCATTTCTTGTAGTTGCATCAGCTTCAGGTTACACCACTTCCAATCATTCCAGTGGCAGTAGATAAGAATGTTATGCAACTATATGCTGTATAGCATAAGTATTACATTATTTGGATATTACAGGACGATAACTATTGGCCATCCTTTGTGAAATAGAACTAGGGCAATGAATCTGACAGTTGTGTTACACTGTATGCAAACTGTGCACTCACACAACATTGCAGAGGCCTACAGAATATCACACAAGACAGACACGTGTGATATTTACATGTACATGTACATAATGTAAATACATGTATACTTTCCCAGTTTCTAGATTGTCAAACTGACACTGGTACATGATTATGATGTAGAGTAAGAGTTAACTCCACTAAGAACACAACCCCACTTATGCTTAGGCCACACTGACGCGAATTTTCTTGCGAATAGCGAATTTTGGCCAAAGGCGAATTCGCAAATTGGAATCGAGCGTGCCACACTGCAAAAGCTATAAGCGAATTCACATTGATTTCACCCAATGAGGGATCAAAAATTATCATCCTCGGTCACGTTTCTCATTCACTGCAGAACTAGAAATACGAAAAATGTAAAATAAAATTATAATTAAAATAGAATAAAATAAAATAATTATTTTATTCTTACTTTCATTCGTTTTACACAATTCTTGCAAACGGAAGTAGTCATTTCGTTCTTCAGTTAAAATAAATATTTTAATATAATAATTTAAACTCATGATTGATTGAAAATCCGTGGCTCTGAACACGTGACAGTAACGTGACAAGTAAAAATTGGCCAATCACAAATTAGCGAGTTGCGAATTAGCTGATTGAGATCAGCGAGTGCGAAATCGCTAATTTTGCGCGAATTCGCACAAAATTTGCGATTTGCGAATTCGCCTTTGGCCAAAATTCGCTATTCGCACAAAAAATCGCGTCAGTGTGGCCCTAGCATTAGCAGACTTACAGCGTAATAGCAGGCCTGAAACAACTGTAGTTAGTAGTCACGGAGACTGAATCAATTGGTAGCTGATTGTAGTTAGTAGAGTAGCCACGGTGACTGGATAAACAAGTACTATCACATTGACTGACAGGAACTGCTGCTGAGGTCGTCGATTGTAGAATATGCAGGTAACCTAGTAGCTAACAGTGTACATGTGACACCAGTGGGAGTTATCAACCCTGATATAAGCTTACATAACACACAGATCAAGGAGATTTTTATACCTCTGGAGGAAGAGAGAAGCCTTCTGCAGTTGAGCCTTTACCTGCAGTCACGTCTTCAGACCAGCACCGCTTCTTTTTCCTTGCAATCATATGCTCTGTAACATCCGCTGGGGACATTGTGACGTCAATTTGGATGTCTAAAAGTATTGTAACAGTTTGTCTTCAATTTTAATCTGAAGCTGTCCTCTCTCAATTGGTTTTGTCAAAACTAGAAAGAACAGCATCGCATTATAAGCAGTTTGTGAGTTCCCATTTTTAATCAACTTGGTGACCCTTGTATGGTCCGATTGTACTATATTATTCTTAACAGTGTGCACCCCTTTATCTTTTCTAGTTACATCTCTGGAAAGTGACTAGCATATAGGCCTATGGCAGCAAAGATTTTGCGAATTACCCAAGTCCTACTTGTGTTAAAACATACAAATGGTAAATAAACTGAGGTCTAGATGTGACCGAAGACATCACTAATTATCAATCATAATTAAATTAAAATTAATAAGCATATGATATAGGCCTAGTATTTAAAAAGTTTTTTAGTAGGGCCTATTCGCCTGACATGATGAATAAGTTAGATCTCTGTTGTTACTATTATTACACAAAACTGATATATCCAAAGTCACACACATTTAACTTGTATCTTAATTATAAGCCTAATATCCAATATTAATGTTTATGTTATAAAATCTATAGAAAAAGATAAAAATCAGCAAATATCATAAACATTCACAATATATAAAATATTTATGTTATAAAAATTATAAAATAATTTTTAACATAATGATAATGACTAAATCGTATATTAAAAATTAAATGTTAGAATTATTATATTAATAATTATAATAAGACATTCACTATGTTTAAACCAGCAATTTCGAATTTGGTCAAACAAATGTAGACTAATAACTATAATAGTTTCAATTACAATTAATCATAATGATAATTATTATCATAATATAATCATTACCACAATATATCTATCTATAACAATAAAATAATGTAATTATTAGATTATCAATTCAATAATACATAAATAGTTCTAGAGTAGAGAGATGATTGAGATTCGATTGAGCTTTAATTTGAGTATAAACTAAGTAGACCCGTTTCGATCACCTATTCAATTCATTACTATAACTATAAACTCAATTCAGTAACTCTCAGTCAGGGTGACAGTGAGTGGGACTGAGACTAACAGTAATCAATGACTATGAGTCGGTGTGAAATGTTTAGCAGGCAGTCGAGCCTGGGGACTCACATTCAGTATCGAGTATCCTGTGAATAAAATAAATGTCAAGTTTCAGTTGAGTTTTGTTTTATATTCTTATCGTACTTCTTTCTTTGCCTACTTCATCTAGACAACAATATAAGTAGAGTTTGCAAATATACTATTTATATCCTTAATAGGTTGTTTATTATGCATCCTATCGTGATCGCTATTGAGACATGAACTATTACAGCTGGTATTCTATGTTTATATTATTAAATTATTTTACAAACAATAACAACAATTAGTGGTTTGAACACTCCACTGCGACTACAACGAATCACCACCGCCGGAGCATTGTTATTGGATAACTAGTATTTTGGCAAAAGACGGTTATTCGTCGGTACCCTTTGTAAATAATTGCACTGAACAGACGGCTGTATAACTGTGGCTAAATCAGGCTGGACACGCAGCTGTGTTCCAGGACGTGAGGTAGTTCTATTAAAAGTTATCTTCTCTTTTTAATTAATGAGGAGCAACTTCAGAACTTGAGCCATTTATTGGTGAAAACCTCAGGTACACCAGACTACAGTCTGCAATATAAAAACAATGAAAAATATTTCAAAAAACTACTAATTGCTAATTGGCAATGCACCCTCTTCTTCTCACAGCTTACAAGTCAAGTTGAATTTGATTTCAATGTAGGTTGAGGTAACAGAACAATTAATGATAAATTTGTTCATCATCTGAATTGAATTCTTCCAGGTGGTAAAACTAGGAGTGTATGCATGACAGGATATATTTTAAGCCTTATATTGTGATGAGCACGTATCTGTATTTATCCAGTTTTAACTGTGTGACAATAAATATCTGTGCCATTACCTAACTTATACATGTATTAGTATCTCCACTTATGTGTGTGTACCTGAACAGCAACAACTATAGATATGAGAGCCACAGACTTGGTGTCAGGTGCCTGCTGACCATAAACCCCTCTCTTAGGTGCCTGGGTGACATGAATGCTGACCATTACTTGTACCAAGTTGCAACATGTAGAGTGGCCAGATAATGTCTACCTCATGTAAGGGCAATACCCCTAACAATGTAGATGCATAACTGCTAAAGAGAGAATTAATTCTGTTAATGCTATTAAATGGCAGTCAAAGTTGACAGAAAATTTAGTTTAGTAACTATTTTTATCAAGGTTTCTTAGTTCTAGGTTCTGTTATAGGAGCAAGGTGCAATGCTGGAACATAGGAATACATTAATGTACTACAAATATATATTGTTTTATTAAATTGTCAGATCAACTGTAAAATGAACAACACATGGCTAAATCTTAGCAGAAAAATTGTGGCTCAATAGAATTCTGTAACCAAAATTCTACTAACAAACAGTAAGTACCAGGAGTTTTACTAGTACAGCTACCAAATCATCCTAATGAATTATACAATTTAGCAGAATAGAACTAACTAATTCAACTAGTAACTAGCAACTACAATAAATAACACATAAAATGAAGCCTATATAATTATACTATTAATAAAATGAGCTTAGTGAAACCATATCAACAGAAGTTGTCTTCTACTGGTTTGTAAAATTAAGAAAGAGGGCAACTCCCACATTATATCTACATAATATAATTGTTTTGGTGTAGTGTTTGAGTTGCTAAATTTAGAATGCTCATCAGAGATAAGAGGTTCAATGAATGAAGACTACACAGAGGAAGTAAACAAATAAATAATTATATAACACTAGATCACAGGTAAATCCAGTTCAGCCTCATGTATATAACATGTAATGCATGTGCTAATTCTCCCTCACGGTAAAAATAATGTGAATTCTACAATATTAACATGGAAGAGTGCTCAATAACGTCATTGGGGTAGTGTAAAAAGAAAATATGTCCTAATGCATATTGTTACTGAAGATATAATCACCAGTATACATACAATGTACATGTATGTACTATTCCGTATAGAAGTCTCCAACTATATATTACATATCTTTATATAGTTATACTAAAACCTAGCTAGGGAACAGCACAAAGTAAATTACTACTAATTTTCAAATAACTACAATTCAATACAATAATATTTATATATTTCTCTAGTAGCTCCAGTCTTCAGGCTAAAAATAGCCCTAGTATTAGAAGTCCACAGGACAAGCTTGGCATATGAGATGGGGCATAGTTAGAGGGCTCCACAACTTCTGAATTTTGTGGTTGATCGTGAACGAGATGCTTGTTAAAAGCTTCCACGCCATTAACACTTTCTTTTACATGGTCACTTTCCTCAGCATCAACATGGGAGTTATCGGCCCCAGCTGCTAAGGAGCTCTCTACAGAAACAGCAACCTCATCATCAAGTGCTTTAGCTCCCTGGGTATCTGCAGCTTCAGCCTGCTGGAATTGAACAGGTCCCTGGACAGCTATCCTACTAGGGTGGTTAGTTTCATCCAGTTCCTGATAATAAAAACACATTCATGCAGACAGACAGACAGACAGACAGACAGACAGACAGACAGACAGACAGACAGACAGACAGACAGACAGACAGACAGACAGACAGACAGACAGACAGACAGACAGACAGACAGACAATCAGACAGTTGGGATCCCATAGTTGACAGCATTATCTGTCAACTTAGCTACATTAGAGGCTGTTTGTTTGTTTTTTAGCCGACAGAGCCTCCTTCTAGAGCAAATCGACCCACTGTTTGTTTGCCTATGCAAAGATCAACATGTTGGTCTTTTCAGTTCCTAGTATCACGGAGAGCTGCTGTACTCTTTTAATATTAGATCACTTGACTCCAATTACACATTTATAGTTATCAGAACTCAGCCTTTATTAGTGCTAGTTCATCAACAATTGATAAGTTATCATCTCAATGTTCTGTTGGTGAACAAATAATGTAAAGGAGCCCGAGTACTTGGCAGCAATTACAGCTGATGAAATATGACATTCGGTTACAAAATAATTACGTGTTTTATAAAAGGCCGAATTATTTACTAAAAGTTTAGAGAACTGTTGTAAGTACATTCATTATTAACCAAAGATTTGCATAATTGTTGTATTCCCCAAGGTGCCCCCTGTAACATTGCATCATATGGCTTGATGTCAAGACTTATGGCCTGAGAAGATGTGAGAAAAGTTCTAAGACAATATATTTGACCCAGTCAACCAATGCACATGTAGATAGGTTGTGGAAGAAATATTCAGGTAAATTAATTACCTCAACATAGCTGTGTCTCCTCCTCCGGTTATGGCACGTTTGGTCACAATCTGGTAGCTTCTCACCCACAGTACAGATTCTCACCTGGCAGTGAATGTAGACTGAGCTCATGCTACCTGTGAAGGTAAAACTCTGCAGTCTGAAGGCAAACATAGTGTTGTTGAACGGCATCCTTGACACTGATTTATCCTGTGAGCATCTGCAAGATATGAAGAGTTCATTGAATAATAAATGAAGAGTTCATTGAATAATACTGCCAGAGCATATTACATGCATCTACTAGAGAAAATGCAGAGCAGATAAGTGAATAAAGAAGCACTAATTGATGAATGTCACTCTAACAAACATATTCTGAATGTTTTATTAGTACAAAATGTATTTTAGAACCAAGCTAGCTCATAATATTGGAAATTTGTCTTTGCAAAGTTTGCAAACGATGTTCTAATAAAAAATAATCCACAAATTTCTTGAGAATATAATTTTACAGTTAGAAATGTAATACAGAAAATTAAATAGGTGAACTTACTAACTATTGGCCAACACATACATGTAGACCCTAAATTCTGTTGGGAATCTAAATATTCTGCAGGAGAGACTCAACGCAACGTAACAGGTAAATCACACTGTTCAATATGAAGCTACAGCTGTTCATTACCTTATAGGAGCACATGGACATGTAATATACCTTAAACACAACACATTTGATTCAATAATTCTACTCAGCTACATGTAAATATTCTATATACTGCCTATTTTTGTGGAATAATAATTGAAAAGCATCCAAGTGTGGAGTTTCCCACATAAATGTACTAACAAATTTACTATCAACTACTCAATTAGAAAAGAGCCTTGACTAAACCCTAAAGATTGCTATCTAAATTGTCATTGGCTGTTGAAGGCCATCCAAGAGGCGAGGTGAATGGCTAAGCTGCCGTATGTATGTAGGCATACAGTGCCAGGCATGTCTTTCCATGCGTACACAAGAAGTAGTACAGGGAATAGTACTATACTAACTTGTCGACAATGAGGTCATAGGAAGGGGTGGATGAACTGTTCTTCTCAGGGGTGGCCCAACACTTGGGTACTATCTGCTTCAGGTTTCTATCGTCAGTCGTCAAGAAAACGGCCACATTGAGCCAGCCTCCCAGAGTAACGTTGTGAGGGTAAGTTGCTATGCGAGACTGAAAGTCATCGTCCTGAATCGAGTAACAGCACGGATACAGACGTATCCAGTCGACAATAACCAACATATCAATGAGGTGTGACATGACATGTATATACAGTACAAGCCAACATCAATTAGACAGGGGAAGACATCACTGCATTATGTGTCTACTCTAAATCAATTTTTATTGCAAATCAAATACAAATTTTCAGCAATAATGTCTATAACCCATGTCTATGGGTTATAGACAAAAAGATTATACTGCCTAACAAGAGAGCTACTTACCGTGTACATGTACATCTCAACGTTGAAGTTTCCTGTGTTATACTGAGGTGGGGCAGGCATGGTGATTGGTTGGAAGGGTTTATTTGCCTCCCCATCCCTCGGGAACAAGCAGAACACTGGTATGGGGAATATGTGATGTCTTGTCGTCACGGTGTTAATGGAGATCAAGTCGTAATTCACTTTTGCAGAATAGACTATGTGCGTGTCGTTGGACTACAATAACGCAACACAAATTATGCACCGCTAAAACCTTAAATGGTGAGCTATTAATACTGCAACAAGTTTAACATCAGCAGGTGAACGGACCTCGTCTTTTACAACTTTTCTCTTTTTCAAAACCAAAATAGAAAATATAGATTGTGTAGTGCTTATACCCCTAAAATTATAACAATCATACTTTAAACTTGAACACTTAGAATGCAAAATGTATTCTACACCCATGGCACATACACTGTACAATATACATGGTGTATAAACTTATAAGTCAAACTCTAGTGACTGGAGCAGTGTGTATAACTTATATACTGGACTTGGTCAATATCTAGTTGAAGTTAGTTGGTCAACCCAACCAATAAAAAGTGAAGAAAATAATAATTACTGCTTGATATGATGCGAACAATGCTGAGAGCCAACTTACTTGCTGCTTGCCTTCAATATAAATAATGATGTTGCAACAATGATAATGTATGTATGTATGATAATGGCCCTATGATATGATAATGACCCTATGGTAGTATGATAATGACCCTATTGAATGGTAGTACGATAATGGCCCTATAATATGATAGTGGCTCTACAGGGGCGTTTCTAGAAAATTATCAAAGGGATGGCGAAATCAGCAGGCCGGGGGTCCAGGGCAGCGCCCCGGCCGCTGAAGCCGCTGAGCGCATTTCAGTGTCCAAAGCTGCATCCAGAGCTCAACTAAAAGACAAAACTGTGGTATTTCAAACAGCTCTTTTTTGGATGCCGGTGAAAAATATTGTCAAAATGGACGAGTAATCCATGTCAGCCATTGTAATTCCCAGACATCGAATTATGCAAACCTCAGTGCTTCATCAATATATTTTAGACGACCTTGTATGTATGAACAGAGTGCATGCAGCTAATTCTTCCTAGTGTAGCTAAGCAACTGCTAGCCACAAGAAAATTCTCGCCTAAACATAGGCTGATCATTTGTCATAGGAGTTGCCTTGACCTGTTCAAGCTTTCTAAGGAGTTTCCCTCTCTTTACTATAAACCAGCCAGGTATAGGAAGGGTAACTTTTGGAATGATAATGTCTAGATTTAATCATGCGGTATAGACTGACAGATTAGATACGAGCTGAAGTATATTGGTTGTTCAGTTTGGCTAGATAACTCAGTTTACGTGTACATACTTCCAAGCACTGATTACAATTAAAAAGTTCTACGACTGCTGTGCAGTAGGCGTATATTATGTAGGCTGGTATTTATTGTAATACTAAACCATGTTTAACACAACTTATAGTTGGAATACACCAAATGTGTTCTTTACTAATTACGAGAAATTAAGATATAAATGCAAATATATCCAGACCAGACTATTGAGTATTCAAATATCAGATAGGTCTATATCATATTCAAAACCTAAAGAGAGCAAGACAAGCGGTTACAAAAAGATTATCCGAGTATTATCAAGATATACATGTAAATATATCCAGACCTTTTAAAGACTAGTGAGTATTAAAATATAAAATAGGTCTACAACATATTCAAAACCTGAAGAGAACAAGACAAGTGGTTACAAACAAATTATCCAGGCATCGCACGTTACACCCGCTTAGGGGTGTAGGCTTAGGGGTGTAGCGAAACCACCTACCCCTACCCTACCCACAAAACTGCCTACTCTACCCTACCCATACAAAACCACCTACCCTACCTTCGATACCACCTACCCTTCACTAAACAAGCCTTCAAGGCTTTAATAACAGATAAGGATTATCCCTAAGGTTAGTCTACATCCACTTACCATCAAATCAATGAAAAAAATTATGAAAATGCTAGTATATTATCTATAATAGAAGCCAATATTATTTATATTTATTTTTATTTTCAGATTTTCTCTCTGCCTGAGTACTAGTAGATTATTATATCATAGCACAGCTTTATTACGTTACTATAGAGAAGCGCACAAAGTCAGTCGTTAATCTAAGGCTAACATCAACACTTATCTTCTCCCTGAGTTCTTAGGTTGTGATGAATATACATAAGGGTCACCACAGTGACAGTAGTAGTTTTAGTTTACTTATTATATATTATTATTATTATTATTATAAAAGATGTTTTTAAAATTTATTATTACTATGATTATTACCATCAATAAACAATTCAATAAAATAAATACCTATTTTTAATTTTACTATAATTAGTAACTTTTGTTGTTTTTTATCGCTTCAATTACACAATTTGCTTATTGGCTTACTAGAATAAGCTGTACAACAACTAAAATAATACAATATGAATATTTATTAATTTAATAATATTAAATTAATAAATATTCATATTATATTGTATTATTTTAGTTGTTGTACAGCTTATGCTAGTAAGCCAATAAGCAAATTGTGTAATTAAAGCGATAAAAAAACAACAAAAATTACTAATTATATTATAAATAATTATTACTAATTCAGTAATTGATATTTATATTATATATTAAATTATATATATTTATCAAATTAAAATTTAAATTATTAATTATTGATGATTATATTATATTATTTTATTATCAGTAGCATTAGACTACTTCTACTACAACAAAAGTCACCAGTCAGTTATATATCATATGGACACAAAATGTTGCATTCTCACTTCAAAAAGTCAAGTAGATTAGTAGTGGCAGCAAATTTGCCATAAAACTCTCAATCCAAACGAAGAATGGTAGTATTTTCTATGCTACTCACAACGATTGAGAGAAGGGATCAAGTTAGCAAAGATTTGGTATACTAAACTCTATGAAATAGGTATCGTGGGTGACACAACTTTCCATTTTAGACGGGGCACACAGGCTATTGCTGGTTGCCCTGACAACCAACAAGGTTAATACAATGTAGTACATAATCTGTTTTGACTTTTGGTTAGTGCAAAGGGGGGTCGCACGACTCCTGCGACAATAGCTAGAAACGCCCTTGCTCTATGGTAGTTTGATAATGGTCCTATGGTAGTATGATAGTGGCCCTATGATAGCATGATAATGACCCTATGGTAGTATGATAATGGTACAATGGTGTGATTATAATGGTGTGATGGGAATAAAAAGCTAGCCTCCAAGCTTTAGAAACAAGAACACTAGTTTTCTATTAGAGTTCCTGCTTATTAAACGCAGGAAATGCAAAGCGCTGTATACTATCACCAACCTACCAGATTGTCATTTGCACATGCACTATAATGGAAGGAGATAGTGATGAAGGTGCTGTTGGTGCTATTGGCTGGCCTACAACCTCCAGGGACCGTCTCAAGAGAGATATCGCCAACCTGTACAGTCGGGTGGACAGTGCGGTTGAATGCCACCTCCATACGGTTATTGTGACATACGATGTCCGGTGTTGGTGCTAAAGTGAAAATCAAAATCAAACTCAACATCAGACTATCGTATTGGTAAATCTCAAATGTGAGAAATAAACATCTGGGTGAGTATAAACATAGCATTAGTACTAACGTCGTGGTGCACCCTCCCCATAGTTGATACAGCTAACAATCGAGTCTTCCTTGTGGAGGCAGTTGTGGGTCTGAGTGCTCGAGCAGTCAAACAATGTACTCTCTGATCCCAAACAAGATAAATTATCCATTAATATATCATCTGTTCTGTTTGAAGTAGAAACATAGCTAGTAGATCCAGAGATAGGCTTGGCGTGTGAAACCCTACAATATATATAGAGCCACATGTACATGTATTTATTACCCCACATAGCCTGTACAAAGGGCTCGGCATGTACATGCATTGTAACCAAATGCTAATGTTATTGTAAATATCGTTGTGTCCGACTGGGCAGTGAGGTGCAGCCGCACAACATACGACTAAAACGCCAAAGAGTAGAAAGCAAAGCCAACCAAGCAAAAGCTAGCAACATGCCCTTGTAGATTCAGTTTGACACCGCACAGAAGGGAGGATGGCCTCAGTACTTGGTCTGCAGGTATCAGAGAAGGGTAGAGGTGGAATTCCAACCAGCCTGTGTGAATACGACCCCAAGACTAGGCTGTGTGAGACACGGGGCCCGAATGAAGCAGGCTGTCTTTTTATGGCTGCAGCATCCTAGTTTTTTATAAATCAGACATTTGTATACAACCTCAGCGCAGTGAAAAGGGATGGAAGAGGATAGGAACTGCCACCTACATATCAGAGGTGGAGAGCTATGACAATGCTAGATGGCTACTACTGTCAGGTATGCTCACTCACCCATAACATAGACCTCTACACACCACCCTAGCAGCGTTAACGTTAAAGCCGTCATCACAAACAGTTCCCCACACGCTGTTCCTCCTGATCTCCACTCTGCCCTCCGCCTCATTTGGTCCATCAATTATCCTCATGTTAGTCTCCGGTGTGCCTGTAACAGGAAGTCAACAGTTGCCTCATGATTGATCAATTAACTCAGTACCGACTAGGTAGGAAAGAGGTCTAAAAGTAGCTCACCCATATCGAATGCTAAAAACAATACGCAAATCAATGTCCATTATTTAGTTTGTCACAAGGCGTTGTTTAGTAGAAGTTATTTTATTACCCTTCCGAAAGAAATGTGATTCAGTCTACTACATTAAAAATAATAACAAACATTTAAAGAACAGCTTTTATGTTTAAACTAAAATTATGTCGCTATTTTCATCAACAGCAATATTGCCAAAATGAGAGTCTGCCGAGTATATAAGAGCTGGTATACAGCGACAACCGAATGAGAGATATAACCCAACAGTTGTCTGAAAGAAGTTAGATGTTGGTGTGAAGATGCTATAAAGACAACCAGGAGATAGAAAACCAAAACTAAAGCGACAAAATTTTCAAAACAATGAAAGATAAACCGGCTAACAACTGGGGAATACTCATGCTGCAAATAGTAGTGTATAGCAATGAGCCAGGGACCAGTGGTGATGAACGTGAGCCAATAAGAACAATCCTAGTGCTGATGCATACAATACTTACAGCCACTAACAGTGGTAAAAGAGTTGTTCAGTGGGGCTATGAAGACAACCGAAGGATAAAACACCAAAACTCAAGTAATTAAACAATCAAAGATGAATTCACACACACTTCTATGAGATTGACCTTAATATGAATGCAAGAGACAAGAATCAGCTGAGGCTCATAGGCATGACCTTGACCTAGTATATAAGATACTTACATCCTCTAACAGTAGAGATCTCTGGGGGTATTGTTGGGGGAGGCTGATAGCATGTTACACCAGCATCTTCTGCATGATCGCAGTTTATACTACAAACAAGAAATAATTAGAAACTTGGATAGTATGCAGGTCAACAGGGAAGACTCTACACACCAAACATAGAGAAACTCGGCCATCCAATTAAAGTTAATGCAGCACAAAACAAACATACATACATACAAGTCTACTGAAGTGAGATGAAGATGATAATAAATATTATCGAATAAATTGGGAGTTATTCCCCCTTAAGTTGTATATTATATTGTCCATGTAATAGCCTGTGTTACATAAAGGACTGCTTACTTAGCCTTCTGTGCTCTCTGGCACTGATTTAGGTTCCTTTCAGTACCTTTACAGACAAGGTCATCCAGGATAACCGATCCATTCCCTCGTCCAAGTGTTGCATTTGTATGGAAATTTATAGCTTTACTACAAATGTATCAAAGTATGAGTAAAGTGAATTATCAGTCCAATTAAAAACGTAGTATCGGGAAACCAACAAATGTTTTGCATGGATAAAAAAGTAACTAAACAATATAACAATAATAAGTTAAACTGGTTAAAATGGTATTGACAGTTATTTTTTTCAGGTATGCTCATTTGAAATTATATGAGCGTTGTTGGCTACACAAAGTTCACAATTTTACCAAATAGTAGCATCCTTGCAGATAACTTGCGTCATTGCTGCAAGACCAGAGTGACTAGCGCTAGACCACTCAGCCACCAACACCTATAATGATTTTGACATAGCCATTTTTGCCAGCTGAAAGCAACAGTCGGCTGTATATTATGTTTGATGCCACTATTATTACTATTTATTAAGTAGCTACCAAAAGTATACATAGCATCACTTTACTCACGGGAACTTCAACATGGAGCAGACGACGTTAGCCTCTGATATTCCAAATCCATCGTCACATATTGTCCCCCAGGGAGATGTTGAGTTATACCTAACTTGAACAGTTCCACGATTAGTAGCAGTAGGGTCACTAACTGGTGGCCTTAGCCATACCTCAAAACCGTTAGATATACCTAAAACACCAAGTCAACTCTGTGTTACACCACAGCACATAAAGGATCATTCGAAATCATGCACACAGACTAAAGTAAAGATAAGACCATGAGCACACTGAAATCAGGACTGTAGGTAGCAGGTAGTGAGGCTACTGCATCGTAAATCTAACATTTGCATGAATATTTTCATGACATGTTCCAATATTTATGTGAGGAGTTCAGATAAATATACACAAATCACCACAGACACCTGATGAAGTTGTCAGCACGACTTCATATAAGCCGAGTGTTCCAGCTTTCAGAAGCAAGCGTGCTTGAGAGCTTGGTTAAAGTAGTGGAAAACGTGAGGACAGTTTTACATTATAGAATGTAATGACTGACAGGATAAATTATACGAGATGATAGAGTTCAGTTATTCTCCAACTCATAAAAGAGGAGTGTAAGTCGAAAAAGTAATCAAGAATTAATACCAAAGAGAGTGTCAAATAGTTGAGAGGTTGATCAAAATGCCAAAATACTGACTCATTTCTTGGTTGGCAAAAAATTAAAAGATTATAATGGCAAAGGAGAGCAGACGTCTGATTTAAAATTTTGATGGAGCACTAAGAAAGTTGAACAACACACATAGGGCTTAACCCCATGTAGTTATTCATTCTTCCAATATTATAAACTACAGACTATAGCATAGTGTAGTATAATTATTCGAAAAGATTACGTTGATCAAACATGTTTACAGCATGCTAATAATTATAGAATAATAGCAGTGAATAATCTGCAAGCAAGCTTTTATCATAGCTTAGATAACTCACCTAATTTAAATTTGCTAATTTAATTATTATTACCATAATAATTTCAGTAAGTAAAAACAACAGAAAAGACTAGGTTTAATGATCATAAAATATTAAAGTTATTGGAAATATTATATTTAATATTATATAAATAATTATTTTATATAAACAAAAAGTGAGTGAATAATTCCAACTAAATTTTAATTTAGTTTAAGTTTATATATTATTATTATTAATTATTCATTCAATTTAAACTGCAATTTTATCAAGTACTTTAACCAATAATAGTAGCAGGCAAGTTTGTTTTAACAAATAAAACATCGAAGTTAGTTTAATAAGTTAGAGAATACATTTTTGATTTTGATTTTGATTTTTTATTAACATACACATTTTCCACCGAGAACATACACTGTACTTACAGTTTTCACCCAGCAAAAGGAGTACGGTGGTCAGGAAAACTATATTTTGCATATTATAATTGACTTCAACTAGGTGAGAGTGAATGCTGTCATCGGATTGTCCAATTCTGGTTATTCATGAAATATCAATCGATCCTCTGGGAGTAGCACGCTGGAATTTTTAAATAGGCTACCATAGCAGCCAATAGATGAGCTCTATTAGGTTATTGGCATGACAACAGGTGCGCGTATAATGGCGCGGTTGCGGAAGTGACTTCACTCGGTATAGTAGTGTATCGGGAAACACCGTGAGTATGATCGAAGATTAAAATTGCTGAAGAAAATATGTTGAAATGAATTTCCTTTAATAGGAATCACAAATTTGTAGAGTATTCATAATGGCCAAAGAAGATCCCTATTTTGTAGTGAGAGAGTAAGTATTTCACCATCCACAGCCTACACGTACGAGCCTAATATGTCAGAGACTTACAATTAGTCTTATCTGGCAATTAGTTTTTCTAATATATCCGCAAGTATCTTCTAAATCTCGCTACTTGTACAACAAACAATGTAATAAATCTCTCTGTGAATCTCTATGAATGGATGAACGATAATTTTTTCTACTCCACATGTTATATTTGTCTATTATATAGGTCCTATATAGGTCGAATTTACATGTATTCATCATGTCTGTTTTCAATTCTGGAATGATTTCTAGTATTAGTATACTACTCTACTGTAAGTGTAATAGCCTACTACATAGTTTTAGTTTGAGGATTATCATGTGTCTATTATTGAATATTTGAAGTGATGTGAACGATTCATTGGAAAAGGTAGAGAAGGCGCTACAGTCTTACCTAGCTCATAAACAGAGTAACCCATCAGATCCTAGGCTTCCAGAACTGGCTAGAGACCTCAGGAATTCAATTAGAAGTATAGAATGGGATCTTGAGGATCTGCAAGTGAGTCAATTCCATGGTTAAAGGCTACAGTCTTCCTCTCAGTTAAAGGCTACAGTCTTCCTCTCAGTTAAAAGCTACAGTATGCCTTTTGGCCATAGTGTGCTCCAGTATGCCTCTTGGTCAAAGATACCAGTGGAAATTATGGAACTCCCTTCATATTTTTTGTAGGTTTAGTTGGCTTTATTGTTCTCAACTAATATAAGACATAGGCCTAGATATGTTGTGCGTCAATAAAGTGGGCTAGGGCAAAGGCTATTCTATCAGGTTTTACATCATAGTACAGCTAAAGGAGTTTTACTAAATTATTTATGATTATTGTTGTATATTCAGAGGTCAAAGTCATGTAGGCCTACAAACTTGTAGTACATTTATAAAACGACCATATTATTATTTTTGTCGTACAGGAAACAGTTTCAATAGTAGAGAAAACGCCTCTGAAATTTAATCTAACTCCAGCAGATGTATCGGATAGAAAAACTTTTATTTCTACTGTAAAGAGGAAACTTGCCACAATAAAGCAAGAGTTTGAGTCTAATGGGGTGCAGAATAGCAAGAAGAAGAATGCTGAGAAACAGGTAGGGACTTGCATTGTAGATTACAGAACTGACATGTCATTCAGGTGCTTTCCACAGTTTATGATGTCATTGAGGTAGTTTTATTACAGGTTGACGCTGTAAGTGCAATAGCCTTATCGAGTCATCTAATTGAAATAATTGCCATTTGTAATATTTTGTATTAAAATATGCTAGCTTATAGTTTTTTTTCATGTGTAGGCTAGTACCAATAAGGTAATCTATTCGAATATAGCTATCACATTATACGTAGCTGCTATTAATTATTTTGTCAACATGTGTGGACTTGGATCTCTTTTGAGGTGGAATATCTAGGTTATGAAATTGTCTTCTCTTTGTGCCCGAAGTAACAGGGTAATGCAACTCCGATGTGAAGACCAATATATTACCGCACACCCACCGGTTGTGTCCGAAGTATATACAGTGTATAATAGTATATATATATTAAATGTTTTCTTTACACAGTCACTTCTATCTACCCAAGGGGGAAGTAGTTACGCAACGAGGGGTGGGTACGCATCAGGTGCAGGTTCAGCAAATGCAGCCAATGCTCAGTTTATTGAGGAGACCAAACAACAACAAGAGGTAGGAATGATGTATTTTCGTGTAAGTACATGTACATGTAGCTTGCTTTATTTAGGGGTTGTGTTAGACTATGAACCAAATAGTTGTAAATATTATTCACAATGTAACAATAGTCTCTGTTATAGTAGTAGTTATAATGTAGGGTAGTTCCACATATATTATATTTATATAATATAGGGTAGTTCCACATATATTATATCTATATAATATAGGGTAGTTCCACAATACTATATCTACACCTTGTATATAATATAGGGTAGTTCCACATATACTATATTGTATATACTGTATGTTACAGCTCATGATCAGAGCTCAGGATGAACAGATAGATAATATTGGTGCAAGTGTTCATGTACTCAAGACTCTGAGCACACACATAGGTACAGAACTAGAGGAACAACACGGGTGAGTAGTATAGCACAGTTCCATGTGTATTATTTCATCTATGATAGCTTTAGGTCTACTTATCTAATGAGACGATTAGGTCGGGAGGTTATTCATAATACTAACCAAAGACAAGATATCCTGTCTCATATTTGACAGAATCAAAGCTATCTGATTTACTCTGTGGGCTCGCTATCATCTATCATAGAGTGCAGAAATATTGATCGGTTGCAATTTCTTCGTGAATTTTACCACCTATGTTATGATGGACAGGGGCAGATAATTCCATTGTAATGAACTAATATAATTATGTGCATGCTGTTACATGTATAATCTCCTTTACTAGTGATTAATATAATCTTTAGAACTGCCACTGTATCTATCATACAATCCTGTATATTACAGTTTATTAGACGAGTTTGGCCATGAAATGGAGAACACAGGTAGTAAAATGGATAACACTATGAAGAAGATCGCCAAAGTTACAAAGATGTCTACAGGTAAATTAATGCATTGATCTCTAAATCGTGACCTTGAGCGATTGGAGTTCAGCTATTTTTTGTGTGTTCGAATGGATTAATAACAAGGACTTTATAAATCTGTTTGAACTTTTGATATGCCAAAATTTCACTCAAACTGGCAATTTAAAATGTTTTATTTAAAACATGGTTTCATTACAAAAACACTATTTGGTTACCGAATCAGATACAGAAAGTCGATATAATAATGATGGCCTCCAACTATTTCCTGTTTAGTCTGGTCAAGTAACGTGTGGTACTCACTGTGTTGTAGATAAGAGACAGTGGTGTGCCATAGGAGTCCTTGTTGTCCTGGTGATCATACTCATTATATTGATATCCGTTCTTTGATGACATTCCTCTACTCTATATAGTCACAGTACAGTGTGAGTCACAGTACAGTGAGAGTCACAGTACAGTGAGAGTCACAGTACAGTGAGAGTCACAGTACAATGAGAGTCACAGTACAATGAGGGTCACAGTACAGTGAGAGTCACTGTACAATGAGAGTCACAGTACAGTGTGAGTCACAGTACAGTGCGAGTCACTGTACTGTGAGTCACAGCACAATGAGAGTCACGGTACAGTGAGAGTCACAGTACAGTGTGAGTCACAGTACAGTGTGAGTCACAGTACAGTGAGAGTCACAGTACAGTGAGAATCACAGTACAGTGAGAATCACCCAGTGAATCTAGTCTGTATTACTTGATCCAATAGACTCACTGTAGTAACTTTCTTGAGACACGTTTGGACAGATTTTACTTTTGATAATATATACATGTAATTAGTATATTATAATCCCAATGATGTCAACAGTGACTTACCATCTACCTATCTGTATATTCTCTGTGCATCTATTGGGGTTCATCTCCTCAAGTTGTAGATCTTTGTTCAAAAATTGAAGGTAGAATAAGTTAAATACGTATGTGCTAGGTGTACATATTTGGTGATTATTAACTATGTGAAGTTATTTTTAGAATTTAGATTCGCTGATAGGCTCTCTCTTTTGTGCATCAAGAGGCATGTTAGGGAGTTATCAACTCTATTTAATTGGTGCAATTACCCTATACAATGGCTGTCATTATCATATTTATTATTTGAAATGTACATGTAAATGTTATTTTTATAATTATTATTTATCAAACATGTTTGTTTCACTTTTACAGTTTTGCCAACGTAAATAAGCAACAAAATACATAATATTTATGTTTAAGATTTCTTGTCAGTTATATTTTGGACCAAGCTGTGTTATTTGAACTAATTGCAATCTAGTAGAGTTTTAGACTGCTATCATTGGGCTTCCATCTCCCTTTGCACTCAATAGTTCATCTCAAAGTTTCACTCTGTACATGCAGGCTCTATAATTATAATCTGTTTTGGCATAATGTGAGCAACATGATCTCTCCTTGACTGTTTTAGCCTTAGCTCCATCATAATATGCAAGGCTGTTGAATCGCTTCAAAGCTAACACATATTTATTACACTTGAGACATGAAGTGCTGAACCTAACTCTAAAGTTGATTATCCTAAATGTAAATATACTACTATTTAATACTATGTTATGTGACGCCCATCATACTGCAGACAGCATTTCGTGTTGATATACAGTATGGTGTTATGATGACCAGAAGATACTCTTCGACCTGGAAGGTAATTTAATCATCTAACAATAAATACTACGATACTACAATAAATATATTCATGTATGTCTCTTTAAAAATTTTAAATAATAGAGGCGCCGAACTCCTGCTAGTCCAATGTGCTTACATAAAAGACGATACTGTTTTTTTTACCAGAAAAGGCACTTAATATACAGCTGTGTTTCTACTTTAGACGCATTGGCATGGGGAAAGTCAGAACTTGCTCCCCTTCGAGAAGCATGTACATTTTAATAGAGTCAAATCTCACGTACACAGTGATGACAACAACAACAACTATGTGACTCCAACCACACAGTATTACAATCAGGTACCATATTAATAGTTTTTAGTTTATGTATCTAACTGTTTTAGTCTCACTATATCTTGGTACATCGTGTTGAGCATTGTATTTTTTTAAGTGTTTAATGTGTTTAAACATTTTTGAATCTGTAAAACTCGAAGGGCAGCTACACGAGAAGTTGTTTGCTCTGTGTCGGCTCACGAAGTTCATTCTAGGGCTAACAGCTTGCTGTCTGTTCGCTTAGGCAAAGATTAACTTGTCGGTATTGAGCTTGAGCTACATAATACTACTTTGGGCTACACTGTTTTAATAGAACATCATGTTCATCCATTACGTGTTCATGCCATTATTCATTAGATAAGAGGAGATAATTTCCATCAACTTATTCCTTTGAACGCAACCAGGAAAACTAATGAGAGTAACACTAGGCTAAAGAGGTGGAGATCTGTAGGTGACACGCTATGTAGTGTTGGTCAGCGCAGAGTGTCAGCTACTCAAGGGAGAACTCTATCCGGGAGATATAGCGTGAAACACATGGTACCTAGTAGTACAAAGGGGACCAACTCTCAGCAGTACAACGCCAGACACCTGGATACATGGAGTCCTTTACCTGCATACCCACCTCTACCTGCACACCCACCTAAAGGAATCTCTGTCAGACTACACAAGAAGTAAGTTAATAATGATATAGTGCCACAGCAAATTATCATCAATGAATATGTACATAGTATTTCCAAGTTTTCTAATACAAGCCCCCTGCTCCACGTAGAATGAAAATTGTCATATATGATCTTGGATTTTAATGCGACTTTGTGTTATTTCACATAAAAAAATATGCCATTCCATTTTGTATCGAGGTTGTATTGGAATCACTGGCGTATAATTGATGCTGTAGCTAGCCTACTGTCACCAAAGTGATACATGTACCTCTTCAGTTATACATTACAGTGTAGATAGTCAGCATTTTTTATTCTATAACATTAATATTGATTGCACTAATTTATTGCTTATTTCTGTCTCTAAACAATAACTAGAAGTGGGAAAAACAAGTAAAACAATCACTTTATAATATTTATTTAGTATAGTACTGATTAAAACGTATAGTAATGTATATTCATTGGCTGCATGTAATAACATTGAGTTGGTCTAGTATATGGATAGCTAGCATTTAAAGAGCATACAACTCCTCCATATAGTTAATTTCACATGGTAACAGTTATAGCTGATTTATAATATTATGTCAGCATAGGATACTGGCTATTGTTGCCATGGTTACATAGTGATATTGATATAGTATAATCCATTTTTATTGCACTAAGTAAATTATTACAAGATGTTATATTTGTGAGATAATATGTACACACTTGCAGTGAAGAATATACAAATTTCATTGTACATGTACATACACCGATATTACTAATTTATGCAACATTGTAGCAATATTATGTAGATATTTTATATAAGCGGTAATGCCAGCGAGTCTATGTGACTCTGATTTTATACTGAATAATAACCATCATTTACACAATCAAAGTTACTATGGTATTTAATTAGCTAGCATCTCTATTCATGGGACCATCTCCTGATCCACCCTTCTTATTAGACGTGGTTCTGGACCTCAACGCATTTAAATGTCTCAGTTTATAGTTTGGGGGCTTTTCATAGCAGGGTGGTTTTGCCAGTCTGACGTTACCAACTTCAGGCGCCGGTTGAATGACATGACCAGGCGGCTGTGGTCTCACATGACCAGGTGGTTGTGGTGCGACAAGATTTGTCGCTACTTTGCTTTTCTTGTAACATCTACCACGATGTCTGACCGATGTTATTTCGACTTTGGGTTTCAGTACAATAATATTTTCTTGAAGCTTGTTATGAGATTGCTCAATGGATGCTTTCTCCGTTTTACCTGATGGTTGCGCTCTACCATGGCCTCGCACAACTTTAGATATTTTGCTGGATTTCTTACGCAGTTTTGTCGATGTTTGATCTATAAGTGATTCTTGTGTGGAGTCACTAGAAATATCTAGCAGACTTGTAGGGCGATGTAAACTTTGCTCTCTATCTCTTGTAGGTTCACATGCACTTAACTTATTCGTGTCTTCTGTGGTAGATTCCACTGACTGCTTTTTCTGAATAATTCTTGATATGTTACTTTCATGTTTCGCGGTATCTTTAACATCATGACTAGCTTTGATTATATCTGACAGCCTTTGCATTGATGGCGATAGTCTCGCTTTTGATGGCAGTAATCTCTGGGTGGAAGAGTGCTTGGAGCTGTCTGTAGAGTGGAATACTTTACTTGTCGTCTCTGAGAGAACAGTATCTGCATGTGATTCGCTGTTTTCTGGTGACACATTTTCATTTGGGTTACTTCGACCCAATGCAGAACTAGACTGCAATGTGTGACATGACCGGATTGGCCCCCTCTCACTTCGAGACCTATCAGAAACTGATTTGGCTTTTTTGCTGATACACCTTTGGCAGGTCAAGAGAGCTCTGTTTCTATTTGTATTTGACCTATTGGTACTTATATCTGAGCTACTAGCATCTGTGACAGATTTGGAAGGTTGAAATAGGCTAGACAACGATGAGCAACTACTTGGATGCGGCACAGTGGTAGGAGCAGCACACCTCCTGTCGTCATCTCTCTTGGCCGAATTCTTTTTGAGAACCTTTCGTTTAGCAGTAGGCCTAGACTTTTTAGGAGCAGCATAGCCGCAGGCGCTGCAGGAAATATAATAAGTAGAATTTGCTCTATTTCTGTCGGACTGGATGTAATTTAGAATTCTAATGGTTTGCCTGGGAAGTGCCAACTTTGGTCCCAATTTATCATTCCTAATAGTTATACTCATGTCCAATGTATCACTGTAGCATGTGATCCTACGCTTTCTATAACCGTAGTTTTGGATGGGTACTAATGGTACTGGCAATGAGGTTAGTAACACAGGAACAGTCTTTAATGTGTTATAATTGCTTGATTTGAAGCACTCATTACATCTACATCTGAAGTTATTTACCGCAACTCCCCTCTGATTATTTTGTATCTTTAAAACCCTCTTTGGTGATTGATTCGCCAGCGATGATAGGTCTATTTTTCCTGCATTAAGAAACTTGGCTTGCTTTTGACGATTTCCCCATTGTCTGTGTAATATGGAGAGTTTAGTTATTTGGCATGTTCTTGATTGGAGTTGTTGTTGCCGATGTGGTTTGCTCTTCTTTCTTGTTTTTAGACGATTGAATGAAGCCGGATTGCAATAGATGCCCATCAGCCTTTTGCAGATTTCATATGAGCTTTGTTGGTGCTCTTGTTCAAACCAAGTGGAACCAGATTTATGGTTCTTTTCTATATATAAATCTGGTTTTTTCCATGGAGCCGAATGTAACCTCCTTCTGGGACGGTTGTCTTTGTTAGTATTATTTAAAGTTACTACTCTGCTACCCAGCAGTTTATCTCTATTGATGATTGGACCAGGTGGTATTGGATGAGATTTGTTTCTCGGTTTGTTGGTGGTTTTGCTTTTTGGTTTTAGAGAATTTAAATCTGGTGGAAACATGTGAAACATCTGGGAGGAATTAAGAAAACAAGACTTGTGAATTGTTCTACCAACTGTTGATTTTTTTGTCAAGTTAGAGGGAGAGCGTTTTAGGGCTTTAGCTTCCTTTGAGCTCAGACTCGTACACGGCGCATTCATTGACTTGTCTATGGCTGTTTTACCACTGCATTTAGTACATTCAGAATTGATATTATTTTCACCACAGGATTTTCTATCAGTCTGTGAATCTTTTACACTTAAACATTGTAAGGTTTGGTCTGGTTCATCGTTGATTGTATTTCCTTCTTTCAGGTTGTCATGCGTCTTGGTTGCTTTGCATAAGTCATCAGTAGCTTTATTTTTAATTGTATTACTCTCAGCAGTGGAAAGGCTTATTCCTGATGTGAATGCAAATGAATTGCACTTTTTAATCCTTGCTAGACACATTGCAGCTAAACTTTCAACAGTAGATCTAGAATGTTCTTTCAACATTTCAGTACAACTTCTATGGTTGTCTACTGTAGCTATTTGCTCTGTGTCGGTCTGCTGACATTGCAAGGAGCTCTGTACTTTGATTTCTAATGGTGTAGTAACGTCTTCCTGAGTATTGGTGGAATCAATTTGCCCTGATGAACTTGGTGTTATCAAAGTTCCTTTCTGTTTTCTATGAACCTGTGTGCTACTGATACTTGTGCTGGAAGTATCGGTACATGTACCTTCACTAGAGGTATCTGTATCGTCAACCGAATCTGTTGAACTTTGAGAGTACATTGCTTCTCATCTATAAGTCAGAATATTGTTATAGACAAACTAACATTTACATGTACATAAGGTCATCATGTGTACCTACTGGGTTCTCACGACATTTAACTTGCAGACTCTTCATTAATTTGAGGGTTGTCTGTAGATGCACTAGTGGGTGGCAAAAGCGTACAAATACTCGACTACAGATTGTTATATTAAAATTATGAGATATGCATGGGCCTGTGTTATATAACATCGAATAAACGTGACCTTATTTACATGTAAGTTAATTTGTTGCGGATACTGTAGAACATAAACATTATTTTTAAACTATTAAAGTTACCAGAAGTTGTCCTCTCTCTGCTGCTTTAACAACATGAAAGTTGTCTTCTCTCTGTAGAGAGAAGACAACTTTCATGTTGTTAAGGCAATAGAGAGAGGACAACTTTTTTATGATTATTTTATACCTTGTATATAGATACATTTTACTTCACAAGTTTATGCTCATATATTCACAAACTGCCTAGCATTATTACATAATATATAGTAGTCTTTTAAATTTTGGGTCATTACTCACCAGACAGATGTGTGCAGCTTGAACTACTTGAAGGATTGTAACTAATGGTTGACCTTCTGCTGTTTCAGAACAAGAACCGTGGAACTTAGTACCATTGTTACTATTGTTACCTATCCATTGTATGGAAACTTTGCTTTGCGAAGAACAATCACTTTTTAACTTACAAAGTACAATCTAGTATTTTAGGCACATGTACATCAGATTTGTGCTCTCTTTTCATAATAGGTTTACATTCATAATAAAAAAGAAATGTTGTGCTCTAATGTGCAATGGCCTTCAGGAAATAGTGAACTGCCAACACTTTGATATTATACAACTACCAATTTTATCTACAGCCTGTAAATAAAGTTGGTAGTTGTATAATATGAAAGCGTTACAGGGATGTAATTTTTTGGGAGAAAAACTCTGACTAGTAGTTGTAAAAACACAGAGTTATGCATTACTAGCTTTACATACACTTGCTATTATTACAATATAGTTACTATGGTAGTAGTAGACGTAGTACTACTATGATGCCAACACGACTACTTAGGAGTTGTGTACCCCTAACAGAGCTGATATTTAATGCAATAGTAACAAGATTACTATTTTAAATTTAGACCTACAAACACGAATCAATCTCGGCCTTTGATGAGGGCCAATCACACGATACGGATACACGACCCTCCACCTGCTGTCACACGGAGGAAATCTTACAATGAGAGAATAACTCCCCAATACACCTCACAGACTCCAAGGTAATACAATGTATTGTATACTGTACAGCATGTAGAATAAGGATAACTTTAATAGCTAATATTGTTAGTATAAGACCATTATCCCACAATATTGTGAATAAAGTGCCACAGTACCTACATGTTAGAGCTTTATTCACTGCTGTGGGTGATGAGGTTAGACCTTACATCTGACTGGTCTGAATATCTGAATATTGAAATCCGTTTTCTTAGTTAAGGCGTTTCGATACCCTTGTGTTAAATACATCACGTACTGTTATATGGTAACATCAGGACTGTAATCTTTATGTTGATCTAGGCGACAAAGTCTATGTTCCGTGACCTCTCAACCAATCAGGGCAGCCCAATCAGTTCGACTGAAGAGAGTCACATGAATTAAAGGCAGTACCTATTGATTCTACAGATTTTACTTTTTTTCCTTTGAACTTGAGAGAGCATATTATTTTGGGTGGTGACTTCTGCTTTGTTTTATAACCAACACTCTCATCGCTGATGTTTGGTATATTATATTGTATCTATATATCATACATGCTAGTCTTACGGTTAGATGAGATATACTTTGTATGTGTTGTTATCAGCTAATAAAGGTAAGCAATACAAATATAATAATTAACACAGTCAAGTTGATATAAAATAAAGATATGCTATGGTAAAACATTGCCTGTAACATGGTAACCTGTAGGTACACCTAGTAAAAGTAGTAGTAACATAGATTAATCAGTGAGATAACACAGCATTTAGAGATCTATCAGCAGCTAGCAGTAAAATGGAAGAAAAGACTATAATATTTGACATACAGTTATGTAAGTTCAATCGTTAAGTTCTACAGTCTACACTACTGGTATGTGTCGCTTTCCATTAAACCATCAGCAGAAATATTAATAATATGGTAAAAGTACAACATATTGCACCTTATGGAGTTATCCTCTCTAGTTTAGTGTGCAACAAAGAAGAGACAACTCCTAATTGCTACCCTGGTAGTTTATTACAATTGTAGAGTACCATAATAAAATGTATAATGTTTACGGCTAAGTACTGACTACAGGTATTATAACTGGCTGTATATATGACTGTCAACAAGTTTCTATGACATCACAGTGACTTGTGATGGCTGACAGCCGAGAAGTAGAAGATGTATATGTGTATAGAATGTAGATTCCTCGGCAAGAGATTTATAGACTGGAGGTCATAGAAAGGTCAGTTAGACAGCTGAAGATTTTCTGTAATATTACAGAATTTGATATTTACTTTTTCAAAATGAACAAGCATTATTTTTTACAAATCATAAATCTACATGGCTTGCATACTACATAGATACCTAAATTTATATATACATGTACATGCATACACTGTACAGTAGTGTTCAGTATATCTACATGTACATGTAAATACACACACTATGTTTATCCCGACTAGAATAGAATACCTATATACCATACACACATGTCTATGCTATACATACATATCACACACACATGTATATGTCTATGTATATGCTATATATACATACCATACATACATGTACATGTCTACACTATACATACATACAAATGTACCATACATACATGTATATGACTACGTATATGTCTATGCTAAACATGCTTTGAACGGTTGAGTTGGTCTAAAGCCGTCTGTTGTCCAGATACAAACTGTCTCATCTGGTCACACGCAGAGTTGACACAGAGGGGACAGCGCAACGATAGCTGTTTAGATGATGCTCTCCCACTATCTAGATGTGCCTTTACTATGTCAGCTAAACCCTGCAGTAAAGACACATGACTGCAACACACTACTAGCAGTTGACTTGATAGCTCACTAACAATACTGTAGCTGAAAACCAAAACACACTAGCTTGAGTCATTTTCCAGTAAATAATTTTGTGTACTAACAAGTGCATATATTATTGGAGTTGAAGCTCATACTTTCACCATGTCCAGCATGACTAAGTATAAATAGTGTGCTAAGTAGATTACCTGTATAAATATCTCATTGCCGTTCATAGCTGCTGCTCTGCGTATGTGCTCTACTCCAACCTGTATGTAGGGATACGATATTCAGTATGTACAAAGAACATGCAAGCACCTGACATTTGTTGACGCAATAAGGTGCCTGCCACGTACAAAATAGTGAATCTATGCCTGACACTAAACACTCACAATTACGCACACATTTGGAAACCAAACCTATGATTCCTAAATTTATATTTTATTGAAGTTTCTATTGGCTGATTCGACGTAAAGTATTGGTATACATAAAGTATTGGTATACGTAAAGTATTGGTATACATAAAGTATTGGTGTACATAAAGTATTGGTATAGATAAAAAATTGCTTAACAAAAAATAAAAATGTTGCAAGAACATAGATGTACATGTATAATATGTGATACTAGATGCAGCACTCCACACTGCTCCTCACCTTATTAGCTAGTTCAGTAGCATACTCTATATCCAGCTCAAACAGGGTCTCTATGTGGTCACTGGTGAATGCAATCGGCACGAGGAGCAGGTTCTTCTTCCCTCTCTTTACTAACCCTTCAATGACCTCATCAGTCTGTGGACCCAGCCATGGGAGGGGACCAACCTGCAACAGAACAATAAGTCAAGTATATTATTTTCAGGGAACCAACCTGTCATAGTACGATATGTCAAATATATTATGTACAGGTGACCAACCTATCATAGTACGATATGTCAAATAGAGAGGAAATATTTTCCCAAGTGAACTGTTTGCCACTAATTCTCTCAAAATGCTAAACTTGTTCAGAGTGAGTACCATACCTTAGATTGCCAAACTAGACGATAGGCATGGGAGTGTCCCAACTCGTCCATAACACTGGCTACAGTGGCAGCTACTTCAGCAGCATAAGGGTCTCCTCTGTTAACCACCTACATGACATGACAATGTATACACACATGCATATGAGAAGATAACTCTAGGTATATGATAAAAAGTCAGAGCACAATAGCTTATACACATACATGTACACTAACGGTATTGTGAACCAATAGCAACAGTCACTTTCTGGATTATATAGAGCTAGACTAATGAGTGCACTAAAATATATTTTGAGTGAAATAACTATTTACTACTCTACATGACATACACATTGGTATATGTGCCATTGATAGACCTTAACATAATGTAAGACATGATAAATCACCTTCATGGGTAGTGAGTGGGCAGAGAACAGAACTATGACATCATCACGAACTGCATCTGGGAACTTGGCTAATTCTTCTTTGATCACCTGTGCAAACGCCTGCAATACAACAACATGGCGCTGTAATATTATTAATTACAATTTTTACCAGTATTATGTGGATAAAATGGCAAAAGTGTTGTTATTTATTATGTATGCGTAATTATGTCTACATACATAATAAAAAATAATAGCTGTACATGTACAATACCATCATTTGTAAAGGCAATACATAATTTGTTACAGACAAGTAATACAGCATTTTATTATGGCAGAATGTCTATGCTATCACTAGCATATCAAATATCAAAAACAGAATTTATCAACAACTGTTCTAAATTTACTAGTATTAAATCTAAAACTGTGCTGCAAACAATTTCCGTGTTAAACTGGGCTTCTGATGACTGATCAGTCAGGAGCAGACAATTCACAAAGGTAACTGGTATAAGGTAAGACTAGAACACTGTAGACTTCAGTAGGCAGAGAATCGACTTCTAAAGTTACTCTCGACACAAACAGTTCATCATATCAGATGGTGACATAAAATTAGCCGAAGTTCAATACACACCTTCACTAAACCAGGGTGGGTAGCCCACCTATCAATAACACTCCAAACCATATTACTGTCTTTGTTTCCTCTCTTGGCGTAGTGTCTGTACAATGCATTCAAGCTGCTACCAGTGGTGGAACAGCTATACTGGGGGTACTGTGTAAAAGCTATAGCATGTTCCACACCATCCCTGAAATGAATACAAAATTACAGAAAGTGTGCAAACAAAGATCTTATATACAGGTGAACTAATGATGGTATAAAGTCCACAACAACTGGTAAGTTAAAAGTTGTAAAGGGCAGCATCTTCTACATATTTAATGAATTAATCAAAATATTACTAATGTTGACTATTGTTATTTATTACATGAACAATTATTGGTGCAAACCTATAATAATATGCTAACAATTTAACATGGATACTTCAATTTTGAAACTGGTGTTTTGCTGGTCATGAACCATCAACCTCATTGTCAGCTATGCGATCTTATTAATAGATTAATATAAATGCAATAAATAGCCTAAGAGCATAAGGAAGGAAGTGTGTAGCTTACCTCTCCATCTGCTCTATTGTATCCTCAGTGAGTGGATCTGCGTATCTAAAGCCTATATAGTGCTTATGTGGAGCTGTTTGGGGACTCACTTTATCTAGGATTGTACACATCTCCTTCCCTTGCAGGTCTGTCCATCTCTTAATAGGTGATCCACCCCCTATCTCGTTATACTGCTCTATTATCTTAGGGGTTCTTCTCTTAGCTATCCATTCAGCTAGACGTCTGCACAACAGGAACATTTTACATAAATAAACATAGACCTATTTTAAACTGATAACTATATGCAATAAAAACTGCCACGTAGACAATTGCTAAGACTAAAATTCATAAAAATAGAAGAGTTCAGACCGCTCAGACCCTAAACTCAAGTTGTGAATCAGAAAAAGATGCCATATAATAATAACAATGATTTACCTGACTTTGTATGCCTATTCGGATATTTAAACTAATTAACAATGGTCCGTGTCACTTGAAGGCCAGTTGAATGATAGGCTTACATCATTTTATCGGGATAAATACATTTTTAAAGACCTGTATTTAAAAACATTCTAGTTTAAAATCACAAGAAATAGAAAGTAGGTTTCAACTTTAGCAAAAAGAGAACACTTTTTTCTCAAAATTAAAAAATATTAAAATATGTATCTATATTTATTGCCTGGTTTTTAATTAATTGTGCTATTGTATAGTAAGCTCGTACTTTTGCGCTGGTAATGGGATCAGATCTTTATCAGAAAAAAGCCGGAGAAGAAACGGATGCACATCATCAGTAGTTTCTGGTCCTCCAAGATTCAGCATCATTATACCAGTCTTCGCTCCACCAGCAGACGTACTGTGGTGCCTAGAGGACAACTGTGTGATGACACGTCTGCACAGAGCCATATTTTGATAGCCTACAAACATGCATTTATAGATCGATAAAGTTACATGCTGACTTCGAGTTTAATATATACATGTAAGGCCTACATGTAGATATAAGTATCATTAAATTTAACTGTTAGTTTCACAGTACTCAATAGTCAGTCATCCAGGTCCAGTGTGGATAAGTAGCTAGGTTAGTTTGATATACGAATGAAATCCATCCCTTATCTAGATTTGCCATTGCGCTTGGCATAAACTTGTGTTGACTGTAATTCTGTTCAAATGTGAATCAGTCACACTCAGGTCAATTAATCAAAGTCAATTCCAATGCAAAAATGTTGACTTCAAAGTAAAAAATGAATTAATTACTAAACTATTATATACAAAACAGGAGAAGAACAATACTTAGTAGAAGTAGTTAGTTAGTAGAATATTCTATTGTTATATACGTACAATCAATCAAGGAGTACAATGTAGGCTACTAAATGCGTCTGGAGTCTCGTTATTAATGCTATCAAAATGTATATTCATGTATAATAAATTACTCTCTCAATTTGCTTATATAAAATAGATTTAGCTAGCAATGCGAATCGTGGCTAATATTTAATTTATATGACAATTTTGTTATGCAACACTTTTGTAACAGGAAGAAAAAATTACTATTTATCAACATTGACCACATTGTGTTTCCTGTTAGCGGTGTTGCTTACGTGTCTTGTACAAGAACGGGGTACATAAAATACTCCCGACAAGAACTCTCATTAAGGAACTCAAGTTAAGTTTCTTAACTAATTTCCAAGTACGTCTCAAGAGGGAAGTGTCACAACTCCAACAACGAATAGCTTGGGTTTGCATGATGTATGGGAAGACAATTTCTAAATTTAGAACCTTTTGTTGGAGAGGTTGCAGGCTTGCCAAGTTTGACTGATGAAAATCAGGGAGATTCAGCATTTGGGTGGGGGGGGTGTCCATTTTGGGTGGGGTGGAGTACCAAAATTTAAGTTGAAAATCAGGGAGTCCTCTTGCGGAATCAGGGAGACTTGGTAAGCCTGAGAGGTTGGCAAAGATCTCACTATCTAGCGCTAGCATGGGCAAAAAAGATTGAGAGAAAACACTGATGTGACATTTGTTCGTTTAGGCCCCCCCCCCCCTCCGCATCATAGAGTTCAATATTGCAATTGGTTAATACTACACATACAATGACACCAATTATAGAACAAAAAAGCCGGCCTGCTGCAGTTCACACCCACACATTTAACCACACTTTTATACACATACATATACCGAGGCATATACATGTACATACACCAACATATTTTCACACATGCGAATGTACAATGCATATTCAATTGTCCCAAAATTAATAGAAAGCACATACAGGAATTTGTGCATATTATGCTACGGCAATAATAATTACAAAGCAGTTTATCAAATCTGATTTAAACATTACAGTTCTATTCATAGCGGAAATATTAAGTGGAATAGGATTTTAGTGGGTTTACTCTGAATTCAGAAGTCTTTATGTAGAGCAGTACGAGTCGCACTGATGTCTAAGTTACAAGTAATAATTTTTCATTATACAAAATTATAGTAACATAATTGTACATGTAATAATATGCATAGATAAAAAAGGTGCTCTATTGCTGGAATAAAGATTAATAAAATTATGATGCATGCATAAAAAGTTTCATGGTGAAGTAACGGAGAATGCTGTGTGATGCATACTCAGGTACGTCATCAACCACAAGATGCACAACAATGATAAATTATTTTATGTGTCAACAATGTACTACATTATATCTACAAACTGCTGATGTTCAGTCTTGGGGAAACCCAAGATAACTTGTAACCACCAATAAGAGAAGACATTGTACAATGGTGCTGTTACACAAGTGTTCAAACTCTGATTCACTAATTTTCGATGCTCTGGTGTGTAATCAGTGCATTGCTAACAGCCTTTTGAGAATTCATTTGCATATTATTATTTATATTTTCACAAGCATGTCAAGCTGGAATAAATATGGAAACTGTGACCTATACACTATGATTCGAAGTTGTCCTCTCTCTTTGATGTGATCCTGCCATTTTTCACAGATAAATAGATGAACCAGATTATTTTCTATGTTTTATACCTTCTACGTAGGTAAGGTTCTAGGCTAGGCTGACATTAGCTACAAAACTTAGCCCACAGTTCCGCAGTTTATCAGCAACTGGCAAATTGCTAATAGCTCTTTTGTAAATCTTGAACCCTAGATTATAGAGTTATCTTCCCCCAAGATAACTATGCCACAGGTTAATTTAAAACAGGAAGAGGGATAGTACTGCCCACCTGACAAGTGACAGGGCTACTCCCACTGTCTGCTGATAACTTAACCTTGCTACTTATCAACATTCTACACGGCTTGAGCCAATAGACAATGTAGTAGAATAATGTAAATATTTTTTGCACTTTTCATTGTGTTATCTACTGTAAAGGTTAAATGCACATCACAAGGTCACCTATCTCAGTGTACAGTTCATTAGTACTAGTGTTACTATCCACAATGTAGTTATACACACAGCAGTACAGTACAGTCATGCTCTTGATATATTAATTGTATATAATACAGTGTAGAACAACAAGTGGCTGGGGCCTACTTACCATAATGCCACCAGTAAAAAGTAAGTTACATAACATACACGCATATCAGAGCATATACAGTACATGTTATGCTGCTCTTAGTTCTCTTTTTGCACATTTAGGTACCGTTGTTATAGTTTGGTTACTTTTGAGTGGAAAGAGGTGACCATTGCTTATATTAAAACGTGTGCATCAGTATCAATCGTCGGCTATTCTTTCAGAACCTGTCAGATGCAGTTTATGCAAAGGCGTCAGACTGTTACATTATAGCATGCATTTACAAGTACAATGTACATGTACATTGTATACATAATCTAGGTTTTGCTTTGTGCAGAAAGATGCGGTGGTAGGTCTACTAACAGATATACAGAGTAAAGAACCTCCCTCTGTTTTATGATTCCAGTAAAAGCAGCGGGTCTATAAATTATGATAAGGTCAAAGTGGAAGAATGGCTGGTTATAGAAATTATTCTAGATTCCATATAATTTGGGTTATAGTGAAGATATTTGATCCTTCTTTTTGCAAGAGATTTATCATCGAGTAGCCAGGGACTCTGTTCTAGATCTGTAAAAATAACCCACCCTTGACTGGAAACCCCACTCAGGAATGGGTTATTTTCACAGATGTGGGACCAAGTCCCTGCCTTGCAAAAGGATCGAAGGATCAGATATACAAAGACAGGTCAAACCCGTTAATGCTCCCATCAACAGCATTACTTTAATAGAATATTGTAAGGCAAACGAAAAGCAAAGTGAATTCATAATATCAATTTGTTCATGGGACACGATTCTGAGATTCTCTTTATTGATTTGTAGAACAGCAATTCAAAGCAGAAGTGGGCACTGGATGGCTCAAGTCAGGCTCTCGAGGTAAATATATTATATTATGAGTATAACTACATGTATGTCATTGTCCACACAGCAGTAAACCAACCAAGCTGTAACGACTAAGTCAGTGTGATGTTGAGTGTATCCCTACAGATTTGAGGATCCCCATAACAATATATGACCAAATGTACATGTAGAAGAAAGCTGACATGAAGTAGGGGACATATACATGTACATGTTCTTTGCAGCACGCCAAACTATTGATAATAATAACTAATGTGGTATTCTCTTCATTTCCTAAAGAGAGAGAGAGAGAGGAGCCAACCTGGAGAGGACAACTTCACACTATGATCAATAGTTGCAGGCAATTACTCTTAGCATGCGCATGAGCATGTATACATACATGTAGATGTAAAACATGTACATGTAGATGTAAGCCCACATGTAGATAGATAGAATTACCTCATGACAGCATATAGAGCACTTATACCCCCACCACACCTAGCCTAGGAGTTAAGTGAGCTGAGCTTGTACTGCACAGTTCGGAATAGTCTATTCGTTCTTTGAACTAATTAGTGACTAACGGATCACCTGGTATTTTTCAGAAGATGTTAAAGCAAGTGGCACATCGATTCTTAAGAAATGTGAGAAAACACAAAAATCGACAAGACAAAAGCAAAAATGTAGGAAGTCAAGTAAAGCTCAAACAAGACTTCTGAATCACGGCTTTACAACCAGTAAAACTGAGCCATCTGTCCTGAAAGGAGTCAGGTGAGGCTGATCAGTGATCATCATAATCAGCAGTTACTGTAATTCTAATCTATACACATAATAATGTCCTATACTGATAAACATCATGTGAGTTTGATTTAGGAAATCAGATTCTCCAAATATGGTGTGCATAGGGCTATAGGCGCCATTGTTTTGTTGGCCGTTATAGGAGGGAAATGTTGAAATAGACTCTTAGTTTTAGTGAAATTTGCCTGGTGACTTAGAAAGCTTCAGTCCATACATGTACCACATTACACCATTTACGTATAGATAAAAATCTGCGATTACACATCAATAATTGAGTCTTGCCATAAATGAATGCATGAACAAGCACAGCTGTGAGATGGAAACTGTAGTCACATCTGAATTTTAGCTGACAGACAGAAGAGCACATTTTTCAGGCATTTGGAACTTTACCAACGATATAAGGATGATTTCATGGTCCAATGATGAGTAGGGAATCTAGTAGTCCCACAAAGTACTAGTACATGTATAATTACTCACAATGCTCAGTATACAAAAGTACATGCAGAGTATATGCAAAATATATAATATGATTGTTGCATCATGTTTTAGCTACAATGGAGAAGTACCGCTGCCACTACAAAGCAAGGAACTGAGTGAGTTACATTGATACATAATAGAGTCAGAAAATTCAGTTTGAATCAATAGGAGTAGACTCCATGTATGTGATTCTGGATAATAAAAGCTTGATGATGGAGGAACAAAAGTAGATAAACAATATCTTAGACCTAATTTCTATTTGCACTAATCTGTTAAAAAACCCAGTAAAGCAAAAATAGTGGCTAGAGAATGAATAGTGCATAATAGAAGAATTTAGTTAAGCTAATTTACAAAGATGAAGACTGAGATGGGATAGTGATTATAACGATAATAGGAAGACTTTCCTCACTACTGCTGGTCTTATTCTATGCAAGGTTTATCATACTTGCATTCAAGTACCCAAGCACTTAAAAGTGGGATTAGCTTTGGTGGCTGGGGGCTAGATTTAGAGATCTGCATGTAGAATATGGGTTAGCACAATTTATAGTGATGCATAATATAAACCAGATGTTTAAACTTCATCACATCATAATTATTAGCTCCTTGTGTAGAGTTGTCATATCTTGGCAGACAAAGCGTGACAACTCTGCACAAGGAACTAAATAAATATGGTTTGCCAGCCAAGGTATGACAACTCCAGACATAGAGTTTGAATTATTTGAGCTAAAAACAAGTTTCATAAAACTTTATTGTATTCAATTTTGTCCAGATAAAGTATGGAGTACATTTCATCAGACTGACGCGAGAAAGAATGGAAAGTGTGTCTACTGTGTAGCACATTGGGTGGACAGGACCGCTTACACAAAGTTATTCCATAACGTTAAATTCCATACTGAGACTAATTTGATTAACTGCATGACTGACCTGTACAGAGAGAGGAATAGTGAGTCACAACTGCTTACTCTGAACATATATTTAAACTATGCACCGTGTGATAAACATGACCAGCATTGTGCAGATAGTCTGCGCGGCCTAAGTCGGGAGTATAACTTTCGTTTAAATATTAGGGTTGTTGGGCCCTTTAAAGAAAATAGAAAGGCTCTGTGTAACTTAATGAAAGCAAAGAATGTTACAGTGGAATCATTCAATGAGCAGGCGTGGCGTGAGTTGGCCAATTTGATAAACTTTCCCCTACAAGACAACTGGCAATATCCGACAGCTTGGCAGATACGAGACAGCAAAACAACAAAGATTCTGAAGGAGATAACTGCTGATCAGCCATCAGTATAAATGGAAAGCTAAAGTAGATGTACACATCATAATTATAGTACATGTGTTATCCATCACCTCAGCAATTGCTGTGTACTTTGTAAGAACAAATTTTCAAATTTTTCAGAAGATAGAGAGGTTTTAAAGATTGCCCAGCAAATATTGCTTATAAAATGTGACCAGAGAAGCTACTATTATTACATTACCACTATTTTAAGTTTACAGCATAAGATAGTTAGTACTAACACTACTGCTATAACTTTAAATCTTAATTTCATACAAATGTATTTAGTGAGCAGTTAAATTAAACACACTGCTAGCATACTTAGAGATATTGAATAATTATCTTCCAATTCTATACATTAATTATACATTGTATACTAGCATTATGTAATTTATTTATTTATTTGAATTTATTTATTTTGCTACAGTGATATTTATATATATATATACATGTATATGGTGATGAAGCTGTTTAGGTACATACACTACAACATGATGTAAACTTGCTTGTTGACATACTATACATGTATTAATAGTATTATAATAGCCTACCTGTACATGGTTACAGTGATGTGCCTTAGGGGTGGATTTGACAAGATTTTCCCTTACACGCATATTATCCCAAACAAATAGGAAATTTTATTAATTGTTTAGGCTCATTTTTGCTGAATAGCATTAATTGTAGGCTTGCTAGCAATGCAAAATAAATGAATAATTTTTAAACTATATCATCAATGATGCCCTATTGATTGAATTGCTAAATTTTAGTTCTCTTATAGTATTGTAATGGTTTCTGTGATTTGGTGCGGTCGTCCTTGGACGACTATCGACCCAGAAATGAAGTGCCTATGAGTGGTGCTAGGCCTTCGCATTACATGAAAGATCGAGCGGTCTCAGTAGCCTAATAACTACCAGAGACGACCCATCTGGTCCCAAGTCTGACCTTCAGACTATACTTTGAAAGAGAGTGATCCGACCTAGTAGGCGGTTCGCTAAGCGAATGACCTGACAAAAGGAAGTGAAAGTCTCTGTATCAAGTATAGATGTGTCTTTATTGAAAGCCAAGTGAAGACTGAGACAATGAACAGTGAAACAATGCCCTTTATATAGTATAAGGTCGTCCGGAAGTTGCGCAACAACATGGCCGCCGGAAGCCCGACCCAAAATAGGTCGGGTTCTACAAAAGTTGCTTAAAATGGTCCAATTCATGTACAAAATGAATATCAATGGATTCTGAGAGGTCGGGCCTCTGTACATGAGTATAAAAGGCCTTAATAGACTTAGTAATAATCATACACGTACATACAATAACATATAAGTAAAGTACAAGCAGATATATACATGCATGCACACAAGAATGAGTGTCAGATGTAAGATACGACTGTGCGTACCATTACAGTATGTATACAAGTTTCCTTATTCTGCTTTAAATGTAAAACATGTTGATAAAACTGAATATGTTTAACCATAAGACTGTGAAACGCATCTAAATTGTGACGTGTAATGTGCAGTTAACTGGTTTATTGTTTACATCTAAGTAATGTCACACATGTGAGTTAGCTCTATTTGTGATAATATACAATAGTCATAAAAAGGCAAGACAATTCCTAACTAGAGTTTAACTGTACTGTTTTGATAGAAGTTGAAAAGATGTCCTGTAGGTATCAAGGTGATGTCGTTTGGTATGTATGCACCCAAAGCAAAGATGGTCAGCCAGTAGCATTTTAGTTTAGGTTGATGTAATTTACTAATGACAGTAAATTGGACTTTTATTATTTAAATTCAATCATTGAACGATGTTGAATGTAAAACAAAAAATGATGTACATGTATAATGTATAACCTACATGTGAATATTACATACAGCTATAGCAAATAGGATGATAGAGTATTGAGGATGGTAATATTATAAAGTATTACAACAATATATAATAATATTATATAAATGAGAAAATAATGAAAGAGATGCTATAGTAGACCAAAATAGAACAAATGCTCAGTGGCGTAAGAACAATGCTGTAAAATATTATCATATAAAACTAGAATAGACAGAATAGGTTTCTTAGTGTGACACTTGACCAATAGCAAGCAGTTTTACAAACTACAGTATAGACACAATTTATGGCATTTTTAGGGAGTTTTCCTATCATGTAATGCAAACTGATAAATTCCTTCGCAGTAAAACAAAATGGAGATGAAGTAAAAAGGTTTAGAGAAAATAATATGCATACTTGAGGAACAACCCAAGATATAAATAACAGTAAGGTACCAATAGATATGTCGGGAAGATACATTATGCAAGCCACAGAAGGGGTTCAGATGGGTGTACAATTCATCAGTGGATTCTATGTAGTCCACTACTTGCAAATATAATAATGTCTATATTTCTACCATCTCACATTGTAATTTCATAAGTAATATTTATAAGTTGTCAATGTATATTGGTATACTAATAGAGCCTTCTACAAGACTTTACTTTAGATATACCCATAAAATAAGTAAACATTGTAAACCGGAAGGTTCTACAACGAAAAAACAAATGCAATGTAACCTATTCGACCACAGTCTAACACCGACGTATTTTGATAAAAGAGATGTGGAGAAATTCATGAGAAGGCAGAGAATAATAGTATACGTATTTACATTCTCCTATATGGCATGGAAATGTAGTTAGTAGCTCTCGGTGAATGAATCCTGATGTTGATAGATAAAACTAGCCGCCTTGGTTTTGGACATGTGGAGGTCGTCACCAGTTTGAGCGAGTTCTGTCCACGAGGGGTGATTGTGGGCTTGTCTGAACGCCTCCCACCTCGTATCATCAGATTCATGGGTTAGATATCTCCTGCCAACATCAGCTTCCAACTTCCTTAAGTCACACCAAGTGCGGTAGTCCTACCAACAGGAAGTGAGATCAGGTTATACACTAAACATGTTTGTACGATATTCACAACACAACTTGAACAAATATTGATCGACATCGGCACAGCTAGCTGTGAGCGAACACCAAGGAATTCTAGACTGACCTGTAACCAGATATGGCAGAGAGATTTATCTACAGAAAATCTCTTCCTGATTTTAATCTGCAGAAGGTTGTTGATGAGGTCTATGGCCTCCTGGGATACTTCCCTCCAGGGATCGGCAGGGTACATGAAGGCAGCGTTTCGAATCTGGTCCGTGATATCTTCTTCTTCGTTGAATGGAAATGTTCCAGAGAGGCTGGAAATAAGAATGTGGGTCAATGCTTAGCTACAGTAGAACTCAATGTGATGTTAGTAGGTACCACAGACACATACTAGTACCATATTACCTGATGGATTAGTACATGATTATGCTAGGTACATAGGCTAAGCTGATCAAGCTTGTCTTGGATGTCCAAAATTGCTCGATTTACAACGAAAATTAAGATTATAGAATATACACACTATATAGAGAAATACCATGAGATGCGCCCTAACAAGAATAAACACAAACATCTGTGCACAGCTAGTAGAGAGGTGGACAGTGGTCAATCCAGTGTATAGTTGAAGAGGATACATACCTGACGTATATGATGACCCCACATGACCACATATCTAATGACCTATTGTATCCTTTCTCCTTCAACACCTCTGGTGCTACAGCAAATAATGAGTGTCCATTATATAAGAAAGCAAGAACAACAACTACTGGTAGGGGAGGTAAGATTGTTGCTGTAAAAATGACCCTGTCTCTATCCCAGCTTATAATATCACAATGAAATACACGCAGATTGAGTAACAGGAGTAAACTGTTATAGAACAAACTAATCATCAAATACAGTAGTTATCTATGAAGCAATTAATACCATAAACAGTTTCAATTAACCAATCAGGTATCTTCTATTGAAGATGTGTAATGCAGAGGACCCTAAGAATTAAGTTTCTTTGAATGGTTTCCATTCATTTGAGTAAACCAGGTAAAAATAAAATAATACATTATAGTTCAATACAATAACATGGAGCCAAATGATGTAAGACAACTCCCGATAGTGAAACATCTTGTTAGTCTAAGAACCATTAATTACTTGAGGAGAGTATCGTACCCCACCCCAACTCTCACCTAAATAAGCAGGAGTTCCTACAATAGATCTACGGAATGATGTTTCTCCTATGATTCTGGCAAAACCAAAGTCACATAGTTTGATTCTAGGGAACATAGTGGAGTCACTGGACAGGAGAACGTTCTCAGGTTTTAAGTCGCAGTGGACTATGTGCTTTGAGTGCAGGTACTTTAGCGCACACAAGATCTGTGGGAGAAATTGTGAGAAAATTATAAAACAGGAACCAATAACAAACAATAATAGTAGTAGCATTAGGATAAATATCATTGGCTGAAGGATATAAGGTATTGGAGAAGACAAACAAATACACTATTTACAGGGTAGCTAGGCTGTATTATTTGGCTTGAAACAGTCCCACTCCTGCTAAAATATATGGCCAATTTGGAGTTATCTTGCCTTCAATATTGAGTAGACAACTTCAAAGAATTGTGCGTTTCTACATGCACAATGTATGTATAATAACTCGCCGTATTGTGGTCTGCGCCGATTTGAAGGCAAGACAACTACAAATTGTAATCGACAAATGACCTCAACCACATAAAAATCAAATACACAGTCTTGGGAGAGCCGGTGGCATTACCTGAGATATTAAGTAGCATTGATTGAGATATCAAGTAGCATTACCTAAGATATCAAGTAGCATTACCTGACATATCAAGTAGCATTACCTGAGATATCAAGTAGCATTACCTGAGATATCAAGAAGCATTGCTTGAGACATCAAGTAGTATTACCTGAGATATCAAGTAGCATTACCTGAGATATCAAGTAGCATTACCTGAGATATCAAGTAGCATTACCTGAGATATCAAGTAGCATTGCTTGAGACATCAAGTAGCATTACCTGAGATATCAAGTAGCATTGATTGAGATATCAAGTAGTATTACCTGAGATATCAAGTAGCATTACCTGAGATATCAAGTAGCATTACCTGAGATATCAAGTAGCATTACCTGAGAGATCAAGTACTTGGTAATACGCTCGGTGAGTCTTCCTCGAGCACTGCTAAGTATCATCTCAAGCATGTCTCCACTAAGTTTCTCCATCACTACAAATATCCTTTCAGGAGTCTCAAACATCCTCTCCAGGTTAACGACTGCAGGGTGATTGAGTTCCTACAACACAATCACCGTTGATGGTCAAGGTCAAGTTATCAAATCCTCATCTGTACAATCGTACATTAGATGTGAACTGAATTACTGTGGAAAAACAATCAACTCATTTCCTATATCAAAAATACTGCATCGATTTTCTGATAGCAGCAGGAATAAAATAAGAAATGTACACAGACATCTATTATACATGTATGTAGTAGAATTGTCTTTTCAAATTGAGATAGTTACTAAACAATAACATGATGCTAATTATAAAGACGTGAAAGATACGAAATGTTACATGACAACATACACTGTAACTATGGTGATGTAATTACACTGTAACCACAGTTATGTAATTATACTGTAGCCATGGTGATGTAATTATGCTGTAACCATGGTGATGTAATTATACTGTAACCATGGTGATGTAATTATACTGTAACCATGGTGATGTAATTATACTGTAACCATGGTGATGTAATATAGATTAGTTTCTTACATGGAGCATGCTCACTTCGTTCTTCAACTGCTGCTCTTGCTTAGTTGGGAACCGTAACTTATCTATAACTTTAACAGCCACCTCTCTGCTAGATTTCTTATGATAACCTAAGAGAGAGAATGCGCAATGCGAATATGTCAGGTAAATTCAAACCAACAAATGGTTTCATAATAAATGTATGACAAATAAGTATTTGAACCATAAAAATACGACGAACCTCCGTAGACGATACCAAATTGACCACTGCCTAGCACATCGTCAGGGTTAATGTGGAACACGGCACTGATATCTACATTATTTAGCTCTTCTGGGTCATTCTCTAGCTGCTGTTGGGCAGCCGTGTGGTTGCTGTCACCTAAATATGGTGGATATGTACGAGATATATACATATAACGTGTTTACTATCTACTTGTACTACACTGAGCTCCACTTTCGAGGGGTAAAACACAAAAACAGCACAATGCTTGTATATTGAGTGGTATTATTGACAACATAAATAAATGAATTAGCCAAGTATTGCTTACCCATTTGGATACTAGATTTAGGAGTGACTGGCATTAGAGCCTGTCTAATTGCATGTTCCCAAGTCTTTGCTATGTCTGAGCCAATCCCACTTTCTGCGGAGGCCATTCCACTACTTTCTTCACCAACATAGTACGCCATATTGGCTATGGAATGTATACACAAACATAGTACGCCATATTGGCTATGGAATGAATACACAAACATAGTACGCCATATTGGCTATACAATGAATACAGTCACATAGTACGCCATATTGGCTATACAACGAATACAGTAACATAGTACGTCATATTGGCTATAGAATGTATACAGTAACATAGTACGCCATATTGGCTATAGAATGAATACAGAGAAGTTGTGGTAATATACACACTTATACATAATGCAAACGGAAATTTTCTTTTTATACAATATTTGCAACTCTGTCAGGTCAATTTCTGCTATGAAAGTTGTCCTCTCTTGTATAACACAACTTTATGAGTGAATGCTAAACTAATTCTAATTGAAGGTATGATGACATAATATAGCAGGCACTTTTGACTCACACTCCATGGTTATGGTGAATACTGGGGGTCCTCTGCCATCTGGCCCTTGTCTCTGTCCAGCTAATCCATCCACAGAGGCTATTTCACTGAGTAGAACCTCCTTGTAGTATCTAGATGATGACTGGTCATTGAATAAAGTAATAGCCTTAGTATCCAACCTCCAGTAGTGCCTCTTCCTCTATAATCAACAGCATGCAATAATTACACACTAAACCTGAGAACAAAGACTAAGGTGAAAGCATAAAAATCTACAAAATTCTCAGAGGTCAACTAGCTGAGGGTCTGTTAACCAAAGAAAGTTCCAAGGCTATAAATGAAAAAGAGTAACTCTATCTTGGATTTGTATCTTCATCATGGGATATAGAAGTTTACAATAGATGAATATTCTCAGAAAACAAAATAAAATCTTTGCCATACCAATTTGTATAAAATATATTTATGGATAAAATATATATCTTATCCATTTTTATTACAAAATTGTTTCATGGCGGAAACATCAATATGTAGATAGCAATAAGCTTGTAGAGTTTGTATTAAATTGGTCAAAGTCATATAGAAAGAGGTGGCAAATGTAGTAAGTAAATACATTGTACATTTGGAAAGTGTAGTGAATACATTGTACATTTGGAAAGTGTAGTGAATACATTGTACATTTGGTAAGTGTAGTGAATACATTGTACATTTGGTAAGTGTTACCGTGCACCACACTTACAGTCGAGTCTCTGTTGCTATAGTGTACCATCCATCCCTCTCGGATAGTCTTGGATCCTGTCTTCTTAGTGTGTTTAACTGACTGAACCACCCTCATCAGCGGAATGTTGAAACTGGTCATAGGGCTACAGATTATAGCAAATGGTGAATATTATATATTATGATACACAAGCCAACGTAGAGCACATCATGCTAGCTGCAGGCATCCGATATCTTACTTCTGTCTGCCTCTCCCCTGCTCCATCTTAATGAGGTAAACATATTCAGCCTCTAATATGACATGGAAATTATATAACTAAATGAGTAGAATTCGGGTCTGTTAGTGTTTTCACCATAGTATTCGAACTGAGTTCCCTCAGTGAGTAGAGCCCACAGCATATAGTACTGTACATGGTTAGGTGTACATCAACTGCTGGCAGCACCAGCACAAGCATATGCCAGGGCCCTAACTGCATTGTAAATCGCATATCAGGGATACTACCTCTGAGGAACAGAACAAATACAATCAATAATATGTGAAGGACATGCACCTTTTGTGCTGGAGTATAATTAAGGTATCGACCTTAGTTCATCTTAGTACACTAATCTCCTATATAGCCTAGCTGCTGACTTTCTACTGGTAAAGGTTATAATAAATAATTGCAAATCTCAATTAACTGTCACAACAGAAATGAGTCAAGCCCATATAATATTGTCGAGACGAACTGCAAGCACTTAGGCCGAGTTCTTACCCACCTGAGCTGTGGTTTGGCGGAGACGTCGTCGTCTGTGGTGCTCCCACCCCCATTCTCTTTCTCCTCATCTATACTCATACCATCAAACGCCGTCTCACTGTCTATCAGGGAATCCCCTGCATCACTTCCTGTTTCGGACATGACACCAGTGGGAGGCTGACCCATACACTCATTCGGTACTTTCTCTGCACACTTCTTGTGACAGTTGAATTTACAATCTACAAGTATAGCATCAGAACAGCGTATAATAAAGCTTGAATCTATGGTAGCTATACACAACAGCTGGCATCTGAATGCTGCCAATCTCTAGGTTTAATTTCCTGTTTCCGAGGTAAGATTCTATTCAATATCTCGATTCAACATTTGCTAAAATTGTCTCAAATAATGGTTTCAATTTGTAGAAGTACCACAAAAATAGTATACTAGTATCTCTTGTTGTATTTCAAATGTTTATACATGTCAACTCTTCAAGAAAATTATAGACAGTGCTAAGAACCACCTGCTACATACATGTGCATATTCACCATTGCACATTTGTTACATACACATAATATAGTGCATATTACAGACATACACTACCTACCTTTACATTGCACCCCTTGTCTAATGATACCCTTGAGGACCTTCTTACAGTACTGGCACTGAGTTAGCGTACCGTAGTTGTGTACTACAAATGTATGTGGTACTCTTATCTTAGTAGCCACCTCTCTATCTACCCACATGGGTCTCCCCGTGTAAAGTTTCTTAGATCTACCACTGACATCTGTTACGGAAGTGGAAGGAGTAGGGGCTAGCAATCCAGTAGCAGTCTACAGGTATAGCAACATATCCACTAAATAGTAGACACGCTATATAAAAACCTGAGGAATGTAACGGGACATCACCTCAGTATCTTCCCAAGAAACCCATGAACTTGAGGGCCCTACCAGAAGGTAGAACACAAAAGAGGCAGTCGTACTGCCAGCCCACATAGTCATATTCCATACAGTGGGTTTATATTTGACATCTAGCTACCAGTCAGGAGTCGTATGAAGAGGAGGGGGCAAAATTCTGGCATATATTCTGATCTAGCTAGCTGGTGGGTACAGCTATTATAAAATAGTACACAGGTACACAATGTGTACGTAAAGGGCAGCTCTACTTACATCTGTGCTCATCTCTGAGGTTATGCTGATACTTCTGCGCAGTGTCCCATAGGCAGCTGACGAAGCGTTGCTATTCATAGCTGAAAGACGTCTAGTTTTTTCCCTCGAGCAGTTGTTTGGAATCTTGTACGCACATCTCTTATGGTAGTCCAGGCCACAGCCTGTTAATGTTACAATACATATATAGAATAACCATGCAATACTGTCCATAGTCAAGGAAGATTGGAAATAAAAAATATTTATTATATAAGTGAGTCATTTTAGGCCCTGATGAACATGGTATGTCATGCCACCCATATCACAATATTAGATGCACATATAATTTTCGTAGAAACACTATAATACCATGATAGAAGTCTAGATATATAGTGAGGTACTGGTACATAATATTTATTATGACGGTGAAGGGCTAGTACACGTAAAATATTACAGAATAAGTAATGATGAGCCACTATCTTTAGAACTACAGCTGTATATAGAACTACATTTTGTATTAATAATATAGGAAGGAGATTTGCCATGTGTAGAAGCCTGACCAGGTGTACTGCTGCTTCTTATTAGACCTACTGGCCCAACTGTATTTTGACCTTACCGAAATTGGTCCTGTTGTTATAGACCTCATTGTTTTGCACCTTATTGAATAGGCCTTACTATTTTGGACCCTACCGAATAGGCCTTACTGTTTTGGATCACATTGAATAGAAATCCAGGTGAGAGGAAAAACCAGAAAAGCTGAGCATTGAGGCAAGTTGAAGACTAATAGCACCTCCACCCATGTTGATCCAAAACGCTACCATATTTGACTCGGCAGCAGTTGCTATGGGCAGCATATAGAAGCTGCCTAAACAGAGCAGCATGAGTACACATGGAAGATGTGGTTAGAACTAGTGCTATGACACCGATAGGAGGGGCAAACATTAGCTATAAATATTAGACATGTACTATCAGAACCTATTAAACATCCTAGCTTGCCAAGATGGACTCAACACCAATCGAGAAATTAAGAAAATGTAAATAAATGTGGGACGTAACAAATTTGTTTCCTGCAAGTTCTTAGACATCAAAGCAGAGATGGTGAGGCAGTAGCAGCGAGCACGAACGACGCAAATACATGTAGCATAGGGGTCAATGGACGAGTTGATTAGTTTGACTGGTATATGACCTTCTGCAACCACTAGAAACAAGATGAAAAGGGGATTACATGTCACAACATTATTGTATGATAATCCTTAGACAAACAGACAGATTATCCAAGTTAGTTAAACTATGAAAGCTGTACTTCATTCCTCTGCTGAAATTCTGATAGTTACTTGCAGTAAGTAAAATGGTATAGATATGGCACATATTATAATTATCACCTAGACAGAAATACTAAACCAATTTAATTAGCTACTGCCTACTATGCATTGTACAATAAACGTGGTGAGGTAATATTCCAATTTATGTAAACGAAGATTCTCAATAGGGAAGAAAGACACATCCAAACCTTACTAAATATGTCCAGATACATCCTGTATATATTTGATGCAGGACTGGAGGGAACCGCCGCTATGCAAGGTTCCACAAAGAGTCTACCCGATAGATTATGCTGATTATTCCCAAGCAAATGGAAGCAAGACAGAAACTAGTTAGGGCCTTAGCAGCTGAAGGGTGCCCCAATAATACAAGTACAACCGCCAAAGGCTGTTACAGAACTTCTCCACAACCATGACACCTGGAGTGAATAACTACTACTAGACCAAACTGCATATGGCTGCTATCTGTACACCACGGAGTGAACGAACATATCTGACTAGAGAGTTGCTGGTCTCATGGCCATACCAGAAACTGCTGGCAAGTATCAGGAAAATAGAGACAGACTAGGGTCAATATGGTAACCAACAGACTGGATCTCAAGGACTCATGGGTGGGCGCTCAACTTGCCTCAATTCAAAATTATTCACAGCTTTAAAATGTCTAACTATGATAAGTCTTTCTGAAGCAGACAAAAGTAAAACTGGTGAATGATAAAATTCATTTGCACACAAGCATCTTTCCAATAACATATGGACCTCCCAACATAATTTCAACAAGAATGCAAATCTACAGTTCAACAGTATAACTGTTACTAAAAGGTTATTGTACATAAAGTTACCATCACATCTGAGCCCTTGCCGAATGATACCCCACAGCATCTCACCACAGAAGTCACAGAAATGGGGAGACCCGTACGAATGAACGAAGAGTACATGCGGTCTTATCTGTAAGTCTTCCATTGTTGCTTTTGCTGTAAAATTACCATTATACACATGCATAACACATTGTATGTAGATACTAGGTGGATTTCGCATAGCAATATGCTGTTTATAACTTACAGAAACTAATCTACGAATATACACCATGACCTCAGTTTAGTTATAGGCTAATTTAAACAAAGAGTGTCAATTTAGTGGGAGGGATATTCCATTATCAGAATATCTGACAAAGTTATAGACATCTGCTACGTAAAATCAGCCTAATCAACTGTTTATTTGTAGGCCTGCAGTGTATAACCAGCAGAGCAAAATGATAGAACTACCAAATATCTAGTGGGGTTGTGGGAGCTTACCAACAGTGCTTAGCATAGAATTAGAATAATAGCTATAGGGAGGTGAGCTAGCGTAATCTTACTACAAGTAACAAAGGCTAAACCATGAAGTGCTTGCGAACTGTGTCGTCCCACCCGGGTTGCTACCTAAGCCTATGTATTATTTACAGTGGGCTCTTATAATATTATTTTATTGAAAGTTTGAGTTTGCAAATAATTTGCTAAAAGAAGGTAAAATAAAAGACATTAACTAAAGCAGAGCACTGACACCCAGCCCAGCATAGTATATGTATGCAATATGATGACGTAGTGATGGACATAGCTAAAACAAGAGCAGACACTAATCATGGACAGCACTGTATAATATCCCTTTCCGTAACTCAAAGAGCTACATGTAAGTAGTATGTTAAAGTGGGTGTTTGCCACCAATAAAAGAATTCTAAAACCCCAAACCTGTATTATGTAAAGCTAAGCGATGAGAGGCTTGGGTAGGGTATTCTATGCAACTTTGTGAGCAAAGTTTGTGAGATTATGGACAAATAGTGTATCTCTGGGATTATAGGCCTATAGGGTATACATGTAGATGTATTCACTTGCATGTTCAGCACAAGACTTTCTGGTGCTGGTTCTCACAAATTATAGTTCCATTTAAAAAACAGGATAACCACCCATGATGATTAGAAACTATTGAATGACATGACGTAAACAGATGTTACCTGATAATACTATCTCTATGAGACAACCCTCATTCACCTCCTCCGCGGAAGTAATGAGGGAGAGAACGTTGGGCGACGTAACGTCATGCTTGAAGAGAAGGATCTTGTCCACCAGCCCATAGAAACCATGTTCTGGAAACTGTGAGAGAAGTAGAAGGCAATGGTAGTAACTATACAAGTATAAGTGTACTGAAAACTTACAAGGTAGAGGGGAGTGTTATAATCCAATCCAAGATAGCAGAGTATATCAATAACTTCACACATATGCTTACACAATCATGTGACTTGCTTGGTTTACAGCTAGCAAAGTACTGAACACTTTGACAACCTTACAGTGTACATAGGCATTAGAGTAATAATTGCATTGGAAGTGTAAAAATGGATAAATATAGCAAATAACCATCAGTTAAACCACTGCAATTATTATACCTTTCTTCAAGGTCATGACATGTTTTAAATTCATATTTTTAGATTTAATTGAGAAATAGTCATTTGGTGCTAAATAGCTAATTTCTATGACATCACAAGTACAATGTATAAAGCTGTGACATAAGTCATGACATCACAGCATAATCTGTGACATAAATACATATGCTATGACATCACACCATAAATTATGACATAATGTTGTAAAAAATGTAGGCTTGAATGGCCTTATGAATGAGTGAAGTTTATCAACTCAAAGATCTAAGAATTACAAGCCCCATCAGGGAGCAAGTTGATTGTAATTGTCACGATCAAACAACAAAGGTAAACCAATTTGATTCTCAGAAGGTAGAAGGTGTAATTTAAGGTAGTAGCGCTAAAGACTCAACATACATCCCCAAGGAGAACTAGATATAGCCTTTACTACACTCAAGCTACATCTGCTCAGTAGGCTATTATGTAAATTTTCTTATCTTTATGACCAGAGAATTAACCCACTAACTGTCAGCCCTATGCTAATTCAGTAGACTCATTTGGTTTAATAGATTTCTATAAGACTAATAATTACACCAGCATAAGGAAATGGACATTAATCCACCACCAGCCAGCTGGTTTCGGTAACACCCAACTTTACTCTGATTCATACAGTTTGACATGCCCGGTAACCACTACTCCAACCAACAAATTTGAATAAAATATTATGCAGATTCATTAGCTGCTAGTATTCACAGGAAGATGTTTTTTTATTTAATATGAATTTTTCTATGTTACACATCCACTTTCATCATATTTAGGTGTAAATATTCAGAAACAAATACTGATATTGTGGTATCCATTTGAACTATCGCAATAGAATTATGAAAAAAGTTATTTACTGCTACTTACTTTTCTATCCACAAAAGAACAACAGAGCTCTCTCAGTGCAGGTAAAGTTAGAGCAGAGTTACTCGCAGGTAAAACAACTTGTTCCCTTGTTAAGCCAATCTGTAGTTGAAACCGGAGGCCAATCTCTGAGCCACACTCACTGATAGTATCAGCGCCGTGGTTAATGGCCCCATAGCCAGGCGCCGGGTCACCGATACTCATACGTTCCCCTGTCGACATTTCTACAGTGATGTGAGTAGAGCTAACATCTATACCAATGAGTTTACACAGCTCTTTTAACGTCTACAGGATATTGCTAGGAGACCGAAGACGCTTCTACAAAATGAAACTGTACTGTTGCAGCGTACGCAGTCATAAACTGGATAAATACATGTATTATAGATGGCACCGGGAAGGATCTCCATACGAATCAAGGGGTCAAGGTTACATGAAGGTGGGATACTTTTGTTTGCCGGACTTAAAGCTAAAACTCATGAATGTATGCTTTAGTTTCCACTACTTGAATAAAACAGTGCAGCCTACAATAGCGAGCTTCTCAGAAAAGCTGTCTGTCTGTGTCTAGCATTGAACACAACTGGCAGCTAATAAAATATCTATTATACCTAATTATAGAATTATATAACATAAAATAGTATCCATAACCCCATTCTTAGTATAGTACTATCATATGTACACTGTACTGCACAGTAGGCCTGTTAAAGTATTATATTACTGCTACTAGCATTGGCATACATACCCTGCGCAAAGATCACTATACTATAAGTATCGAATATATTTCAGGGCTGCAGACTTACATGAATATGAATGGGGAGGGGGGGGGGGGAGGGAGGGTGGATTCCAAAAATGGGCAAAAACTCAAAAACCAGTCACATTGGTTCGCCAACTGGGGAGGCACTGCTTTTCCTTAAACTTTGGCGTTATATTAAACTGAGTAGGGAAACAATATAGTTCGCAAATTTCAGTTTTGCAATTTGATTTGCTTTGGGAGTTTAAGTTTCAACTTTTACTGGACATAATGATTTCCAAGTGGCATGTGTGATTAGTCCAATCACTGTCTCAATGGAATAGAGGATATAAACGAGAACAAATGCATAGACATCAGATCACTAGTTGCTGTAGTAAATGTACAACCCTCCCAAACCCCAACAGAACCTAGAGACAAACAGACTCTACCTAATTTATTTTAATTGTAATTTGAATACTTGTAATTATTATACAATGATCGAGCATGTCCAGTGTGGCAATGCTGGGTTGGTAGTTGGGTGGCTACCACTACCAGCAGACTTCCTCATCACCCAGTAAAGGGATGGAGGATACTTTGTTGAAAGACTAAAGTATAAATATCAACTCCAGAGATTTTCTGGTTGGCATATTCACTGGTTGGCACATTCGTCATCAAAACTTGATATTTGACCCAGAAACATCATTCAGCTGTGCCTAGTATGAATTTAGATCACAACCAAGTCTGCAGTATTTTAGTTATTTCTTCATAACCCAGTTAAATGTAAATAGAACAGTGGGTGGGTGGGGTGACTAATGTTATAAGTAAATACCATAAACCAGATTTTGAAATTACTAAATTTGAAGTAATAAGACCACTGGTGCTGATACTGGTTGGCACAGCATTAGTAGTATAAGTAGTATAAGTAGTAGCTACTAAAGTCCTAGTAACATTATCCAGAACAGGAACTAAAGGGTACAGTAGTAGCGTAGTTAAACTTTAAATTCATTCACAAAATCAAAATTGGTAATTACATGATTGGATAAAATAAAGGTTGCGTAAAACAGAAGTTTTATTAAAATATTTTCCATCAGCCCCCGACAAAACACAACTGAATACAAGCAAGTTGCGGCTTGCAAATTTATACTGAAATGATTACTATGGTGTTCAACTAAATTCTAGGTCCTATATACCTTTCAATACTGCGTAATATGCTAACAAAACAAATATGGTGCCTTTTCCTAGCATCTCTAATAGAAATGCTATGAAATCTATAACATTATCATAATTATACCAACAACCAAACTCTATCAGTCAGTAATAACACTAGTAAGTCAATAGTTTATGTAACTGGAATAATAGGGTTACTGAGGTAAAGCAGAATTTATGGACAATCAATCAGTCGTATAACTGCAACTAAAATGATTGCTATTTTAGTGCCTTACTTCATATCTAGTTTCTGATCTAATGATTTTATCTCCATTCTCATCATCTAAGTTAGGAAAAGAAAAGTTGGTGAGAATCATTTTAACATAGATGTCCGATTGAAATCTAGAGCTACAGTAATCCTTACAAGCTAGTGATTAATTATTGGGAGTGAGGGATATCCGTCTTAAATATGCTAATATACTACAATCATAGCTTACCAGCAATCATTGGTCTAATTCCCTAATCTCTATCTTTCTCTCTTCTATGTTCAACAAACAAACGAACATGTCTGCCCTTACTGCTTTTCCAATATGGCATACCGAACAGAGAAACGAGTATTATACATATAGATTTAAGCCTACTTTGTTTCAATGTCCATTACACAGGGATGTTTTAATACAACTTCTACTCCACACAATTAGCGTAACACAATAATTAATAATTATAAAATATTATAATACCAGGCTACTCTACAGAGATATAGAAAGTAATCAATAAAAAAGCAACACAATGAAAATATTTATATGCTACTAACTGAAGAGGTTCCTGACCCAGCACCTATGCTAACAATCCCCGAGAGACGGAAGCAGTAGTCACTGAATTAATGATATTAGTTTCCTCCAGGAAGAAAGAAATCCAGATGAGAAACAACAGAAATAAAGCAATAGTAAATAAGAATATTTGAATTGTAATGATGCTATAGGCTACTAAAAACATATTCTCTACTTGAAATAAAGGCAGCAACTTGTAACTAATCAGTTGTTATGATTGTGACAATATTACTATGACAAATACAGCTACAACAGCTGAGCTTATTATTCATATTAATCAGTAAAACAGGTGGGGATGATAATACTCATGTTGAATATAGACACTTTGAAGTGTTAGATAAACAAAAAAAGAATGAAAGTTGAGTTGACCACACACACAAGCAAATGGTTTCAAACCAAGCTATTTGAATAGTCATAAAAACCTTAAAACAATTATGATAACTAAATTATATTAAATATAAGGTAAATTTAAGATAATCTACTACATACCCAGTCAGTGTGTAATGCCAAGATAACTACCTGACAATGCTTCCCTTTATTGAAAATAGACAACACGGAAACCTAACAATCCGCAGGATACCCCTTGAGTGAATCATAAAACAGTATTTAGTTAGTAACTAACACAATCAACTAGCTGATAGGCTGGAAAATGTTAGGGAACATGTCAGTCAGTCAGTCAGTCAACTGTGACACAACCTGGTAGAGAGCGGCTAATCTGGGAGAAGACAGGTTGTGCCATATCTATAGCCGATAACCAATAGGGTGGCAAGTAACTATGCAATATACTATGTTATTTCCTGACCCTTGTGAATATGAAAGGACAGCAGACTATTGACTAGAAAACATACTATTTAGAAAAGTTGCTAATATACAGTCAAACTAATAGCATAGCAGTATTAATACTTTCATTCTGCATCTAGCTCTAGCTGCAGAGTAATAATCCGAAAGTTTTAAACATTGTAAATTAACTAAAAATCTAAGAAGTTAGTAAATGAAGGTTGCAGCAAAAACAAACTCACCAAATAGAATACTCTGTGAGAATAAAAGGCAAACTCATTGAAGGAACAAGAATATTCCTGAGTTTAATTACGTGAGCAGTTAACAATATTAACACATCAAATAGAAAACCATGCTTCATAAATGCCAGATCAGCAGTGATTTTTCCCACTAGGACATATTTGCCATTTTGAGAGTAAATATTGGCTATTGCCAGCAGTACTATTGTAACATATATTATATATAACATTGTAGTAATAAAATACTTACTGTATTGCCTAAGGACTAGCTAATGAGCTGTGCATTGTATCCCACTGGGATATAATCTAGTTGTTAAATGAATGGAGACAAGAATGAATAAGTAAAAAACAAATGGAGGTTAGTGAATAATACATAGACATATACATGTACAGTAAGTCTATGTATTATGTCTAACATCTCTAATATAGGCCTATCATATAATGTTTGCATTATTTAACCTATGCGCAACTAGGCAAGTGTAATTATAATTTTAATATACAATGTATAATAGTTGGTTGCCCTCTTTGTTCATGCTAATACCACAATGTTAATTTGAAGGCTGTCAAAGGCTGCATCTTTTTCCTAAACAAAGAGAAATTTCAACAAACACTACATGAAGTTGATTGTTTTAGCTATTAAACATCTGATAAAACACAAACTGTTCAATGTGCTTATACTACATATTCAAGCAATCCTATCCCACCAACTTGGCAAACCATGAGATATTTATATGTTTCATATATTTCATGTGTTTTCATATGTATATGTTTCATTGATGATAGGCTACTAACATGTGTCAGATACACACACAGGGCATTCAACTAATTTGACTTGTTACTAATTATAGTTCTAATATTCATTAATTCGATCTGCTAATGGCAATGAGCTACCTATCATTTGATATAACATTATCTATACTGTTACATAATGTTCTGATATATAATTATGGCATTTAATTTCTGGAAACACTCAAGTAAATTAGCTCTAACACAAACATGCAGTGACAAGCTACGCTCCAGACCCAGCTCAGTGATGCCAAATTTTGAACAGTGTATACTGTATATTGTGCACCCTACAAAGATTTGTAAACATTTTCTCAAAAAATTAGATGTATCCCATTCCTACACAAAAGAGTATTGTTTAGGGTTTAGGCAGCTGGTTAGTCAAATACCTAACCTGTAATGATTTGTACATAATTATAATATTGTAGACCCTTTGAAATGAGGGCATTATCAAACTGGACAATGGTTCTTTCAGAGATTTGACTTGCAGCAATAATAAATATATTATTAGTTGCAGTCTAGCTAATAATACAAAAGTACAAACTTCTATCCACTCACCAATATTATCAGCTTGATCTGACATATTATAAACCAGGAAATACTTGTTCCACAAGTCATATATTTGTAGACTACATCTGCACATGTTGAACTACTACAATATGGTCTATAATATTGATGTGAAATGATACTTTTTAGTCTAATCTGGTGTTATCTTCTCTTGAATTACATCAGGCCATGCCATTACAAAAAAGGCACTATCTTATATGTAAGCAGGCTTATGATTACAACATTCATGTCATTATGGTTATCTTACCAAATTCTTCTAATCCCCAAGGCTACCAGTAGTCCATAACAATATGTTTTGCAAGTATGTTGGGAGCTGTAAATCAAATCCATGGCAGGGTATATATGCAACAAACGAGCACCCATCAATATATTTTGTAATAGGTAATAAAAAGTTGATACATTTATAGTAATTCTGATAACCAGATGGCTGCTCACATTCTATCACAACCTTACTATAAGACATCTTTTATATTATCTACATACAAATGGTGTTTAGAAAAAGAAGTGGGCAGGACAGTATAATAGTAATGATATAATCCTACACAAAACAAATATGCCTACTGATAACTAAACTAAATATGCTACCATAGCGTCAAGTGGAGTATATGTGTATAAAGATATTAAGGACAGATGCTTATCTCCTCCTCTATGACACAAAGAAAGTCGAATGCAGATTACAAGTTTGGTGCACTAGGTAGTAGTAGTAGTAGTACACAAGGCTTAGGAATTTCTACACAGTTACACGTATGCAAATGTAGTACACTTGTATTGTATACTAATAGTAGAGAGTGAACTCAATATCAGAAAACTCATCATGTACAGCGGACATGGAATCATATCAACCTTGGTAAGCATGCTTCAGTTACTTCCTTCACAGTTAAGCCATAAAGTAAATAATTGTATGAAAAAATGAAATAGAATAGTAGATAAGGCAGTAAGTTTGAAACAGCTTTGACTGCGGCGATGCCTTCATCACTACTGTACTGACTTTCCATAAAATAACACACGGCTGATAGAAAAGTCACAGCTGATTAGTCTTGATATTAATTGAAATGGGATAAAGAGAGAAAGTTATGTAAATATCACTGCAGCAGGAAAGCGCTGACAGAATTGCTTCTTCTAGGTGTAGTAGACAGAAAGGACCTGTAGTTGAAAGTTCATACCTTTTATACCATAAATTTAAAAATTGTTTAGAAAATAATGGTAACTTTTTACATTCTAACTGCATTATAGAGACTATTTGATCAGATCTGTGAATGACAAAAACACTGTAAACAAACTGGTAATGGCCAAATTTAGCCTACAAAAATACTAGTGCAAATGCCATAGGTGACTGATGTTAAAAATGTGCAATATCGGATATAGATTAAATGCATACCAATTTAACTAATACTCGCTAGCAATTGATAGCATATATGGTAGTTTTTAGAGAATATGCGATGCACGTCGCTAGCTTTATTGATGGAACTATTGCATTGTTTTTATGATAGCATAACTGTACATGGTTTAAACAAATACTACTCATTTAGTACTACTGTGGTCCACAGAAAATAATAACTTGGAAGCGCTATAGGCTATGTGATTTTTGCAAGCCAATCGGCAATGCGAAAATGTAGGATTGCTGGGGATGCCAGTGTATGGTATGCACCCACTCATCTGCGCTATACATGTGTAATAATATATACATTGTTCAATATTGCTATAAATAAGAAAAAAGTATAATGGGGTACAATAATGGGCAGCACAAGATAATGATCATGACAAAAAATTGTTCGTTTTAGAATCTCATTTTTCTCCTAGGGCAAGACACTTCTTTCAAGCCCCCAATCTCTCAACTGAGACCATTTGAAAATTGCAGTTAGCTTACAAGTTCTTTGGCGCATTTTAATGCCAGTGAACCTATACCCCATGGCTTTTGTAGGATGACTGCATAAGAAATGCTGATTGGCCAATTATGCTGCCATAGCTATTAATGACTTCCATTGCAACTAAAAATGCTAAATTATAACCTTGGTAACTCTAATGATGAAGTTTTTATGTGATTTATTATGTAAAATACTAGCTTTCCATGTAAACCGCTAATAAAATTTGGGTATCTGAAATTGCTTTTCTCTGTGCTACAGCATGTAAATTTCTCACACAGTAAAAAACACTAGAGAGCTGGAAGCCAGCTTATCTACTACTAGAGCTGTTGCTCTGAGAATTGAGCTATGTAGTCTACATGTAAAGTGCCAAGTTATGCAATGAGAGGTGCAAGTAGGCTACAAGTAAAAGAACGAGTACAGGTAGCAGTGCAAGTACAAATGTAATAGCAAATTACAACTACAAATCCTGTAAAAATGCATGTCATGTACAATAATACAGCTGTAGCTAATTCGCTATAGAACTCAGCTTAACCGTGGGCTTAATTACAGCTTCGGTAAAACTTCTAAATTGGTGTCTGACCAGGAAATTCTAAATAATATGATGTCCTTCCCTGTCTCTATGTCAAAGTTTAAACTTGAATCTAAGGTCCTAGAGCAATTACAAGCAAGAACCAGTGTTGGCAAGTAAGTAGAAGTGCAAGTGTAACTTTGAATAAGCAAGTACAATTAAATACAAAATATTTTCAAAATATATTTGTAAGTACACTTGAGTATAACAGTCTGTCTGCTCCCACTCTCGAATTCATACATTGAGCTTACTATATAAACCGTCACAATGAAGAAACAATTTTAGTAACTTATATTACTGTGATAATTATATAATGATACAAAGTGGTCACTAATAAATCTTACCTAATATTAGAACTAATTATGTTATTTTTATTTAGCATTTGTTTAATATTATTAAGCTATAATATGTATAAATACAATATAGAGTAGGCTAATATTAAAATACTAGAACAGCAATAACAATTCAATAGACAACTAGTATGACTAATCAATAATAATCACTATAGCCTAAATATTATATAACAGTAATTATAATTATTATAGTCAGAATGATTATAGGCTTATATACATAAAAATATCGATTCAAATTTAAAACGTTTTAGTTTTCAGTGTTACTATTATAATTATTAGCCTATATTATCAGTTGTAGAAAATATACGGTATAAAAATAATAGTGATGTAACTATACTATACTATTATCTGGTATTTTACTTCACACTGAACTATAGATGAAATAATATAATAATCATTATAACCTCCATTAGCCTATTTAATAATTTTTAATCCATCTATTTTCATTTTCATTTTGCAACTTGAATTTTTGTTTTGTATTCATCATGATTATTATTATATTATTATTACTCTACTATAATTATAATAATTTATAATTAATAATTGTTATTGCAACACTTATAATAATTCAAACTGTATTGAATAAATAATGATTATTGCATTAAAATTAAAATAACCATTATTTATACAACATAATAATAATAATATTCTGTTATTTGATCATATCATAAACATTGATTAAAACAAATTTTTTTCAAGTTAATCTTAATCTTAATGAATAATATAATTATAAATGTGTTTGTCATACTGTACTCGGGCTAACATTTTTTATTAGTTGTTACTATTGATGAATATTTAATTAGCTTTCACAAAATCACTTCACCTACAATCAATTGAGTGCACAAGTAAAATTATTACACATGAAAACAATTTAATGCAGACAGAGAGTATATGAATTAAATAATATTGTATATACCACAACGATAAACAAAACTTGGCAGAAGAATATCATACCGGAACTGCGAAAAAAATTGATCTCTTTGCTAATGTACGGTAAGCGCGTCCGAGCGCTTGAGCGTTTGCGCACTGGCGCGAAGTAGGCCAGACCACAACACGCGAGTCCTGATATGGACACTGTGACGCCATACGGACAAGCGGACGGTCCTACAGCAGACGAGTTTTCGTCGCACCAACTTGAGATGTCCTTGGCAAAGATGATAATTACCATCTTTGTCCTTGGTCAAGCACCAAAAACCTTTTTTGGAGTTGCGCGCACTTGTTTAAAAACAAGCGGACAACTCTGAAAAGAAAGATGATTACAATTAGGACGAACATGGTTACACATAGCCTTAGTAAGAAACGTTATTCTACCCGTAGTAACAACCGTTGGTTCTATTGTGCCGTTTAACCTCTATGGGTTTAACCGCTAAATCATGGGTTTTGTCGTTACACAGCCATTAGCTGACTCGCAAGCTAAGGCTATAACAAAAAACCTGTTTATGTGTAACTACTGTTGAGAATCTGGTGTTTAATATATATATTTATCATTGTTATCAATATCATCACAGCCAAGCTAGAACCAGTGAATATCCAGTGGCTATACCAAGCTCCTTACAAATCTCTGCACCGTACTCCAATCTTCACCTTGTAATTTTTGTGCACCCTTACCAGCCATTGGCTTATCAAATATTAATATAAAATAATTATTATATATTATATTATATTATAATTATATTATAATTATTTATTTTATAAGAATAATTATATTATTATATATTATTATATAATTATTGCATTTTATATTTATATTATATTCTGAACATCATATTGATATTGATATAAAATAATATAGTTGTGATTAATAGAAAATAATTATAATTATTTATTTTTATTGCAATTTGAATTTCTAAACGTTGCACTAGCACAAAACTAAGCTAAGTGTAGTGTTAGAATTTATATTGAACATACTTGCATTCACAACCAGTTATTCTCTAGTCTAAAGAAAATACCGAATGAGAATACAATGCTCTAAATCTAAACGCTAGAGAAGTGAAAAGATTAATTTTATCATTAAATTATTTATTTATATTATTTTTGGTATTATTATTATATAAATTAAAAATAGAAAAAGGGAAGACTGTGAAAACAACATAATTAGTAAGGTAATCACTAGAAGCTAGATAATCACAATACATGTAAATTAATACTAAATATTAGTAGGCCTATATTGGTCTAAAGTTAATTGAATAATTACTAGTTTACTATCTCATATTGTTTTTACTTCTACTATTGAAATGTCAATTTATATTTTCAGTGTGATTGTATTCGATTATGATTATCATTTTATCGAATAGATTATGTTATAGCTATTAATAAAAAATATTAGCCTATTGATTTAGCACTATATTATAGAACCAAATGAAGAGTCTGCAATTTATTTAAAAATTGTATTTCCAATTTTATGCTCAAAATTTAAAAAAAAAAATTAGCCTATGACAATTTTGAAGTGTTGCCACTCTCCAGATTTTCTATACAATCAGAGAAACCTTTCATAATACTAACCTCGAATATTTTACAGGGGAAGAGGCGGATTTGCTGGAGGAACACTAAAACTAATACCGAAGATTCACTCGTGACAATAGCATCATGAATGGGAAGGCAAGTTGGTTATACAGTGCAAATACTTTTGATTTTATTACTTTTGCCTAATGCTGTTTTTATACAAGGTAACGTTACATCTCTGTGCAAAAGGTAGGCCTCTGCTCTTCTAGTCTATTGCATATTGCAATGTTACAGTGTTGAAGTTTTATTCCCTTGTGATTTCATCTGTTGGTTATTTGTGTGCTGCACAGTTAAACATTCACACGATGCATAAATAAGTGAACAGTGTATTTATATGCTAACTTTATTACATGATAGTCAGTATTTATTAGGCCTTATCAGTAACAAGCGCTAGAAATACAATACTGTAACTATGTACAATTTCTTTTTCTTACTTTGTAGATTTTAAAAACATTTTTCCAGCAATAGGAGATCATAGTAAGCAGTTTATGAAATTCCCACGGAAATTTCACGTTTGATAGATTTTTCCAATGTTCGAAGTGTGGTTATATGAGAGTATACGGTGTGAATTTAGTGGTTATACTGGCCAGCAGGCGTGTACCCTCATTTTAATAGCTAGTGTTCCACATACAGTCATTGAGGACCTGATAGTATAGTGGTAGAGTGCTTGACTATTATCCATAGGTACATGGGTTCGAATCTCACCAAAGGGGAACTTTTTCGTTTTAGTAATTCACTAATTTCTTCACTACTGTAAGATTAAGTGGATAGCTATACAATACTAATCTGTAAGATTGCATGCACCGTGTACCCACCTCATTTTTTCCACTTCGAACACTGGATTTTTTCGAATTTTAGTTATATTTTTACCACTTCTGTATTGTAGAAAGTAAATATATTCATTATTTATGTTTGTACAGTCACCTCTAGCATTGGAACCTAGCTGGGTATGTACAACCAGATAAGATATTCTTAACGTCGATTAATTTTTGTGTTGTAGTTGTAGTAAATATGATATGATAACTTTCTCCAATCCTTTCATTTCTACAGCTTAGCATAAATTTAGGTTGTAATCATTTGAAAGTGTGTTATTCATAAGCAATTCCATAGATATATGAAGTGCCTAGTTGAGAGAACAGAGATGTTGCTTAATTTGTCATTTTAAGCTGAATGTGAAATAATAAAATATCAGGAAGATTATGTTGCGCAAAGAGTTGAGTTTAATTTAATTGAATCTGTCAATGCTGTTTATGTTGTGGTCAGCCTGACCTCTAAGCCCAATCATATACTGATCTCTAAACGTCATTCTCTAAGAGTTTCTATGTTTACTATCAGCTCCTAGACCAACCCACTGCTGTACACTGTACATGTAAACATGTACCGGGAGTTTTGCTACAAAGCTTTTGACAAATATCTCTTTCTGTTTGTGTAATAGACAAGAGAATTTTATGAAATCTCTTTATTCCTCTCGCTTACCTTTCAGAAGGATAACCACATTAGGAGAGGACAATTTCAGATAGCCATGCTAATGATAATAGTAATAGGCCTTCATTAGCTGTGTGTTGTATTTCTGCTGTAGACATCCACCACTTTCTATTCATAGTTCTACTTATTATATATCTAGTTTGTACGTTTCTGTTGTACAGTTTGTAGTACTAATAAATAATAGTGTGCCCTATAAGAGCACCGTCTCTGCATAGACGCATTATTGAGAATTATTTCTGAATGAGTACTGTGAAGTTGTATTTTATAAAAATTAAATAGAATATACATGTCGTATAACTAAAAACAACAGTGTGTTGCGCTCTATCTCTCATACTTTACAAGTTGGCCACAGTCCGTCTACTTGCAATGCTCTAAGTTTGGGGCTTCGCATCACATGCCCTAATATTTTTAGTGCGTTAACCCAGCAGCTTTGCAGGATTATCTACTATAAGAGACTATGAGCTCTATGTTTTGTATTGTAGTGAGTTAATATGCTAATGCAGATGCTTCATTGCCCATTAAAACTTTGCCTGCCAGTTGCTTCGATTTAAATGATTTCATGATTGCATTGTATTAAATTATTTCATGCTTATTGTAATTCATATCAGATTGGGTTGTTTGCTAATAATAACAATACCTACTTAAGACTAGAATTACAATGTTGATCAACTATTCACATGCTTGTTGCTTACATTGTATATCCGGCGTGGCGCTTAACAATTGGTAACTATTTCGCTTTGAACTGAAATGTGGAGGTAGCAGAGCTCTTATTTGTTTCCGTTCTCTTATTCAGGGTTTGCTCCGATCGGACTCGATGGCTAGTCTTGCTCAGAGTAAAAGTTTCAAATCTCTGACGAGGAAAGATGCGGAGAAGGCTTTGGCCAATGAAATACAGCGGCTTCTTCCAACATGTATGACCATAGAGAAGGAGGTAGGTGAAGACTGGACCTAACACTCTTCTAGTGGTAGGCCTACATGGGCTAAATATTTAGTTATTGCTGGTACATAGGCAATCTAGTAGGCGAATGAATGTTGAGTACTGGCTATACAGCAGTTATTCCGCACCTTTTAACTTAAATTGGGTGTAGAAATTTTGGCCGTACTCTCTTCTATTAACTCCACAACTATTTTATAAACTCCAAGTCTCTCTAACTGTACTTCTGTTCACATTTCTTTGCTGGAAAATCTGGTTTTAATCGCTATTCACACTTTACTATTTTTATGCCAGAAGCTTTGTCTAAGTAACGGGTTTCTGGTGCTGTCCACACCCATTACATTCAGCTCATGTGTTTAATCTAGCACCATGTGTTTTATATGGTAAATATTGTCAACTTTGTAGCTGTTTGAAAGGGAGTTTGTCATGTTTCAAAAAATCTTTAAAAGATTTCTTGGTGAAGAGGCCCATATTAACTGGGAGCAGATTCAGCCTCCTTCTGAGGAGACGGTAAGTCTGTGCCACTCTGTACTGGTGCTATGCTGTATCTGCCCAGTAACCACAGCATATGGTGTGATGTGCAGATATAGCATGTCTAGTGTAACAGTTATTGGCCTAAGCCTATATGTGTAGAATACAAGGCAGTGTCAGATATTTCACATGACATTTCCCTGGTGCATGTAAAACTAAAATCACACCATTAAATCATGGTCAACTCTCCAATAGGTTACTATAAATAACTTTGGGAAAATTCAAGTAGTAAAGTTATGCATAAATTACTGTTTTTGCTGCCTGGAGCACGAAGCTGGAATGTGTGACTGCATAATAATACTATATTGACTTGCTATGCAGTGTGGGTTGAATTGAACCACTTGGTAATATAATCCTCTATCTGCATAACTTTGTGTCATCAGTTACTATACTATGACTTTGATTTATGACATCTAGTTGATCAAATAAGTCATCTCTTTTTAGTAAGTTTCATAATTCTTGCACCTGTCAGATCTTGACTGAAAGGAAAGTTGACTTTTTCTTATGATGCTATTACTCCTATTCAGTATTTGCAGTAATAAACATGCCCTGTATACCTACATGTATAATTGCACTGCTGTTTCAATAGGGTAACTGGAGGTGGCCGGGTGCAAGAATCTACCAACTGACAAATTCATTAAAGCCCTATATAAATAATATTTGGTTCATCTTTCAAAATGGTTACCGAATGGTGCATTTCTCCATAGCCAACATATTATTATATTAATTGCTGATACTTCAAATTGGCATGTTTCGTTCTAACTGGATCTGTGTTATTTTATATACATGTACATGATATATGTGTATAAATCTATTATTATGTTATTGCAAGTAATATTGCAGTTGCTGGTTTAGCATTTTTTCCCATGTTTGCTGTAGATAACCTTGCTTTTAATATATTTCTGCAGATTCTTATGTATGACAGTCTGCCAGCACCAGATGCTGGTGAGATAGTGTCTCTACTAAACCAGGTAGCTGTAGTGAAACTGAATGGTGGTCTGGGAACCTCCATGGGATGTAGTGGACCCAAGTCACTTATCTCTGTCAGAAATGACCTCACCTTCCTTGACCTTCATGTTCAGCAGATTGAGGTGGGTAGATTCTCACTCTTACTTCTTACTCTATTGCTAGTAGCTAGTAGCTGTGCTTGGTACTAGACATGTGAATAAAATTCTTGTATAATAAATACATGTATAATTGTCATTATTGTACACTGTAATTATGCTACAGTGTTTAAGGGCAGAAAGCGTCTGCAGGTTTTAGCTTTTGATTTGAGTTGTCTTCTCACATTTCTTACTTTAAAAATAAATAACATTTTGTAATTGTATTTCTTTCTCTCTCAAAAATCAATGTTTGTTGATATTACAGCGTCTGAACAACACATATGGAGTTACGATCCCTTTAGTGTTGATGAACTCCTTCAACACTGATGAGGATATGCAGAAGGTACTAGTTAAATATGAAAGTGTTAATGTTAAAGTGGAAATTTTCCAGCAGACCAAGCACCCTAGACTCAATAAGGAGACTCTTTTACCAATCATAACCAATCTAGACATGAAGACAGGTTCGGAGGGGTAAGTTTTCTCACTGTGGAGAGAACACAACTTTCTATTCTTTCAGACCTTTACAAATTCAATGTTTAATTGCCTAGATTACATCTCCTTGCCGTATGATAATATGCATGTAATTGTATCCACAGCAAATAATACTTCAATGGGATTTTTGTATAGTTTTAGTGCGCAGATGTTAATATTTTAGTGAATTTAAATTTTATAAGCCATGAAAAGAAGTCAGCCATACTACTTTGCATTGGGAGCTCATTTGCTTACAGCTCTCTAACATTACTTCACTTGAATGTGTTAAGTATCTAAGGCCTATATACTTGTTTACTCGTACATTATTCCCAATTCCTGCTTTAGTCTGTTTCACACTGCTCTCCCATATTACCTCAATGTCTAAGCATGGGAATGGTTGAATTTACCTGTAGATGGTGTCCCTCGGGCCATGGCTCTATCTATGAAAGTATATATCACACTGGAATGTTGGATAAACTGATGGAGGCCGGTAAGAAGTACATATTCATCTCAAATATTGATAACCTAGGAGCTGTCATAGATCTCAATATTATCAATCTACTTCTCAATAAACGACCTAACGGGCTCCCCTGCCCAGAGTTTCTCATGGAGGTCACAGATAAGACTGCAGCAGATGTCAAGGTCAGTGTTTATTAGCGAATCAGTGTTGACTAGAGGAGTTGTATTTGAGAGAACAGTATGGTAGTTGGTTCACAACTGAATATTAAGCTCTGGGCAATTTCCTAAGTGTCACAAGTTTACTGTGCTGGGCGGTATTATAGTTTAATAGCCTAAAGAATGGTTTAGTGTGCAACTGGACTGCCTGTACAGTTTATTTTTATACGATGTTGTATATTTGTGCTAATTTTACCTCATGATCTCTGTGCACGCTGAATGGTTTCTAGAAGGATCTTTTTGTGTAGCGCCTCTTTTCTTTTCTACGATTCATGTTCATTTGTTTTCGTCTGACTACAGGGTGGTACTTTGGTTGAATATGAGAATAAGCTACGACTTTTAGAGCTGGCTCAGGTACCCAAAGAACGAGTTGATGAGTTTAAATCTGTTAATAAATTCAAGTAAGTGTAACAATTTATGAAAATCTTATAAACTGAGAAACTTATATTCAAGATGCCTTAAATTCTACCGTTTATTAATGGTGTATAATTTCAGGATTTTCAACACCAACAACCTGTGGGTTAGTTTAGAGGCAATCAAACGAGTCGTGGAGGACGAGACTCTACATATGGAGATCATTGTTAATCCCAAGGTAAGAGTACACATCATTGTTAATCCCTGATGTATGTAAGCTTAGACATCATTGTTAACCTGTAAGGTAAGCTCGTTCTGTCTGCATATACTAACTTTCATGCAATGTGTTGGGACATTATTGCAACAGATTAATTAGTATATGATAGCAGGGCTTATCGCTTATACTGATACCATAATATTCCTTTCCAATACCGCTAGATAATCTGTGAACATACTATATTAGTATTATGAATTATCTTTCTGTTGCATAGAAAATAATCTAATGTATGAGGTAGGCTTAATATTATAGTTTATTTTCTACCTCAATCTGAGTATTCATTACACATGTAGTTGGAAGTTATCTTCTTTTTCCAACTAAATAATGTAGCACTTTTAAGAGTTGTTCCCTCTTGTTACATTGCTATTCTATTATTGTTGTTAGACGCTAGACAATGGCACTAATGTTATACAACTTGAGCAGGCTGCTGGTGCAGCTATACAATGCTTCGATCATGCCGTCGGTAGGTGTATTATATGTTCAGTATGTTATCTGGAATTGACGAATATGAACTAATGCAGACATTAATGATTAATATTATGAATTAATACTGTAGATTGGTAATTGTAGAAGTGACTTGTCAACATTAAGGTTATTGATTAGTAGTAGATGCGCTTGGTTTTCTCATATTTGACATAGGTGCATATGATGATGTGGTGTAACAATATAGTACGGTATAGATGGCAATATAGTACGGTGCTACATGTATGTTATGACAATATAGTACGGTATATATTATGACAATATTGTACGGTATATAATGTAGTAGCCACTAGCTGTCTCCATAGTAACAGCATACCTACCAGGATAGAATAGTTCTATTAATATTGAGAATCACTGCAAATATGAAATAAGCTTGTTTTGCCCATATTATAGATATGTTTGGATATTTGAGTTCAATAAAATGCCAAAATTGTAGATATATAGGGAGTAGTTCAGAATTAAATTTAGTGCAAGAGATTGTAACATAATGGTGTCATTGCTCCTCTAGGTGTGAATGTGCCAAGGAAAAGGTTTCTCCCAGTGAAGATGACCTCTGACCTCCTATTAGTGATGAGTAACCTGTATAAACTTCGTAACGGGCTGCTCACCATGAGTGATAAGAGGGTGTTTCCTGTAACTCCTCTCGTCAAGTTAGGCACCCATTTCTCTAAGGTAGGTCAGACGATATTATTACCATATATTGTGTCCATTCATGTTATGTCATCAGTTTTAGTAGAAATGCTTATTTTGATGTGAGGTGACAGTTGGGTGGTGTGTTTTGTCTCTAGCACCACTATTCACGTGTAGTCACTTTTCTTTTACACTAGTTTGCAGGTGTTTGTTGGTTTTGTTTTGCATGCTTTATTTGCACACCAACATTAATTAATAAAAAGAAACATATGTATAGAGAGTGAAGTGTTGAGGCCCAGCGTGCAGTAAAAGTACAGCTAGCTGAGGTACCAGGATCTATAAACGTGTTTGTTGGTGGGACAGTCAGGCTGGAAATTATTGGTTGTTTCCCTTGAATTCTCTTCCCTTCCACTGTGCTTGTAGTACTGCTGTGTCTATAGTGCTTATATTAAATGTCAAGGTCATAATAATGTTACAGGTGAAAGACTTTCTCAGTAGATTCTTGAATATACCTGATATAATGGAGTTACACCATCTCACCGTTTCTGGCGATGTGACCTTTGGCAAGGACGTTGTACTCAAGGTACGCCTACCACCTAACACAAGTGGTCTCATGTGTAGTTCTCAAGTTCACTGCTCTTCTGTAGCTCTATTGTAATTATTTAATTATCCCCCAAAGATTAATGGTTATACTTCCATCCAATGTAAAACCTGAAAGTTAAAAACCTGCTACATTGTTTTGTAGGGAACTGTGATTATTATAGCCAACCATGGTGATCGAATTGACATCCCTTCTGGCTCAATTCTAGAAAACAAGATTGTTTCCGGTAACCTACGCATCCTTGATCACTGATTGGCTGATTTGTGAATACCAGGTCACCGATTGGTTGATATCTGGTCTCCCAGTGATACTGTTGGACCAGCGTTTCAGGCGATTTTAGCAATATGGGTTGAGTCCATTTGCAAGTAACTAGTAATCATATTATTTATCAGTTGGTATATCGGTGCTGGTGCCTAATTCACTACTAACTGGATTGAGTTAGTAGATACCCAATGAACGCTTTCCCTGGTGATCTTGTTGCACTACACGTGGACTGTATTGTAGATTGGCCATAGGATAGTTTGTAGTTATAGTACCCCTATTTATTATGCTAACTGCCTCACTTCTAATTGTGATTTAGATTTCTTCTTATTCATCTATACTATTTTTATGATATATTGTTTCATTTTATTTATAATTATTTAATAAAGTATGTTTCAAAGTAGTTCTCTATTGTTTATGTTGTATGTTGCCCTTTCTACAAAAAATGCAGCTGGTAAGTTTATTAAACTGTGATGAGAATCTAGTATGGTCTGTTAATCTCAACTGTGATTGCTGGTTGCTCTTGCTGCCCAGCCACATTAGTGCCTAATAGTAGGATTGTGCTAATAAAAACATTGTAGAGTGAAATGATATTTTTTGTTGACTTGTATATATTTATGGTTATAACACGAAATGTATATAAAGTATTATATTATCTTCTCCAAATAACTGAAGAACCACAATCACATGACAGGGCAACTCAAAATCAATTGTTATAACTATATTTAGCGGGAGATTGTATACATGTAGAATTATTTGTTGGTGTAGGGCACTTTGTAAGTTGTTGGCAGAATGCATTTGAACAATTAAAATATATATTCATGAGTCAATCATAGTACATATTATACATAGCAAGGCCTTGTATGCAGGTGCATTATAAAGGCTGCATCCTAGGAAGCTAGGTGCTCAGAGAAGGCAGACCCGACCTAATGGTTAGAATGAATTATACTAAATATAAAGTTGTCCCCTCTCTTTCTCCAATGGAGGCAATGAGAGAAGGCAATTTCATTGCAATCAAGAAGTTTAAGCAGCATCGCTTGTTTTATTGTGATAAAACATATTGCTGACATAGTGATGCACTATTTGTTTAGAAAATGCTGATTTGTAAGAAAACTATAATATTATTGGGAGCCCAACATGTTCACTTTGGAATATCACAAACGTTTGCCTTAGCCAAGGCCCATTGAAATGAGATATAACAAATGTAGGACAGAATTATTTAGAGCCAATATCCTATGGATTATAATGTGGGTGGTTAAATACAATATAAGTTACAGAGTGTATGAATAAATATCCATGAGTGATGGTATACCACCACTACACTTCTACACTTTATACAAGCAGATTATTTTACACATGAATAGTATAATGACTAATGAAAGAATAATTATATTGCAATAATTATAATGATAGGACAACACAATTGAATACATTGTCCTACATAGAAATAATTTTATGAATATTAAATTACCTATTAGTGTATTTCAAGAATTTTGTCACCAACTGTCACAGATAAACTGAATGCATCTGGTCTGTGTGTAGATCAGCTACACCCAGATATGGTAACCAGGGACAAGTACTAATGTCACAAATTGTTGTGTGCGTATTACAAAAACATTCCGGAGGAGGCTCCTTGGTCATTATTGTCATCATACTGATCATGCTGAGTGGACATCATGGGGTCATCAATGTCCATATCTGTAGAGGAAGATGAGAGGCAGGAGATATCTTGTAGTACAGGCCAGTCTCCCATAGACGGTGACCCAGAGTACATCTAAAAGGACAGAACCAATATTCATAATGGGCTACACATGTGAATTCGTAGGCTATTGATGATTATTTGATGCAGTCCTTTCTCAAAGAAAAAACGAATTGGGAGAGGACAACTTGTAAATTTATTATCAACAGATGAGCTGCATACTACTTGAGCTAAGTTTAAACGGTGTGATGAAGTTGTGTGACGTGCTGACTCAACAGGACTATATTACTTATTCAGATGTTCATTTAACTGCAATATAAACACACAATGTATATCATGGACGGCTAGCAGGACTAGGACAATTCTTACCTCTGGAAGCAGAGGGAGAGGAAGGCTGGAGACTGATGCAGCGGCCTCCATGACTGCACTAATGTTGGCATCTATCGCCTCTTTAACTGCAGACGTGGATGCTGCATTGACCCCTGGAGATATGGAGGAGCTGGATTCTACCTCCATAGCTACTGCAGAGGAAGCAGAGGAGGGGTTTGTAGAGAGGTCAAAGGACTGGTCATCCAGACCTTCCGGTGTTTTCATACGCTGCAGCTCCAGCATTAACTGCTGATAGTGTTTCTGGTAGAAAAAAAGAACAAAAAATAATGAGAAAGGGGCTACAAAAATTATGTAAGCTCGGGTGCCAGCAACCAAGTGTACATTATTCATATAGAACGGAGAAAGCAGATAAACTATTTGATACTACAATAAACTACTAGCAATTAATAACAGGACACAACCTCTTACACCAAAACATGTTGCTGCGATTTAGCATGATGCAAACTATCATTCCCTGGCCGAACTATGCAACCTTGTATGACTCATCCCTAGAAACATGATGTGACTTACCCTGAGTAGCATGGTGTGACTCACCTTTAGTAACGTGGCGTGACTCGCCCTTAATAACATAATGTGACTCACCCTGAGTAACATGGTGTGGTGGGCTATGGTCTGCTGAGATTTCATCTTAGGAGGTCCTTTAGAGGTAGCTTGAGCTGCAGTAGATGCTACGGGTACTTCCTGGTCAGCCAGCCATGCTTCTATCTGCTCCTTAATCTCTTTTCGTTTCAACCAGAAATGTTTGTGTATGATCTGTGGAAAATAAGATGGTCGATAATTACATAGAGTTCGAACAAGACTGCGATATGTTAGGTGATAAAGCGGGACTAATAGATGAACAGCATTGGTCATTACAGTCACAGCACATTATCCTAGCAATTGCAACCTGATTCGATGAATCGCCAAGATACATTTACTCAATCATGTATCAGTCACTTCATGAACTACTAATGACAAGTACCTAGATTATCACAAACATAGTCAAAGTTTCATACTTACTTCTTTGAAACAGGGTGGAGGGTTCTTTAGCATCTCCAACATACCATACTTGACGGTAGCCTGGCGAATATTGCTGTCATATTCTCTACAGTTAGCTGTGCCGGCTGGGGTTCCACGTGATCTCTCATACCCCGGTTCATTGAAATACGGTTCATTCACTAATATTAAGGACTGAATGGAAACTAACACCTGCGGGAAAGCATACATACATTATAATGCTACACAACTATGCTAAATGCTATAAAACTGGAAGAGCAGTGAAATGAGGAACCCATAATATAATTTACACTGAAGCAGATAGTAATCTATGGATGGATACCTACAGAGATGGACACTGAGATAATACCTGTAGGAAACTGGAGGTCTGTGCATTCCACTTCTCCTCTGGCCTGCCATGCCAAGTGTTGAGAACACTGAGGCAAACTTTACCATCATTATATAGGTTAGGATTAAATCGCACCTGAAATTGCGCAAACAGAAGTTACCTATTAAAGAGTTTGCTGTTAAAATTTGGCGTTCACCTACTAAAATTACCACCAAACCATCAACTGATAAAGTATACATCAAACCGCCAGCAGTACATATACATTATGCTACATACAGGAAACCAGAACGTCTAGCCCTCATATGTATATGTGTATACATTGTGCACATGTGTTGAATAAGCAATTAACTTCTTATGAAATAAATAAGCAGCAGCTGCTTTAGCGTCAAAACCGGCAAAAAAGTTACTGTACCAGAGGGCATGTATGAAGTAATATAAAACAGAGATACGAATGTAAAATAAGATAACTCCTGGTGGTTGATCATCAGAGCAGTGAGCATACAGTCATCATGCATTTGTAAGGATAAGACTGGTAATAGTGTAGTAAGTGTACCTTATGGTTTCCAGTAGTTTGTAAGTTTATAAGTGGAGGGGAAGTAGGGTAGTCTGTGGGAAAGAATACGTCAAACTCAAAGCACCCGTTCATATATGGAGTGTCACATGGACCTGTGATGAGCACCTGTTCATACATAACATACTGAGTTAAACGTATTGTATACATTAGGTGACAAGTGCAACAAGTGCTTGTTATAAACTGCATGAAGGTAAAAAATCATGTGAACCCATTGATTAGAATTGCCCGCCCCACAAACTAGAAAGAGAAACACTAATCAAAGAGTCCCTCGATGTCAATTAGCTGCAAAACGACGCATTGACAGAATGTAGAAATTTACCCCCAACAAACTCTCAGTATTACGAATAGAATACTGAAGTTAATATTGAAGGTTGATGGATATACTAGTTGTTTGATTAGTAAATTCAGTCAATTAGATCAATGTAAACCTTGGGCTAGGATGGTTAACTTCAGTAACCCATACTAAGCAAAATATTAAATATATTCCGGTAAAGACAGAACCCCAGGACACACCAAGCAGCATAATAACTCAGTTAGGAGTTTACCAGGTCAGCATCTAATGCTAAGGGTACACCAGTCATAGGTCGCCGAGATAACACTAAACATTCCCTCACATAATATTATACATAAAGTATACCTTCATTACGTCCATACGCTCCTCGTCACACCTAACAAACACGGAGCTGCTAGCACTAAGAGGTAAGCTAGTGCTCAGTGTTACTGCCTCCTGGGCCAATCTCCTGGTTCTGCTGTTACTACCAGATGTGCTGGATGCCTGTCTCACTGACACCTCATAGTGGTGGTGACATAGAAACTTTACCACAGATGAGCTGTGGTCTATGAACTGATATGCATCTACAAGCATATTATGTACATGTTCATGTGAGTAAAGGTCTGCATAGGTTATTCACTTGACCATTGAGTTGGAACTTTCGACCTGACACAACCAAGATCATCTGCAACGTATACAGCATGTAGGGAAAAACATACATGTTACTCTAACCGTGTATACGTCCCACACCCACCATGTATGTATATCTGACACTCACCAAACTGAAGATCTTTGAATATGCTCTCATAGCTCTGTACAGGTTTCTCTGTAGCCTCAGTGCTAGCAGACATAGTTCCAGTCTTCACGGGAGATGAGGCAGCCAGCTTTTCCTTACACTGCTGTATGGACAGGGTGAGCATAGACTGAGTTTCTGACAGCACCACAGCCAGCTCATTGAGGGAGTTAGCCTGATCCTCGTCCTCTGAGGATGTCTTCTCCAAGCCCTTACTCTTCTCTCCGCTACGACTTTTATCACTACTACCGGATACCGGCCTGGTAACGAGGTGAAGGAGTAACAGAGTTTGGACACCAACGAATGCACCACCACAGTAAGTAATCATAAGTTATTGCAGATCAACAACTGTGTGTTACTGTCAACTGGATTAATACGGTTTCTAAAAGAAGATGAAAAGTACAAGTATGAACTGAGTAACAGTATCAATAGAATAGAATATAATCGTGAGATAAATACCCGAGTCTGCTCTTGTACGTGGCGACACACTTGGCCATGCTGGTGTTGAGGTGTTCTAATGAACTAGAATCTGATTGGCTGACAGACTGTGTAAGAAGAGGTACTAGCTCTTCGGAGGAAGCCAGCGCTCTCAGCATTCTATAGACGGACTGGTAGAGTGGTACATGTCTAGACATGTCCAATACTGTAGGTAGATCAGAACATAATCAATAATGGGTAACCGACGGAGCGTTCCATTGGTTTATATACTAAACTGTATATGCATGTAAATATCACTAAACTTGAGTATTATAAACGAATTATAGAAACGAAGCATTAATAGACACATATATTATACTTGACTACATAACTAGCTGGTATTACCACTACTACAGCTACATATGCAGAAGTCATAAAGATAGTAACCAACACAGCTCAGGACTGAAACTGGTAATGGTAATGCCTGAGGGTTGAGACAAACAAGAAGGGGGGGGGAGGGTACTTACCCGAATCATTCCTGAGATATGAGGCTATGGCAGGAAGTAGGCACGAGTCACTGAGTCTCTCAAACAGGCCCATGGGTAGGCTGGTCTGTGAGTGGAATGAGACCTCTCTCCTATCCTCAGGGTGTATCATGGCTGATATGATATCTAGCATACACGTGACGTGTTCCTCCTCCCCTTGCTGCTTCAGCAACAGCTACAAGTTTACAAGAGACAGGTTTAGTAGTTTAGCAGTTTAGTACATACATCCATCTACTACACGTACAGTGTCCTTCACCAGTCTATGTCACCTAAATGCATGCTGACTAATGCTGTTGCTAGGAATACGCTGCCAACATGTATGTGTTTAGAAGATGGATTGGCAGGTAGAGAAGCTAGGCAGAGTTAGATGATAGATGACCCGAAGAACTACATGCATATGCCAATGTACTCGTAACACCTTACCAATAGGTTGACTACCAGCTAAATGACTTACCTGCTCAAGGTCCCACTGTGTGGTAGTGGATCCGGTACCAAAGCCTGTCCCCTTGGCCCAGTATGTCTGTCCCAACTGGTCATCCTTCTTACCAGGGGCATTTGCAGCGACAGACGTTGGAGCTGTTGCCGGTGATTTGGACTTCTTAGTACCGATGACTTGTGTAGCCATCTACAAGACAATATATACTATGACGCTACATACCATCCTCTTTAGAGCCATGTCTGCGCTGACTAGCCTATTATGTAATTCTATTTCCACTGCACTAAAGACAAGAGGGTGCATATGTAAGACCTCGGGTGCACGAGTTTACACGTTAGTATAAAATACTACCTCAATATAATATGCCGTAGGTAAAGGTATCAGTACACTATATATAGACAGTAAGTAAAGTTGTCAACATACAAAGGTGGCTGTTTGAGTGAGCTGATCGTGCTGACTGCCTGGTTCGGGAGACTTTCTAGGGCTATGATGACTGAGAGCTGCTAGACAGGCGAGTACGAGGTGTAACACTCCTATGTCCATACTAATCCTTCTTAGCAGAAGTCCATCGTCTGTGGTGAGGGGGCTAGACTGGTACAGTCTCTGTAGACATGCACACACATACATGTATATATATAGTACACAAAGTGTATGTGTCTAGTATACATGCATGGTCTGAGTATATAGTGTACTTTGGGCTTATACTTGGCAGATATGGTACATGCATACAGAACTGAATTCCTATCTGTTATCATGATTAGTACATGCACATGTTTATTAGCTGATAGGACAATAGTCGACCAAACTTCTGCTATAACATGTTGAGCAGCAACTGTATGGATCCACTACTACATGTATTATATGTATGTGAGCACCTTATATACCAACATATGGAAAATCCAGTGACCTATGGTTTGGTAAACAACTTGGAGAGACAAGGGGAGACAATAATATAGACTCTAGACTAGAGTATACCTTGAGGTTGGTAAAGGGCAGTGTAGGTAGAGCTGTAGCCTCAGAGGAGGCTAGGATAGGGGTGCCTTCCCCATCGTCCCTTACACCCAGCACGAGACGGAGGATAAACTTGGCCGGCAGCCTCTGTTTGATAAGCATCTCCGCATAACCTGGGAGCCGTAGGAACAAACCAAATGCTACTAGAGAATGCGGGGGTATGGTAGTTGAGCTCATAGCTTTCTTGGTCTGTTCCTTCTTATCAGCACCTCCCACAGTGATTGCTTCGTACTGCTACATAAATCAAGCATCAAATACATACTGTACCTTTTACACAGTTATAAATGGTTGACCGGCCTGAGGATGTAAGTATTATGGTAGATTTACTAAATTATATATACACATTGTACAAGAGTGCAGGGCTAGAGTTGTATGTTACATCACTATGTTGACAGTATTACATGTATAGTATGTCAGTGTACAAAACTAGACCTACATGAACAACCTTACATACACGCTCACGACTAGCCAACACTCAAAGTTACTTGTACATGCATGTGTTACCACACCATACCAGACATACACAAGCGTGTTACTAGGCAATATCAGGACTATTAGTGGATACATACCGGCATACCACCAAGAGATATACCCTTGACTTGTGTCACAAATTCATAGTCTTGATCAGAAAGATCACCTCCATTCTCTGACTGCTGATTGGTTGAAAGAGGTTTGTTATACTGAGTTATCTCTGGATACAGCAGGGGGAGATGATCGGCTAGCAGAGCTAGACCACCCAGACCTGCAGTAGTTTATGTATAGATACTATAATACACTAGTGAACATGAAAGTAGCAAGCAATGTAAGTATATACTGGTGATAAAATACTACAAGTTTGCTCTGCTCCATAGGAGAAAACTGGTTAAATCAGAATAACATACAAAGTGAAGAGAGGCACCGGTGCAGTAAACATATACAACGCACATTCTTATCATGTGCATCCATATTGTATAGTACATTACATTAAAGAATTGTATATCATAAATATACCCTTCCCACCAAATGGAATATAATGCACACACACCTGTGAACACCTTAAGAGTTGAGCTAGTCTCCAGATGTAGTTTGTATCCTGGAACATTGTCACCAGTCACAGAGTTCCTCTGCTGTCCCTTGTATATGTCCAGCTCTATGAGCTCTGAGCCCTGATGTAACCCCCTCTCAGTAAGAGCTACAACTAGCTCCGCCACTGTGACTGACCCATCCAGTGCTTCATCTAAATCAAATAGAAAAGTCATGTCCATGTTGACTTCATCGAAATACCACCAATTGGTTCCCAAACATGACTGCTTTGTGAAAGGCAAGTCTCCTCAAGTTCACCAACATAATAAATATCAATGTGTATTTTACCCGAAATCTCCTGATGTTTCCATCTTTTAGTATTATAGTAAAAACCTACTCCTGCGTCATTGTCTAATTCTTCTTTATCACACTACTATAACGTCTGCCATTCACCTAACAACACTACAGTCATATACATGTATATATATATATTAGCGCAGGACAGACACGGATATATACGACTCTTCAGCATACACACCTGAGAGTTTGGGCTGCACAAACTGTACCTTCCTCATGGCTCCCTTCATCTTACCATGATCTGTCTGACTGGTAGAACTTACTGTCTTTTTGTTACCCTTCCTCTTATCCTTGGAGGCTTGGGCCATAGATGACATCGTGGCATACAGCACGTCATCTGGATGAATTAAATGTAATGATAACAACAATATTATACAGACAGGTTTCAGTGTACAACGTGAAGTGGACAGCCGGAGCCTGAGCATTTGCAATTTCAAACAGTACATCGACATAAATCCATTGAGTAACTTAAGAGAAATAAAGATCTAATCATCAATACTTATATCCACCTTCATTTTGACAACGTGTATTTTATGATACATTTGGCATGTATGATAAACTATATCTTGGGGAATTAGTTCAAGTATGGTGAGGATGGGAATACTACACACATAGTACAGACGCTAAAGTGAGTTGCATATAGTTGACTACATTTCCAAAGTAAAAACTAAACTTTACACTTGATTTATCACTGTACAGTACACAATATCAAGCCAAACAAATACATGTAGATGAATGTATAAAATAGTAAAACCGGCATACTGTAGAAATACACATGGTAGACTCATATCTGTAATAGTAATAGTGCTTGCGTTTCCACGCCAGTAGATGAACATGGAAACAGAGGAGAGTAGAATTGACTTACCATAGTCTACATTACCCAGAGAATCGCCGAGGACATCCAGGTCATACATGCTGGGCATCGCCATTGGGTCTGGGTCGGATTTCACAGATTTCTTTATAGACTGTGGATTCTTCTTCTTGTCTGCAAAATAGAGCGAAATAGTCATTCAATATTCAACAGAACCGAAGCTATAGCTGTTACGTCAGGGATATGATATGCATAAGTGGTTAAGCACACTGAACGGTGAGGCCCAACAGACAAAACACCTTAGTGAATCTGTTCCCACAAAACTGTCACCAATGTGGAGTTGCCACCTCCGGTGCATGAGCAAATGGAAAATCCGTTATAGGCTTTTATACATTTATGTATATTAGTGTGGGTTTTGACCAAAGTGAAACATTGCTCACATACATTGACTGTTGATTGTTTGCCCTAATACTCAAGGTGCTATGCTAAAATAATCGTATGACGATACAAGCACGCTGGGGAAATCCCATTAACGTTGTTGAGTAGATTATCTTGGAAGAATCGTCACTATGAAATATAACAGACCGCCGAGGAGAGTGTGGTAAAGATACACTAACCTTGTTTTGAGAGAGCCTCTGCCACTTGTTCCATGGTGTCATGGATGGAGACAAGAAGTGTATGAGTAGAGCGTCCGACACCCATACCCAGACGTGTGGAGGAGGTACTACCATCAAACCGGTAGTTGACCCCGTGGGAGGAGATGGTAAGGTGGATCTTCTCATCCTCCAGCATTGTTTGTAGTAGCAGGTTCTTCATGAAGCTGGACAGAGATGTGCTGCCTGCAGCTACAACGTATACAGAGCGTGTGATTGGTTGAGAGCTAGTTACTATATTTACTAGATACTATGTATGACACATGTCATTGAATGCATATCATAGTACTACTACATTGAGGTACAGGGCATATCATAGTACTACTACATTGAGGTATACAAACTCACCGGAATTGCGTACAGAAGTGAGAACCCTGAGTAGATTACACATGACCTCTGAGAAGGTCAGCTGGTTGATCGTGTGGTTGAGAGTGGCTGTCTTAAAGAATGAAACGACAGATGATTCTACTGACTGATCCTCGCCTGACCTGTTGTTCCCTACAATACGGTGATACAGTTTTAATGTGACTGTATAGTTATGGTGTCTGCATGTAACACAGCAATACAGCTCACAGTACATATACATGTAGTCATATTGGGCTACCACACAGGAAGTGAGCAGTCATACTTACTGTTGCCACAGAAGAGCTCGAGAAGGAGAGCCCAAAACACCTGCCCCTCTGTGCCACCCATCCAGTCCTTGAGTATGGGGTTAGCGGATGAGCACTCTCGGAAGAAGTTGAGTACAGTGGGCAGTGTTTTCCAGGTGACCACCACAGGGTTGGCTAAAGCGGTGAATAGGGTTTAACATACAGCTGCATATAAACAATTTAAACTACATTCTATACATACAGTACATATGTTGACAAGTAAACAAAGTCACGGTACAAGCAGTTCATATTTGACAGAATAGATTACAAAATTAGCTATCAATATACTACTAGCACTAGTGGTCAACCTTACTGAAAGCTCTGCACCATACTTATATACTCTATACTGTACATAATGTACTCTGTGTTGAGTATATAACACACCTTGTCTCCTAGGTGTGGATGGTGAGGCTACATGGGGTTGCTCTATCTCTCTCAGACAGAATTCTGTGACAGCCTGACTCAGCACACGGGGCAGAGATGAGTCTATCAGCGATTGTGCACAGTTGTCAGACTGAGATGCAGCTGCAAGTAGAGTAAGTTTGTTCCGGTCCGTAAGTGAGTCCTGTTTGAAACGACAGTCTCCTTTCCTCTCATCCGTGAGCATTTCTGAAACAAGTTACAAGCAGAGTCAACCATCACTCTGTAGTTCCAGATAAAGATACCGCTGTCACTATTGCTGGAACATCTTGTTGCATAGAATAATTATACAATATTTATAAATCTGTGCGTGATTTAAAGTCAGTCTGAAACCAGGTATTTGGGGAAAATCGAAAGCCCCAGTCCTTCAAATACGAAACAGGTACTCACCTGTTAGCTAGGTATGACACTTTGATCAAACATTTGGATAGACACAATGGAGGCACGCCTACCTGCGAATAGTCCGCACACCGATACAGCATTGATAAACTAGATTTTGCTATACACTACACTCACCATGTTGGATATCATCTTTGGTGTCGTCCGTTACGCTAGCTCGTAATATCTCCGTCTGGTTCGAAGCAGGAACTGGAGTGGTAAAGAAGTTCTGTAGAACGTTCAGGAAGTATTTCAGATCTATTTGACAAATGGCAGCGATGACGTTGTTCACTGCTTGTTTCATAGCCATGTCTTTACTGAGAGAGAGTGACCAGTTGAACAGGTGCCTGTATGATAACAAACAGGTGCTTGTTTAAAACAGAAGTATATAAGAAAATTTGCCTACTTACAGGCAGGACAGCAGATTAAGTCGACCAATTCTTTCAAGAACTGGACTACTAATGACCATGCCTATTATAGTGGTAGTCTATAAGCAGAGATAATCAAATATATAATCACCCAATTAGAAAATAGCTGATTATGACAAAGGTAAAATCTCATACAAGACGCATAGTTGCCACCTGTTTATACCTGTCACCAGTAGGTGCAGGTACTCATTCACTATCTTAATACTATACAAGCCCTATACTTACAACAAACAGCTTAGGCTACATGAGGAATGATAATTTATTTGTGCATATTCAAAAGAAACAAAAGGTAAACATGTGAGCAGATAGTATAAGCACATGTTTGTCCCTAATTATCTACCTGTGATGGGAGAATACACGTACTATACTGACAGGGCAGCCATGAAACTTGGAACTAGTGTTATAATATAGAAACAATTTACTCCATCTCAAAACTCTGTTACTAATTATGATGGAGCTTTATCTGCAGAGATTATTTATAACATTCTCGTAACAAAATTTGAAAGAGGAGTACAAATACCTACATATCAGGACACTTACATGATGGTGACCTAAACCAAATGGTAGAAAGTTAAGTCAAGTCAAGTCAAGTCAAGTCAAGTCAAGTCAAATACACATACAATGTAGATAATGCAACCTGATAGTGGGCTAGTGATTATTACAGTGATGGTCAGAACTAACCTGAAGAACTGTAGAGAGAAGAGAGTTGGCATGTCAAACAGAGAGAGGTGTGCTGCCTTCCATACTGTTGCTGCTACACATTGTACATGTAACCTGGAGGGTCTCACCACGCCAGGGTCTGCTGCGGAGTTGCTGCCGGTAGCCGTAGCATGCACAGCACAATCCTCCAGCCACTTTAACATCTGTCCAACTCTAAACACACCAACATAATCTATATGGTGATTGCCGAGTCGATATGATAGGTTATTTACCTACACAACTTGAACTTGCTAATGGTGAATATTACAAACAGCATATTTTGATGGTAAATTATTTACATAGATACTACCAGTGGGTTTCCAGCCCAGCATGATTCAGATTGCCCAAACTATCCAGTCAAGTCAGTGCATAGTCGTAGTACTCACTAGTGGAGCTAGTAATAGTTTGTGGGGTAGTAGATAGGTTATTAGAGTGAACACCGCTGTGTATACATCCAGAAGGCATTGTGTAACCACTAGTTCACAGTCTAAGCTACATGTAGCTACATTGAAAGTGTTTAGCCCGAGAACCTACCTGGTTGAGGAATGGTTGTCTCGATGCAGACAAATCCTGTAGAGTATTTCTGCTGTAGCCTCAGTGGCCATAGACTCGGGGCTTTCTAGCACCAGTTCTCTATGGTTCTGTCTCAGTAAGACGTCTATGGCACTCTTACTCATGTCTACAGATCGCAGTGCCAGCTCTGTGATAACCTGATATAAGCATATTAGAGAGAGGTCAGTGTTACTTATTACGACCAGTAACAAAGGAAAGGAGAACGTACTCAAAGAACGTTGAGGAAAATAAGACGTGAGTGAGATCAGATTGATTCAATGTCCAGAATGATTCTGTATCAACTCAACTCTGCTACTACAGATCGATAAAACCGATCTCTAAGAAATGTCACCTGGCACGGAGGAAAAGACATTAGGTGAACAACATGAGAACGGCGGGAATACCTCTGGAAGGGTGACTAATAACCTGTTCTGTGTTAGAAGGAAGTAACTTCCATCTTTGCTCTACACACAGTCCACACGGCAAAGCCGTATACCTACCTTCTCTAACTGTGTGCTAACAGTACTATTCTTATTAGAGAGAAGGAGAGAGCAGCATGTGTGTAGTACTTGGTATTCGTCGTGTACTGCTTCAATAACCGACTCACTCATATGAGGTACGTGGTTTACACAGTGGTAAAGAAGTTGAAGCCAACTTAGTCTAAAACCACCATAGTATTATAAACATAGTCTGTATGGCGGTATCATTTTATAATTGGGCTAATATCTATTATGTTAATGTTACTCAATTACATGCAAATGGCAGGAACAATTATAATGTACCATACCAAGCTTGAAACTTAACAAAACATCAAACTTACAAAGCACCATACTAAAACTTGATAATACATTTATAAAGAACATCCCACTAATTTATCCCGGCAAGTTCCAATCTTATGGTGTATGACTCACCCACCCCAGTAGAGACTACACATACATGTATATCTCAGGACTCTTACCTGGAATTGGCCTGATGATTCAGTGTACATGACTCTGGTAGACCAGGGTATCCCAGCACACATATCTGAGTGAGGCCTACACTTGTGCTGTCTACAGGTTTATGTATTCTAATAGTCACGGTAGTCACTATCTCTGCGTCTAGAAGCCGCAGCTATAAACATACAACATATACATGGAAGGTAGAGCAATGTGCGACAACCAGTAGGTAGTAGGTATATGTAGATACATGTTTAGTATACAGTATACACTACACTAAAGATATTGGTTCCACACACATGCTATACTATACGAGTATATAAATAAATATGGGCCTACAAGTATCTTTTTAGTTGCCTGTTAAATAGATGTAGTGGCGATTAGAATTTACCGCCACATATTTAAAAAGCATGACCTTCCCAACATAGAATGCAAATTAATACTAGTGTATTGAAAAGGACACTGTATGCAATGCACAGATATTTAGAGAACCTCATTAGCCTACATTAATGAGAAAATACTGAAAGTAGAGCTTCTGCTTGAGATACTTCCGGAATATAAATATGAATATGGGCAGTGCTTATGAAACAAAGAGAAGACAACTTTGTAGGATAACCAATAGATTGTAAATATGAAAATGATACACATATAACTTGTTACCTTGATAGAAGTGTGGCCACTAGTTACAACAGGTCTTCTGCTGGGTAGGGTTGGTAGACCATCATGTGACAGCTCAATGGACACAAGTGAAGGACCAGCAGAGTGTAGTGAGTTCAGATATGGGTGGATCTACAACAGAGACTTGGAGATTAGCCAGTAGATTAATACAATACAATTCAAAGATCTGTGAGCTATTTTTGGAATAGAGTAAATCGAGAATACCCGTGAAAGGAGAAACCTGCAGGCTGGATTATTATCCACATGCTGCCCTGATTATGGAATTATGGAATCATAGTGGGTGTTCTACGAAGTATAATAGATACATATCCAGTAGCTCTCCCAGGACACCTATAAAATACCTTTGTGACCCCCAACAATATGCGGATAGAGTCATTTAACTAGTGCTGGGCGGTGTTTCGGTGTCATTCAGTTTTTTCGGTTTTTTTTCATTCGGTTCAAAAACCGCCAAAATTTAAAATGTGAACCGACACCGAATGCGGCGGTGCGGTTTTATTCGGTTTTAAAAGTCAAACCGCGCCTGGCCTCTTAGCGCACCCACTTTCAATAATGGCTGGCGTTGAAAACACGTGAATTCATGTTATGCTTCTTTCAATCCTTATAATTCGATGCCATCCTTGGAATTTAGACTTAGCTGCAGCCATAATATTATCACCCAGTGATTATTTATTGTAGTTTCACTCCTTTATAGCAGTTACGATTGCATATTATTATAAATAATAATTATTTAATAATTGTAAAGTATTAAACTAAATGAAAATGGCTGCCATTTTAGTGCTTCTTTTAATCCTTATAATTCGATGCCATCCTTGGAATACAGACTTAGCTGCAGCCATCAATGTCACCCAGTAAGGGTTCACTGTAGTTTTCATTTGATTCTAGTAGTCAAACTTGCATATTGTTATAAATAATTAATATTTAATTATTGCAAATTATTGAACAAAATAAAAATGGCGGCCATTTCCGGTAATGGCTCAAACGCCGAACACGTGAATTTATGTTATGCACCTTTCAATCTTTATAATTCGATGTCATCCTTTGAATAAATACTTAGCTACTGCCATCATTGTCACCCAGAGATGATTTACTTTAGTTTCACTGAATTCCAGTTGTTATACTTCCATATTATTATAGATGATTGGCATTTAATAATTGCAATTTATAAGAGTAAATTTAAAATGGCCGCCATTACAGCTTAAAAGCAGGGTGTGACAACTCCAATATTGAGTATTTAATTTCCGGTTCGGTTCGGTGTTTCTTCATGAATAAAAAAAACTGAATTAAACCGAGGGTGAGAAGACAACTTCGGTTTCATTCAGTTTTTTAGAAAAATCAGCAAAAAAACTGAATGCACATGCAAATCAAAACCGCCCAGCACTACATTTAACTGCATTAACTAGAGTATAAGATTAGATATTTAATACTGCGGGAATAATTCAATGCATAGCAGCAGTTATCCCCACCTGTATTTCTTTGAGCAACACAGCACAAGGCAAGGTTATTGTAATGTCAATCCAGGGCTGTTCAGGAGTAAACTTGTGACTCCAAGGAGCTGTCCTAGCTCTTCTGTGAGTCTGGCTAGCTTGTATTAATGAGTACATTGGCCCAACTGATGGAATACTCGAGTAGATATTACCTGCAAAGTAAAAACATTATTTCTCAGGCTAAAATGACAATAAGCAGCAATAGGAATTCAATGTCAGCAGGTAAAACATAAATAATACATGGATGGACTATAACATTCTCAGCTTCTAATGATTAGATTCAGAGTCACTGGCTGCACTAAAGCATGACCAATCAACCTCCAACTACAGTAAATGAATCACTACCTCATGACTGTGTTATATTGAAAGCCTAAGGAGGAGAAAACTCTCTACTAACATGAGAGGACAATAACCACTATCACACTAATCGACTCGTGAGTGAAGGTCAGCGTGAAGGTCAGCGTGAAGGTCAGCGTATTGTCGCTAATAGCAATGTCTAATCAAACTGCTCTACTAATGGATATGATAAATATGCCTGTCTGCTTAACAATAAACACCAAGATGGCCACTGGAGTCCAGCTAAGCTAAATATGGTCCAAATGGGAATACTGATACATTGTAAGAGGAGACAACTCTTGTCACTGCCTCACAGCAACTATCCAGTAGAAACGCAAAGTAGGTAACAAGACTATATAGATGGAATTGCATGAGAGTTATATTGAGTTGTATACTCTGTTAAACACATAGAGAAGACAACTCTTAGAGACAAACACCTAGCCTGTAAACATTTAAGTGTGTGTTTGGGCTATAAAGATCTTGATTGGTACATTAACTCCATTATGTGATATTCAATAGGGATTAATACTTTAAACTATGCAGTATACACATTTAAATACTAAAGAACTGTTGATTTGAATGAAGCATTGATTGTTAAGTGTGGTAAGTAAATAGAATTCATGCAAATCACGTATCATAACTATTTTATCATCACAGCGTTGTTTCAATTGCCTGTGGAGTTAGTCATTCAGCACATGCTGACCTGACTAGTTGTAGCTAACTGCTGCCACCTCGTGTGATAACTAATATTTTTATTGTTTGCTGTACAACAGACACCTTCATTGGACGCTATTAGTACATTTCCTATACTAAACAGAGATTTATTGGTAATCTAGATTAAAGGCTGAACGTCAACATACGTGTTCATGTTTATCGATGTGAACAAACAACAACAATCATAGAGGCTAAAATCAACAGGAGCATCGGAGCATTCAATATTTATAACGGAGCAAATAGAACGGACAGGAAGTTGGAAGTGACACGTCCATGAGACGCCGTTAGATACGAAGCACACACATCACAAAGCCCCACTACACATTGTGACACACTTTGACACACTGTGTCACACTGTGTCACAATGTATCCAGTGGATCCCAGACCTCCAAATAAAAAATTGGCTGACCTAAGCATCATACAGGACATAGATGATGTGGTCAAACAGAATGTTACTGGACACTGTATCAAGGCAATGACCAGTGACCCCTATGGACACCCAGTGTTTGCAGCTATGGATGTTAAGGTATCAGGTGTATATAATATATCTGTTTAGTGGTAAAGCAAGACAATTCTAGCAGAGAATAATCAACAACACATTGAACTATTCTCTAGAAGCTAATGGGTCCTCACCAGAGGGAGTTCCAGTTGTAGCTGCTGATATGCATCAACAAACTGACAAGAACAAAACAACTCCTGTCACAGAAATACTACCGTATGGTGGCTGTAAATTACAATTTATTTGCAACAAAATAAATTAAAATAAATTTCCAGACCCCAAACCGCTGTTGCATCACACCAAATGTAAAACAATGGCCACAGAATTAAAGGGACTCTCCGGTACTGGTGGTCTATAATACATGTAGTGTAATATGTTGATAGGTTGGCAGTGTCCTGGTCTATGATGCAAAGGAACAACTAGTCCTAAGGAAGATTGGGGCTGGCTATCATGAGATAGAATGTGTTACTTTTGATGATCAATTCAACTTCACTATGGTGACTAACAGACCAGGAGAGTGTTCCATTATAAAACATAACCTCAAAGGAGACCAGGTGGGTGGAGGACACATTACAGTAGAGCTTCCAATGAAACTAGGCTGAATTATGGTCTACGCCAACATGAAATAACGGCCACATTACAAACTAGTGGAATGTGGTGACAGATTTCCCTGAATGATTAGTGCAATTTCCACTTTTCATACTAGGTTTGGAGAAAAAAGTAGTACTCTGAAATTAAAAAAAATCAATGTTGCTAGTTCCGGCCCAATATCTGTGGTGATAGGGTAGCCAAACCTAACCAAGATTCTAACAAAGGTCCTCTCAATAAAGCAACTGGTTTATATAGCCATGAATTAGAGAAATTCCAAGTAAGAGTAACTGGTGAAATCCCTAGGGAACTATTTTCCAACTTGAAGTTCATATGACTGAAATGTTTAGTATTTTTATTATCCTGCTGTCACTGACTGCTAGCACATGCATGTACATGTAGATGTGGTCACAGTCAATAGAGGACGCTACTAAGATATATGGAGTGTCGTGCATGGAGGAGAACAGACTGGCCGTTAGTCTAGCACTTGACACGCATGAACAGGTGGTCAGAGTGTATGAACAGACTGGAATAAATATAAAACACACTATATGCAAAGACAGCAATGGAAAACCATACTTCGTTAAACCTCAATACCTGGTGACCAATGGTAAATATACACTATGGACTAATAGACATTTTCCGACTTCTGCCATAGTGGTGTTGGCGAACCTTTGTTTTCTCCAGAGAGAAGTTACTCTAAATAACCGCCCACGTACATAAATATCACAATTGATAAAGTATGCAAAGAACTCTATCCAAGATTAGCGATATGCCTATTTATATATCTGTAGGTGAGAGAATAGTGGTGGGAGACATTGGTACAAAGAACATAAGGTGTTTTACTAGTACTGCATCAACAGATGGTGAGAGTTGTCTCTTATGGAGCTACCCCATGGATATGCCAAGAGGTAATAACTCCTAGATACTATTATAGTTCATACTTCACTCACGTGTCAAGAAATCAATCATTATTTCAATTCTATAACATTCTGATCTGTTATTCAATACCATATCACAGCGTATAACCCTGTAGCACTTTGAGAGCCCATTAAATTGTAAATATATAAATTTATGCTCATATTGAAAAGATTTGATGAAGTTTGTCTAAGTATTAAGATAATTGAACAGAATTTAAGTAACCCATTGTTATATATTACGTGTGTGTGTAGGGATATTTTATACATTCCCAGGTATGTGTGTTGATGGAGGAGGTAACATATGCACCTGTGACTTTAGAAACAACAGGATATCATTGATAAGTCGAGACGGTCAGCTAATTGGTCACTCTCTCAGTGGACTCAGTAAACCACAATATGTAGCCATTAACCACAACAAGCTATTCACCATCGACATGGGGCGTAGCACCAGTTATAGGTACGGCCCCCAACTCTCTTATTGTAAACATGACTAGCATTGGCATGTCATTCAAACAGGATACCATAATAATATGGCAGGTATTCTGGCTAGTACTGTCAAACGATTAATGTTTTGGTCGTGAATAATCTTATATGTTGCTTTGGATTCTCAACTAAATGTATGGAATATTGTAAAATATCTGTTACAGATAATAATATATTGTATGCTATTGGTTATATACAATATATTGCAGACTATCTGTATATACACTGTTCAAGACTCCAAAGAAGAGAAGACAAAGCAAGACTAAACCAGAATGGCAGGATTAAACAGACAGATGGTGATGTGTGAACAGACAGCAGCTAGCAGACAGCTAGCAACAATCCCATTGGTTGTTTACATATGATCTCACTATGATACTATAGTAGGATAGTGAGAGCAACTTTATAGAGAGACTATCCCTAATATCACATAAGTGGCACATAGTATACCTGTTAGAGTAAACCATGTGGTTGATATAATATATACAGTACTAATAAAAAACTGAATACAGAATTACATATATGGTGCCCACAAGTATAGCATAACTATTACATGGGTACACTCACCTAGAGGGGCAAAGTTCATAAGCGTCTCACTGCCGGTACTTGACTGTACCATTAGAGACGGTAGAGAAAGAGTTGGAGGTGGTGCTGTACGTACACTGAATATGGTGGTGAGATGCTGTAATACCGATGATATCATACCGCTAGTATTGTCAGGGTACGCTGCGTAACTCTCGGCTAATCTTGAAGTAATACAGCTAATACCACCTAAAATTACATACTGCAGTGTTACAACACGCACACCAGCTTATTGATATATTCTACATGTATATCTGCAAGTATATAGCTAACCTTATACATTTAGGCCTATACAGAATCTATTAAATACATGCACTGTCATATGTCAATATTCCACAAACTAAAGTACAACATTATGTATATCAATCAGCACATTGAGAGTGAAATTATTGGAGATCAAGGCGAGACAACTAACAGTGGGAATACCAGTAGGCTCCAACTGTCTATTTTTCTGTATTGTGCGAGTATGACTGGGAAATTAGTAGGAATCATATACACACATATAAGTAGACATCACCGAAGCTTTATTTAAAATATTACACTGGATACAGTGTGTACTCACTTAGCTCAATGAACCTGGTGATTGTGTGTTCACAGTTGAGTGTGAGAGTGATGAAGAGACGTAGTGGGTCAGACAGAGTGATCAGTCTACCAGATGATAGATGTTCCTGTAGCAGAACCAGCATCTGGTAGTAGTCTTTAGATGTCCTGTAACACCACAGTAATACATGTATATACATGTAATAGTCTACCACATAGGTCTTACTCTACTATATCTTTAGATGATAGAATAAGGCACACTCACTCAATTTCATTTAAAAAAATTGAGAGAAGGAATTTATATCTTCTGTTGACAACTCCGTAATTTCAAATGTCGACTGCCATTATGGTAACATTTTTTCTTGGAACAACACGATAGACTAAAATATTTCCAGTTTAGCGCATGCATTAACTCAAGTAGGAAGTGATGCACGTTATGGCCCTACTGGCTTCCTGTTTAAGATAGGCTGAGATTCTAGTGGGTGACAACGGGAGGTGAGAGGGTACGCGGGGTGGAGAGAATAAGAATGCACCTGAATATAATGGCAAGGAGCTGGAACACTCGGTCTCCTATGGTCACTGGACACTTTGTAGGCTTAGCTGTAGGACATGACAGTCGGCAAGCTGCCAGGCACTGAATAAGAGTTGAGACTAGAGGCCTGTTGCTTAGTAGAGAGTCAGCTAATGTTGGAGGTACATCAACATCCAGGACGTGCAGACATCTGTACTTCATGGCCGCCTCTCCTTCAGCTGTTCTTTTCTGTTTGTAAGACAACAATAAACATTGCACTAGGTGTACAAATAATTGGAAAATTATAGTTTATCAACACTCATGTAGTACTATATACTGTACTTGGAAACTTGGAAACAAAGAGGCTTTGGATTCAACGTTGATTGAATTTGTAGATCATCAATCACTAGCTGATAACCCAAAGTATACACAAGCCCACAACTCCTAAAAGACTTGCCACTGTATGATAACAATGAGTCATCAGTATGGTCTAGTTGGAATTGTCTTACCTTTAGCTCAGTGAAAGTCTCAGTGTAACAGATTTATGGTGACAGTCAAAATTGTGTAGCAGTAGGTAACAGTCAACAGTTTATAGCAGTAGGTGACAACCAATGGTAATACAACAAAATATTTAAAACTCTTCAGTATTACTAAAATTACAGTAGATTCATGCAGGATAAGTGAATGAGTTTAGTGAGAATTCGGTGTAAGCTGGTCAAAACAGTTAGCATGACCAGCAATAGCGCCAACATACTATATCTTCTACATGTAAATAGAGTACCTGTTCATCAGTTTGAGGTCCCTGAGAGCCACTCCCATTATCATTCGTGTCCATTGACTCAGAATTGTTCTGGTCGCCTCCTCTAGATAGCTTGGAGCTATCAGTCTGTGGTTGCTGTGTGGAGATGGGGGTGGGTGGTGCTCCGCTACTCAGCAGATTACTTAGAAGCTTGAGCAGGCTACCAATCAGCTGATTCTTTGTAGGTGCAGAAGGATACTCACTCTCATCGTCTGCAACCAAGAGGTGATGTCAGGTATAAATACATGTACAGAAGGTTGTAGTGTAAAATCATAAGCCATCTTTAATCTACAATAATTTCACTGTACCTTTACGGGCTGTCTTGGATATGCTCTGGAAGCATGACGTAACGTCCAACTCAGCGTTATCATCACCAAGGATCACCATCCTGTCTTGGCTGTCGATGATAAACTTGGTAAGGTTGATGGCGTGCTCAAAGAGTGGTAACACACTGCTATTGGAGTGACTGTTGGCTGGCAGTTTGCCTATGAACTCTATTAGAGCATGCTGGGCGTCTAGAGCCCCACCTAGTGTCTTCCTTGCACAGCTGGAAATAGTTATTATAAGTATTTACCTTCCAGCATCAATGACGCTTCCATTACAGAAAACCTTCAGATGCTAAACTAAATAGAGATAGGCTATTGTACATCTGGTACCGCTTCGAGCTTTTGCTGAATATGCACCAATATGTCAAGGTCATGCACTAAAAAGATTAAAGTGGAAGTTATCTATACCTACATGCAAATATACAATAACAGAGACCCAATAAGAATGGCACGAGGGGAAAACTATAATGCATGTGATCACATTATACTGCAGCAAACGTAAACTACTGACACCGACAACACCTCATATGACTAACCTCTCGGCTATAGTTCGACTTAGAGTATTCATCAGCATGTCAGAAAGAGAGCGAGTATTATCATTGGCTGCCTGGTACACCACCTGTATCCTGCCCAGCATATCCTCAAATGCCTTCACAGACTGGGGTCCCACAGAGCTACAGCTGCTGAGATACCTATGGCACAGAGAATACACACAGTAACAGTTGACCCAGTAGATGTGTACATGTCTTGGGAGACCAATAATGAGTAAACAGAAAACAGAGATTGTTTAGAATAGACAAGTTTGTTACCAAGGAGCTCGGGGGTGGGGGGGGGGCAATCCATAGCTTGAGTATAAGTGTACACACATGTAGGCTATATAACACAATCTTATTTATTGCTTCATGCGTTTAGGTGTGATGGAAGGTGCTCTAGCCTTAGAACTACTAGGTCTACTGGGCATACAAAGACCGTCTCCAAATTGGTATGCAAACATTACCATGTGAGATAGAGAATCCAACAGATTGAGGGTGTTACCTGCTCAGTAATTGGTGGAAAGTTTCTGAACCACATAGCCTTAGAGCAAACACCCTGTCATCATCATTGAGGTTGGAGTTGAGGAGAACAGTGAGCACCCTCAATAACTGTGTCCATACCTTGGTGGTTAGATTGCCAGCTACAGCTATAAACAACCAGCATGATATTCAGCCATAAAAGGTCATTGTTATATTCACAAAATAATTATACTAACGTAGAATTTATCCAACTGATGAGCCCTCAGTGTGAATGTAGACTAAGAGATTAGAAGCGACATCAGACAAGCCGGCTGGTAAAACTACTCACCCACACAGTTGACCAGAGCCTCGATAGCCTCCGTGCTGAGTGAAATGTACGGTCTACTGCAAGCGTCGAACCCTTCCTTGTGAGAGGCTTCTCTGAACTCTTCATTCAGGTCGAGATAGAGGCTGAGGATGGACTGCAGGTCAAGGTCATCTCGTTCTGTACAGATCAACTCGCTAAGCACCTCCCCAACGAAGCCATCTGTGCCGACTGCATCGTTACCGCTCTGCTAACCGATAACCCATTAAAATGGTTATAAGCGACTAACATGTAACACTGGGATATATTTAAAAAATATTTATTCAATCATGATAGCAAATGGTTACTGACTGAATACAAAAAATAGGAAAGGTAAAAGGGGTAGAGAGGGATAGTCCTCTAACCACTAGCCAACACATTGTTCCATTTTATTATCACTTGTATGATAAAAGATTAATTTTAATAAGTTTTTGTGAGAATTGTGTAAACACACAACATGACATACATGGTAGAACATATGGAGTTGTACTACCTTATATAATATATAACAGCACATGTAATCATATTATGTATAATAGTGTATTAGTTGTCTCACCTGTGAGTAAGCTGTATCCTCCATAGCTAGACTAGCTGTAGTAACACCAGCGGCAGCACTAGTACGACTAGTAGACCGTCTACCGCTGCCGTCAAGAGAGAAGTCAGCAGATGGTACTACACCACTGTGAGATGGTGGGATCTTATAAGAGAGGGCTTTCTGTCTATCAGACAGTTCATGGGTCAGCCACAGCTGTAGTCTATAATAACCAAACACGCTATGACCACCATAGTTAATGCTACCGTGACGGCTGTTCAAATGTCTAGGAAATAACGCTGACAGAATGAGTTCTAGCAAAAGTCACCAATTATGTAAACTAATCCATACAATATAATTATATATACATGAACACAACATACCTCAATTCGGCACCGGCTTCAAAGCAGTACTTGAGTCTGCTATCAATAGTACATGATACAGGGGAGACAACTGTGTTAACCATCGGTGGTCCACCGCTATTTATTAGACTGGAGATCGGAGGTCGAGGGCCTAGCTCCATCTCACGCATGAAGGGCATATTTTCCATGCTACACAATATACATGTAAAACATCATCATCTAATATACATGTAAGTTATAGCAGAATTACGGTATTTCTATCAAAATATCAAGATGATATTTCTATCTAAATATCAAGATGATATTTCTATCAAAATATCAAGATGATATTTCTATCAAAATATCAAGATGATATTTCTATCAAAATATCAAGATGATATTTCCGTCAAAATATCAAGATTATTATATTCGGAATTGTTCACATGTATCTCATACAACCTCAGCCCCAGGTGCAGCTGCAATAACTGAATTGTTACTCCCTGAGGTTATTAGAGTAACACAGAAAAACCATAATATAACGCCTGTATAAAAGAGTACATGCTGCAAGTTTGATTAATTAATTATAGAGATCAAAGGTGAATGCGTACAAATCAGCCATCTCAGCGCCAGCACCGTAGAACATGTCCATTTCCATATCCATATCCATCATCTCCTCCATCTCATCCCTCTGGAGCATGCGTAGTAGATCCATTGGTTTCATACCGGTAGATCCTGCTTCACTAATGGGAGGTACACCGAGTGCCGCTGCTGATACACCAGACATCCGACCAGCACCTTCCCCCAGCATATAGATATACGGGTCAGCTGTAGGATAAACCACATGGCTGTATATTATTAGGTATACTCGATTCTTCATCTATAATACCTCTTTCATTTAATGACCGAGTGCACCAAAGCTATCAGTAATTTGGAGTTGTTGGCACATTTATTTAGAGTATAGTACAAATGTTGATTTACACATCTGTAGGATAGTAACAAGCATTTGCGCCATCCTATCAAAACTTCTACAAGCAAGTACACTCCAAAGGCAGACAACTCCAATTATATGATTGTTGGTGACACATTGCAATTATTCAATATAGTGCCATGAAAGGCAAGGCATAGGCCACAATACTATAACATCATGATGTTCATGAAGTCCATACATGTCTATCTATTAGTATAAAAACAGCCGATTCCTACTGGTCAGTCTGTCTATTATCTACCAAGAAGGTAGATTCAAGCAGCCTGCTGCAAGTATCCCTTTGAGAGTAAGCATCTAGCGGCAGACCACAGGCTATATAATATCCTAGATATGATGGGTAGGTCAATCTACTCACTAGTTCTCAGAGAGCTACCAGAGGTAGAAGCCTCTTCACCGCTACCACCTTGTGCAGACGAGGCTGAAACTTCATCTTCTGGATCCTCGGCATTGTCATAGATGTCTAGATTAGCTCTCTCTCCTATAACAGGAGACCACATGACCACATAGTAGGAGCAGGTGATCACATAACCACATAGTAGGAACATGTACCTGATCACATAACCAGATCATAAGACAGGTGATTGATCACATGACCAGATCATAAGACAGGTACTTGATCACATGATCAGATCATAAGACAGGTGATTGATCACATGACCAGATCATAGGCACTGTTGATTCAACGAGAAAATTCACGGGTGATAAGTCTATACTATATGCCTACAATATGTTATTAAAGAGAAGCACTGCCCTGTTAAACTAAACATGCTATACAACATACATACACATCAACTTACCTTCAATGATTTCTCCAAAGAGACAGCCCACGGCATGTTTACCCCAGTCACCAGCCCATGACTCTGTTCTAGAGTTGTATTTACTGTGTGTTATATTGTACATGAGTTTCCTCAACTGTTCACGGGTGGCTACCTCACCCAGCCTCAATGTAGGCCTTGCACAGTTAGAGAGACGAGCCAAGACCTGCAGAAAGTAGAACATAATATGAAATCAAATCTATAATATTATACAAGTATCAAGTAAATAAACATGAATATAAAAACTAGATATTTGAGTGTATTTCAACAGACAGCCCATTAAACCGATAGTATTACGACTTTTCCAAAAGCAACAGAGAGTACATTTTATTGAAAGAATTATTTAATTTTTTTCAAAAAGGGGCAAATCTTCATTATATGAGGATCTGTGAGACATTGAGAGATGCGGAGGTAACATGTAGACACCAGATGATAGTGACATCTAAGTGAACACATGCATGAGGGCAAATGTGGAAAGTCTATGTCAATAAAGAAACTGAAATAAATCAAGTGGGAGCTGTGCTGTCATACAATTCCTGCATCCAATACGACGGAAGCACAGATTCAACATCTGGAGACCAGTTTCTGCGTACAAGGCATTCCATGTATCTGATCGACAACTACTAAAAGGAAGTGATGTCACGTACCTTACAAGCCAATATAAACATGTCTGTATGACAGGAGAAGTTCGCCTTGAGGATCAGTGACATTAGTCCCCTGACCACAGGCAGTATCACGGCCTTATCCAGGACTACAGACACTTTCCTAGGCTCTGGAGTATGAGCGCCAGGTCCGTCAAACCCTGTCAACAAGATTCAAGACTGAGATCTGTTGAATAGTAAGCATTAGAATGCAGCGACTTAGTAAGACTCAGTAATTGGCACATGTTCTTACCAAGAAACTCAGCCTCTGTCATATTCATGGCACGCCTCCTTAATTTCCCCTCATGCCAAGGATCCAAGTCCATCTTATTCAGTTTCATCATCTCCTTCTCGTTCTACATGTACAAGTAGACAATAAGGCATTCAAGTTATACAGTATACATGTACTGTATATACATGTACACAGATGCAGACAAACTACAGAGGCAAAGGGTAACACATGCTTTCCTCACTCTCATAGATGGCGCCCATGGAACATGGCCTTATAAGAATAGAAGATGCTATCTTTCACATCAGTCAATAAACATGAGAACTTATTAATGGGAAACCAATGACCATTGTGGGCCAATGACCTTGCGGATCATTACGGTTGATCAAGGAACAACCGAGCATGCATGAATGACTACAGACATCTGCAGAGTGAAGAGAACCCTACTCTGTTGACCACCACACATAGCTCTGTTAGACATACACTCACCCTCATCATTAAATGCTTCTTGATGATGCGATCTCGATTTTTTGAGATAAGAGTCGGCAAATGGCTGCCAGAAGCTTTGGATGCACTGAGTTTATGCCTGGTAGCCAACCCAGCTCTCTCTTGTCTTGCTTTCTGTCTGGCAGGGTAGCGGTAATACAGCTACAAGTATTATGACTCATTGTTAGCTTGTATAAACAGGAGGTCAAGAGGTCAAACAGTCAGTGGACATGTTAGATTAGGGGATTACCTTCCTCTTCGAGATGGTCGACTCACTGGACAGGAAGTCCCACCTGCTAGTCAGCAGTGGATCCTCCATATCAAAGTTACAGTCTGTAATTCTGGAGAGGAACAGAAGCAGCCAGCTCACCAGCCCCATGTCCACAAACCCTACAATGAGAGCGTATGGGAGATGATTCACAATGAAACTGACATGATGTCACAGGAGTAAATAAAACACCACAAAATTGTAGAAACTAATGAGATGATGGAAGTCTTTTGTGGTAATTTTGAATGAGCCATGTGCAAGTGGAATCACAAACATGGTTGCCTTATGCAAATCAAAATAACTGAAAGTTTAGAATTTATATTATTGGAGCCCATCATATTAAGCTTACCGAGTCACAACCGCTATTGGGAGATGAATGTGTCCGGGGTTTAAGCTCAATAACACATTAGAACATAATTATTATTTTTGTTGAATTCAAGACCATCACAATAGCAGTTTTCTGCAGTATATTAACATATTAAGTGTGCTTACCACTGGCATTGGTGTCTGTGAGTGGAGCGAGCTGATTGGATAAGAGCTGCATTACATTGGCACAAACTCTGTGAGCTGCCTTACGGCTCGTTGTCAGACTTCTGTGGGCCATAGACACCAGTAATCCAAACACTCTGTAGAGAGACAGTACAGATGATCATATGGGACAGTAACGGTTAAAGATATTTGTTACCTGGTAAACCGGTAAGCTCCTCATTTAAATGAAGGTAAAACTTCCCATTTTGAATTCGCTGTATAAAGCATCCACTTCTCTGTATGTTATAAATACAATCGAATGAATCATATAACAACCATGTCTAACTGGATCGTGTGATACATTGAGATTAGTAAATAAGCTCGAAATTTGTATTATATAATAGTCATCCAAATGTGCAAATATGTATATTAACTCTATTTACAATAAGAATAGAATACCTGAGCTTAGGAAACTTGTAGCTGTTGGCTGAACTAAACATTTCCGTGAGAACTTGTTCAAAGAATCTGCCATACCATGCCTGTCCACTGCAGACCTGTACTAATAGGTTACCTACAGCATGCAAAAGTACGCTATTGTTACCATGAATACACTATGCTATTGTTACCATGGATACACTATGCTATTGTTACCATGGATACACTATGCTATTGTTACCATGGATACGCTATGCTATTGTTACCATGGATACACTATGTTATTGTTACCTTGAGGAGATCAGTAGTCTACACATGCATGGGACTAGATGAATACGTAAATGCACAGAAATTAAAACAAGTAGTACATGACTCTGTCAACTGTGTTATGCAAGGTTCTGTTATGTTCACCATTTCCACAGCTTCCAAGACGGTAGCTCACCTGTGAGAAGCTGTACCTTATGAGATCCATGGACACATAGGTTTGAAAAGAGTTGTTTACAAGTGCTGGCCGGTATAGACTGATAGAGATCGGTTGGTATTCCACCCTCCTTACTACTCAATAGTACAGATATCAGACCCTCTATTATACACCTTAGCTTGTCTCTACATGGCGCAGAGCTCTGTGATTGGTTGGCATCTGTCGCACATGCTGCTGGTAGCACTCCACGCAACCTATAAACATAATGTCGTAAACCAGTTTTCTATCCAGTTTTTTTTGTTGATATATTAGCTTGATGTGCGTTGCTCTAGCGTATGCTTACAATAATCTAAAGAGACTGTGTAAGGAAGCATCCTATGGGAAAAGTATTAGAGAACTGAGAACATTGAAACCATCTTGTTACTCGACGCTTACCTTCGTATGGCATTGGTTGCCAGGTTAAGCTGCTGCTGTAACTTGAGGCACTCTTCATGTGTCTGCTGTATCTGAGTAGTTAGGTCATAGTCTTCATGTTCTATGTCTACACCCTGGCTCTCGGCGGTCTATAACACAAACAATTCTATAAATAGCACAAACCATTTTATAAACAGCACAAATCCCTTTATAAATAGCACAGAAGTTTTACAGATAGCGCAATATAAATATAATAAATAGCACGTACTATTCTATCAATAGCACATACTACTCTATTAATAGCAGACATTACTCTATAAATAGCACATACTACTCTATAAATAGCACACACTATTCTATCTATAGTACATACTACTCTATAAATAGCACACACTATTCTATCTATAGTACATACTACTCTATAAATAGCACATACCTGCATAAGTGTTTGCAGTCTACCACAGGCTAGTTTGTAGCAGCACCTGATGTCCTCCACAGCAGAGTTGTAGACACAGATCTGCCTCCGCACCTCCTCTGCTGTCCTCAGAGCTACAACATGTGACTCGGTCTCCCACGGGAACACATAGGCGTGTCCATAGAACACACCCAGGGGGATGCGGTAGGTCTGGCCTGTACCACTAGTTCTTGGAGCGTATGTTATCTGTAAACATGATAAACAACATTTCCCTATAGAAATACATGTATGTACTAATTTAAACCGTCTATGTAAGATTTCCCAAATATTTCTATATATACAATGATGCTAATAGGCACTACGGTTTAATACAGACATGTACTTGGAAATGGTTACGAGCAAATACTACGTCAACATGTAGAATACAAAATTGCACCAACATGAATACAATTCTTACCTTCAATATTCACAAACTGCCAATATTATCTAATTCTACATTCTAAAATATGTTACAGTAGTGCTATCAACAGTTCAAAGGTAAGCAGAAAATAGACATGAAACACATTGAATATTCAACCAATAGACCGAGAGGAAGGTATGTGCATGTATGTACCTTGAGGAATTGGCACACACAGGCAGGTTGAATATCCGTGAGCACTAGACACTTGTTGGTTATATCAGTGCAGACGACCAATCTCTGTGAGTCTAGCAGTTCACGCTCTAGCCATACGTCTATGGCGAGGGATGCCATGTCAGCACATGCAGGTATTACCACATCCGTCAATCTGATTGGCTGACCAAAGTCCAGCACAATGAATCTCCTGGCATCTGTTATTATAAACATAATTATGCACATTATCTATTGTTGAAGCCCATAAAATTTTACATTTACATGTATATGGTTGTACAGCGAACCAACTGCTCAGTTAAGTGATAACAGTTAAAATATGAGCCATTAGATATACAATGTGGAAGCGATAGCATCGAGTGTTCGAATCAGATAAAGTCAGACAATAGTTACTGCAAATAGAATTGGTGCACAAAAAATTTTTTACAGCTCAAAATCTGTGATCAGTGGAATTTCATTTCCAGCAGCAAGTCATGCATTGTGATAACACCAGGAAAGTCACATGTCAAACAAAGAACACTGTCTAGTTTAGACTTACTTCCTGAACTCATTCTACCAGCTATGAGGGTAAATTCATTAGGTGGCTGAAGTATGGCCTGTATATTAGGATAGGGGGCAGTGGAGAGGGAGTTCCCAGTCTCTGTTTTACTGTTCCCAGATGTCTTGATGGGTGCAGGGGGTGGAGTGGAGGTGGTGCTAGTCATCCCAGAGGTGGTAGCAGCAGGTCCAGGCATAATTGGCTGCATTGACAGCAGTGAGGGGTAAGACTTGAGTATTTTAGACTGCACAAATGCTACAAAGTAAATATATATTCCAGGTACATGCATGTAGCATTACCTTAAATATAGAGCTTGCTTATACTACAACAGTTAACATGCCCCCGATATATATGTATTACGTGAAACTAATTCATGCAAATGTCCAAGCCTACAACATCTGGTATTTTAGATTCAAGATGTTTTCACGAGCGTCTGGTTAGTTCCCCCCAAACTGGACTACATATAAACACACCTACTTAACTCTACATAGTATCACAATATCTGGCACCATGATGCCCTACTTCACTATCCAATAATAAAAACATGGGGACACAACTTACAGGCATAATCACTGCTCAGATTCTTCATTGTACTTTTCACAGCTTCAAGCTTAGCACACTTGATACCCTGAAATCAAACAAAGTGTTTACACATAACCCATACACTATAATGAATTTAGTAGACTACATGCACGTTGTATCATCTAATCACGGTTCAGTACATTAGCAGTATCAGGGGACAAATAGTGTTCTCACCTTACCAAGTATGATTTGTGTATGTGTTTAAATTACATTATTTCAAGGACAAAAATGGATGAAACCAATTTAAAGTTTAAAAACTAAACTCTTCAAAGTTTGCTGACAGTTCAGCATGCTAACGACTGGTCTGCCATATCTTAGTATGAGAAGCTTGGGGGTTGAGATGGGAGTTGTAAGCTCATACCGGACATATTAACCAAAGTATGTACATCAACAACCAACCTTGGAGTCTGTGGACTTGATAGTGGGCAACGAATTGCTTATATCATTAACAATAGCACCAAGTTTAGCCTGAATACTGCCAACAGTTTGGGGTACATTTATAGGAAGCCCCGCCGTCAAAGTAGCCGGATCAGGGGCATTTGTAGAACCAGTTCCATAGAAAACGGGCGTAATATCTAAAATTATAATTCCGTATTAGTTCATATATAAGATACCTGGTAGTACATGCATATATACATATTCATATATACAAATACAGTATACATACATGTATGTACACAGTTAGCATGCAAGACATTATAAAAGTTGAAATTCATACATTCCCATAGCAAATATTTATTTATGGTGCATAAATATGGCTAATCGGGCCAAACAACTGCGTCACTGATGATTTAAATAGCATATCAAGTACTTGATAAGTTATATAAAGCGATACGCTATATGTAGTAGCATGTGATGGAAAGACGAAACTCGGGTAAGTATTATAAAGAGTGAACACTCACTTGGGTTACTGCCATGGGTAACATGGATGTACTCGCTGTAGCTGTTTATACTGAACTGTAATGGTTCCACTTCCAATAGCCCGGTCACCCGCAAGTCAAGATGCTCGGCATTAGTGAACCCTTGGCATGACGATTTGGTCAGGTCCACCATTGGCAGCTTAAAATATTAATAATAACTACATAGTATCTAATGCTGTCTTTATCAATAACAATAATCTGTAACGTGAAACGAATTCCAACCCAACCATGCAGAAGTGTTGGTGAAGTCTGTTATATTCATTTCTTTTATTTCTTTTTATTTCCTTATTATCCTACATTTATTTGTCTCGCGTCTATCCATAAACCCCTCACAACGTCACCAAAGAAATATTGCGTGCCTTCTTAAGAGATGATGGAAAGGTGGTTACATAATTACCCCTACCGCATATGTAGGTGTATCCACGTATCGCTGCGAATAGATTACAATATAACGGTACCCCAGTTTTACAAATTCTAACTATATAATGACCTTGACCTAGCACACTTACTGTTTCCTCTTTTGACGTTAGGTGCTGTTTCTCCTGTGACGTGAGAGTCATAGGTGACGTCGAGGAATAGAGCAGGTTTTTACTCACAAAGGACGGAAGGCTAGCCTCGAATACTTCTGTGTCGTAGGGTGAGCTAGTCAGACCATAGCTATTGGAGAAGAGCAGAAAATTGGTTATTTGTATAAAAATATAGAATCACTACTTGACCGGTACCAATTTGCACATAAGCTGCTGTCTAGGACATATGCCATAGAATGGCCTCTTCGTGATCCCAATAACCAGTGGAAATACAAATGACCGTCATCCACGAAAATTTCTGTAAATGTAGGCCTAGACCTGTTGGGGAAGAGTCAATTCACAAATAGCGGTTAATAGCTGGACATTTGTCAATAAATAGCACTTTTGACGCCAAGATTTGGTGAACAAAACCAAATCGCCAATTTACGTCTGATAGCCTCCTATTAATCTGGTGCACTGTCAGGACATTCATTATTAAGTAACCATGAATATTGTCATCAACTGGTACAATCTCTTACCTGGAGAGTCTGTGCATATCTGGCTCAGTAAAGCTCTGATAATATAGTTCAGACAGAGTGTGCAGTCTCTCGGATACCTACAGAATATAGATAAGACAAATTCACTAGAACCGCATATTATTGAACAAATAGCTAGATTCTAGAACCATCCTAAATTGTTTTGAATAAAAATGCAACACAGGGGCAACAATTATAATTTTGCCAATTGAATTACTATATCAGAGATGAAATGAATGATATTTCCAGTTCGAGGTGCGAGTTAAACTTCGCATGCGTGTTGGACACTTATTCTATCCAGTACCTGATCAGAAACCGATCACAGCGTCATCTGTAAACAGATGGTTAGTTTGACAAAACTACAATATACAATGGAGCCCAGGAACTCATTATTATATGTACACGGGTATTTATATTTACTCGTATCTCTTACCTTACGGCAGACTGTGTTTACATCCAGGCATTTAACACGACTCATTAACAGGAAGTAACTGTGCACTGCCCCGGAACTCTGTGACTCCTTGAGCAACTCAAGGTTAGTAAGGAGGGCATCTAGCAGACACTTGGAGAACCTTGAAAGACTTTCCTCTCCTCCCAGTCTACGGCTCAGCCTGTGGTTCAACAATGATAGTTATTCGGAGGGAACAAAGCAATACCACGCAACATGTACAACAGATGGACACTAGTATCCTAGGGTGGCTAGATGTTGCTTATAAGTTGATAGACAAAAGCAGACACAGGAAGTAGAGAAAGAGATTGTACATAATCCAGACTTACTAGGACAATAACAGCAACTAATAAAACTTTATAGAACTTGTTACGAATACTAAAATACTGTTCCTACTGAGGGAAGTGTTTATTTGATAGGGCCACCAACTAGCCAAATCCAAAGTACAGGTATCACAACATGCAGTAGCATGGAGGCACGTGTATATGTAATAATAGTAGACAGCATACACATCTTCAGGAGACAACAATTTCACTAGAGTATGATAATGGCATAGCCCTTACTCTGTGCTGACAGTTAGTAGTCTAGTAAGGGCATGGCTAGTGGATCTGGTACCCCTGATGATACAGTCCTCTATCAGATGATTTAGATTATCTTCTATCACCCCCAGCACGCTCTTCTCATACTTTCTGTAATACAACACATGGAGTTGATAAATGGATAATAGCCAATGAGTCTGATGCCGTATTGAAAGTTACTACATGTATATCTGATGGCTCTCTACGTCAAACAAACGAGATGACAACTCCAAATTAGCATCATGTTTCCACTGCTTAGTCAGTCTTGAAGAACTGCTGTATGTAGTGCAAACCTTGGTTTGACATCGTTGGCCTGGAGAACTGCTATCCATGCTAACACTTTCATGGCTGATATCCTGTTCTGCTCGGTAGCGAGCAGAGCGGACTCTGCGGGAGACTCGGGGTTGGTGACGAGATGTCCTTTATATGCCACCTCCACTAGGTTCTGGTGTAGTTCAACAGAGTCCAACATAGCAGACCTAGTCAACTACAACATACAAGTATGATAAATATATGTGACACTTCAAGCAGAACTGCATTTTGTTCCACCTACCTCATCATGTACGGAGTTGAGATTTTAGATAATCTTGATTTAACACACAGAGAAATACATTCTACATATATTAATCTTTGCTCAGCAACATGGTTAGATATACACGAAATAACAACACTAGTTACTACGCTGTGGTACCATAACATTGAGCAGTGAATAGTAGCTTTGAAAATTTCCCCCATTCTTTTAGCATTTGAGATCTACACGCAGATGAGGTGTGATTAATTAGTGACCACATGGTCATAACAAACATTCAGGAAGTTACCCCAGATTAAAGCAAAAGTGACGACACTTGATACAATGTTATAACAGCACGTTGTCGACTGAACGATCAAATATTTAACACTTTCCATCTTGTTATAAAAGACAGAATGTTTGACATCAATGTACCTTCTCATGGGCTATATTAGTAGTCTTGGTCTTTCTCACGGAGATAGAGATCTCATCTATAAGGTCCATTCCTTTGCTTTGCTTTGAAAAGCGATCCGAGTTCTTAGTAGAAGGACTGCTACTGCGGGGAGTGCTGGTACGCCCCATAACATTGGTAGTAGGAATCCCGGGCTTCTCAGGTGTTGTGGCAGCTCTGACTTGAGGAAATAGCATGGACCCGACTTTCTGCGGAGAATTTTCACTTGGCTGGAATAACAATAATTTTTATATTAAGCAAAAAAGAAACCCATATTGTGAAAGATTAGTGTATGATCATAATGATGGAAGTATTGATGTGACGAGACAGCTTTAATTGATCAGTCATTCCGATACTTTATGTGACTATCAACCCTTAAATTTTCACTGCTCCTACTGTAATCCAGCTCGTCTTAATAACAGTACTTTAAGCAATGATACAAGTGGTTCGACAGTTCCCACTAATAGTTAGTTGGCTACTAGCCAACCCACATGACAGACTGCTTTGACATGAAACAATGATATAGACTTATATTAGAATAATTGTATTATCTAACTGCATTGTACATTTTAAATGTGTACATTATTCTACCATTCTAGCATGATTTCACTAACCTTAGTGTTAGATGAGGAGGCAGCGTCTGGTTCCTCCCCAGACATCTTCATGTATATCACAAGAGACCGAGGCTTTATCTTGAGCAAGGCTGGGGAAGTAAGCGTCACAAACCCAGAGAGTCCAGAAACATCACCCGCTAAGGCTAGACTGACAGGGGCGGATAATAGCTGTAGTTTGTGCTTGTCCAGAAATGTCTGAGGAAGGAACGACGTGTCGTTTTTTGGGGCAGACAGGGCTGGACCCTGTAAGAGAATCATAGCATAGGTGTAAACCAGACCACAGCACATTAGCTAATTAACTCGTATCCATGACAATTTGCCGAACTACCCGAAATTAATTGAGCAACAAATTTATAATCTAATCATAATCATGGGGTATAATACTACTATCCATAGGGTAATATAGATATTATATCCAGCCATCTTGGATGAGTACCTTCCCGTGTCGTCTGCGATTGTCCATCTTATAACCAAGTAGTGCCACCTTGATATCAGGAATAGCTTTAGCCCTGCCCTGTATGGTGAACTTGAGGTCAACATGGCCGACACTAGTTACCCTAGGTAACGACAACTCCACCACGTGCTCCCTCATAGCAGTGTCATTGTCAGGCTACAGTACAGAGAATTAGCAAACATTAACCATCGTTGTATATAAACTGTATGAATCAGTCCCTTGTGTCCTTTCCAGTCAAGTATCACACATACTTAACACAATAACAGTCAAGCAACCGTCACTGTCAATCGAAAGCAAGTTTTTATATGGTACATCAAGAAGGATACTTAGTCTAGAATAAGAGTTAAAAATTTGCACAAATTTCCATAAACAAACAAACAAACCCTTGACATTCTCCTAGAATAATATGTTTTCTGAGTGCTAATTGACTTCCGGTTCTTAACTAATTTACTCATATAACGTCATCCTAACACAAGATACAAAAGGTAAGCATCATCACACACCTGTAACTTCCATGTTCTAGTGCTGAGGATTGCAGTACCATCTGGTGGGGAGCCAGGAGTCATTCTGCCATACCTCTGTAGATGCTGTGGGTGCTTCCTTTGTAGCTGATCCTGGTGGACCTCTGTCCAGCAAGGGCCCAGAGTAGCTGTGTACTTCCCACTCAGGTTCTCACACTCTGTTAAGTCTGACAGCGTCTTCATATCCCGCACCGAGAAGGGTGCATCAAACAACGCCTCGATATCTGCTTTACCTGATTGGCAAAGGAACACTTGGTTATAATTTAAAACAAGGCCAGAAAGGAAAACAGAACACTGCAGAATGAAAAACACGTTATATAATCAATTAATTACATTTAAATCGCAATCACTCTACAGGTTCAGTGGATCAAAATAAGACAGACGTCTACAGTAACCTAGATATATATTAGACAAATATCCTGTGCTAACTGATTTTACTGAGTCAGAGACTTACATTTCACAGACGCCGGGTCCATGGGTCCATCTAACACGTCTTCCAATGCAGTCATGTAGGCCGGTGTCTCAGGACTGACTTGTAGTAAAACTATATCACCATCTGTCGTGGCAGCACACACTCTGTCTATGCCTACAATACCAAACAGGAAGTTAGCAAGTAGATGGAAGTAAACAAAAAACATGATGCAAGTAGAAGGAAGCAGTCTAGCTAATGACAATGACAATATTTTGCCGTATCTATCCGGTAGAACGCGTAACTATTGCAAGTATGACCATAATAGAATTGCAGAACCTAAGTTATCTGCCCCTACTCAGTGGTAGATGTACATAAGAATGGAGGGATGATACCTGAACAGTACTCTGAGATGGTGAACCTGTGAGAGCTGCTAGAGAAGCTGGTGACATCCTTCAGACCATGCACTTGCATCAGCTACAAACACATATCATACAGATGTGTGTACATGTATATACATGCTTTCACTTGAAAAATATTTAAAGATGGTGCAAAGGTGATAAAATATTATACTATAAGATATTTGTACAATGAACCCCCAAATGAATTAGTTTACATTTAGCTTTAAACAGCTTTCAGTAAACTTCCAAAAAGGCTAAAATACTCGTAGGTAGCAGCAGAAAGAATACAGGAAGCTATTGACTTTGAAATAGACAATCGGGCCTGCTGCCCCCCTACTTGAACTGACTGTGCTAAGAGTTCTTTTTAGAATAAAACCCCGACCAACATTAGCAGTTAGTCATCAATTAATATTGAGAAACAGTGAACCAGTCCATGGTACAGTGGCTTGTGAACCAGTGTATGGTACAATGGCTTGTGAACCAGTCTACAGTACAGTGGCTTGTGAACCAGCCTATGTTACAGTGGTTTGTGAACCAGTCTATGGTACAGTGGTTGGTGAACCAGTGTATGGTACAATGGCTTGTGAACCAGTCTACAGTACAGTGGCTTGTGAACCAGCCTATGTTACAGTGGTTTGTGAACCAGTCTATGGTACAGTGGTTGGTGAACCAGTGTATGGTACAATGGTTGGTGAACCAGTTTATGGTACAATGGTTTGTGAACCAGTCTATGGTACAGTGGTTGGTGAACCAGTGCATGGTACAGTGGTTGGTTAACCAGTCCATTGTACAGTGGTAGAGAGACTAGACTGCCGCGCCATAACATACTGTAGGTGTTATGGAAAGAACAATTTTCATCCTGGCGGATTTTACTTCAAATATTGAGAAACGCTACCAAATAAGAAACGGACCAAATAATGCCAGTTACATGCTTATTAACATCTGAATCAAATAGATATAAATAGACATACGGAAATAGCCCCAGATCTTTTAGTAATCATCATATGATACAATTCTTCCTCGTCATCATCGGGGTCCTCACTCCCCTCAATTTCCCTAGTGGATGAGAACTCCTGGCTGAGCTGGTTCACATGAACCACGGTGTCCTCTACCGATTGGATGTATTTGATAGAGTAGGGCCGACGGAATACAGTGGTCATCCCGTTCCGCAACTCTAGCTGTAATACAGTATACACAATACAAGTACATATACGTGTACATGTAACATATAAATTATTTACTTCAACTGTAATACAGTATACACAATACTATTACATAGTCCTACAACATATATATATATATAAATACATATGCATACATTAGCTACATTATCTACAGCCAATACTGATACACCAACATATGCAAATTTATAGTAAAACCAGATAATGTATGTTACATGCTATTTATTTTTCCTTTCATTGCCTTTCACAGAAAGTCTAGCACATAATTTCAGGCAATGAGTTGCTCTGTGACAGGATATGCTCACAGTTCACCGCCAATCATATCGAATTACTGCTAACCTTGTATGTGGCGAGTGCCCCAGCTACTCGGGAGGAAGGTATTCCATCTAAGTTATTGTGTGTGAAATTAACTAATAGTAGCTGTTTATCTAGTGACTGCTCCATATATGTAATTGTGTAGCATGGATGCCGACAGCTACAAAGGAAACGCAACTCCTGAACAAGTATGTATAAATGGTGGAGATTAACATAGGTTATATTTAATAGTTAGACTATATAGTGATACACATATGGACTGTGTAGTGTAAGCATGAGATAACATTTCCGTTATCATTTTTCTTACATATTTTTTAAGTTCACAGAAAAGAAATTATATGTGAAACTACATGGATATAATACAGCTAGGTTAGAACATACTGTGAAGTTGTAAATAATCAAGTAGGAAACTTCAGATGAGAAGTATGTACCAGGTTCTACTTACTCCTTTGGTATATCTATTCTATGTAGTAGTTTAGGTTTGGCAGGGACCACAACTCCCTTCTGTTTTTTGTCACCTGGGGGCTCTGTTACCAGATATTGTTTCTCTAGATATATGGCCTCGGCTAGCTGCTCGGCACTACTGCAATTCAATACAGATATACTTGGTTAGTACACTAAAAGTACATAATATTGTATAGATGACATACACAGGTTCCATGGCCTGTTGTATTATCTTTGACTGATAACAGTATTAGTGCACTTATATATGGCCCTTTCCTTTACTTTATTAAATATGTATTTCAAAAGATCCACCTACTGGCACAAATTTAGCATCCTAGGAGCTTTGCATTGAGTAGATCCTTAGCATATAAAATCATCAAAACCAAAAACCTAGCTTATGAAAGTCTTCTTGAACCCATAGAAATAACGTGTGAACCATTGAACGTAGGCATGCCCACCAGTTGACTCTGACAAATGGTTGCACATATACCTGAGAGTGGACTGTAGCTGGCCTTCTATGTCAGCTAGTGAAGTAGGTACCACACATCCAGTGTCGTAGCAGGCCATCTCTAGCATCTAAAATCGTATATAACACAGTGTAGGCTAGCAATACATGTACACGTTTGAAATGTACTTACAGGGGGGAGGGGGTCTGAAATATTTAAATCACCAGATTATACAATCCAAGAAGTTATTGAGCAACAGATTGGATACACAGATTCAGCTGGAAAGAATCACAAATGAAAAATTAATTCACTAGGAAAGTTAACTGATTGTTTTCAGATATCATCAGAGAGGAAGACGATCATACACTAAAAACGGCATTAGACAAAACAAATTTACCTGATTGGATAAGGATGCTGTGACCATAGAGAGGCTGCAGTCATCATTCTCCCCGGAGATTAAACACATTGCTATAAGTTCTGGGACTGCCGGAGGTGACGACTCAGACATTGGACTGCCTAGATTATCCCCACCTGATGAATATACATGTAGGAGAACACAACTCCTATGTAAGAGTGGCCTAGGCAATACATGGTATTATAGTACATACTGCATAATGTTAGTTGAACAGAAATCTAATTAACCCTGTAACTTATACAAAAATACATTTGATCTTTTCAGCTTGCCTGCAAGCACCCTGGTGACTCTTATGATCATCTGGTGTTTCTACTGCTTTACTCATGGGTGAGCTGCAGGGTAAATCCGGCTGAGTAGAAACCACAATTTATGAATATAGATGGATCGGTGCATAAGGATATAGAGGCATTGAGTGAATACTGGATAGTCAACCTACCACCTGACTCAGTGAGAATCAATTCCCTACACAGATCCAGCTGTTTGTTCATCTTGAATATCTTAACTAACTGCTGATTGGGCATCAAAGCTGCTAGATAAACATCCTCACCATAGGTGGAAGTGGACAGAATCTACAATTATAAGGACATGTCTATCAAGACTAGATCGCTGACACAATCAATGTTTACATTTACAATAGTCAGTGAGTATAACCTACATTATACATAATAGCAGTGGTATTGTGCACCAGAGTTTTCCTACAATTTGAATACATTAAATTTCTGTAAGCCAGCCGACTAGCATATGATCATACATAAAATGAGTATAAGAGAACATAACTAAGTTGCTACTATTTCTATCCATATATACCAGGCCAATATAGTGCACATAAATCTCTTGACAAAAGCAGAATAACTGAATAAATAAATTGGGTACACTTACTGTTTACAAAAGAAATTCAAAATAGTGAGGATTGGTGTTTTCCAACATTAAACAACACTTTAGTTGGTAAACTATTTTAAATTACAAGCAATAGAACACCAACAAAGCATAGAGTCTCAATAAATTAGTGACAATTCAAATTTGTACGTTTTATCAAAGGACAGTCGTAGAATTTAAGAGTCTGAAACCCAAATCTAGTTACGAAGCATCCATTTTCTAATTGAAACTTTTACAATGACCCCCCCCCCCCCCCCCATACCACTCTTCATTGACACTTAGGACTATAAAAATATATTCCAGATAAATGCTGCTAAATGCAGAACTACATGTAAAATCTATCGATAAATATACCGACTTAATTATAAAAAGAACATTTAACACCTTTTGATTCAATAATAGCACATCTATTGAGTCCACTCACCTTGTGTTTACATGCTAGAGAGGGCTGGGAGGCGTGATACACGCTCATAGGTACATTCTGTGTAGGCAGTCCTTTAATGAACGGACAACCTGGCTGATGTCTCTCGTGCTCTGACCAAGGTTCGTCTGTCGTCTCCCAGCAGACAAGGCAGACGTTACATGTAAAGCACATGCTCCTGTCATCATTGGATGAGGTGGGGTCATGGTAGAAACCGGCCCGGGACATGGACTCGGGCTTAGCCCACCTATAGTACAGTTTATAATATAATCATGTCTTCAGAGTAGGCCTGATTTATAAATTGGAACGTCTGAAATGGTTAGCACAGAAACATCTGACAGACAGCGAACTGTTACAAACACATTATTTATATGCTGGTAGTAGAATTGCATGTTGCCACGTTTTAACCGCATGTCCAGTATCAGATATAATATACAGTCTAATGATAGATAATGTCTGTGTCTTTTCATGTCAGTTTCTATTATTTGGTCACCAAACTTGGGAAAATTTCAAATGAGTCATAATATTCGACAAACTCAGAACCAAAGTGTGGTCAATGTTTGATTGACACGAATCAAGTAAATCAGGCATTGACATGATACATGCATAATACTACATGTATGTAGGCCTACTATGTGGAGGTCCACATGTAAAAGTAGTCCCATGTTTATTTGTTCCTGGGACTCAGTCTACTTACTGGTAATGTTTATGGGGCCAGTTCTCGAAGGTAGCCAACCTTGCAGCCTCACTATACATAAGAGCTCGGTCTAGAGGCACAGGGTTATCTATGTTATAGTCTGTAGCATAGTAGCCACTACGCTCTGTGATAGCCGCTGCTATCGGCATCGCCAATGACGCATCTGATTTGAGCTTGAGCTGAGTCATAATATGTTGGAATACATAGAGGATGATATTCTGTGGGTACTCCATGGTCACTGTGCACCACTGTAATAATAGAGACACCTGTCTATTCTGCATCTGTATTGTACACAGATTGTATAACTGGGGTATTATGTAATGCTAGTCCTAATAATAATATAGTAATATTATTATAGTAACAATAGTTAGTTACTGAAGCCATATGACTTGTATGCAAAGAAAAGAAAATAATAATTAATGTTGTTTGGATAGAATAAATAAATTGACAAAGAAAATCTGAAGCTAAATTACTACAACATGCATTATGTACTAGTAGCTAACTGCCAACATACATTGTGTACACACATTATCACATTATCTAATGTATTATACACTACATGTAGCAGTACAAGTTGACAAACAGCTACATGTAGATGTACAACACCCAGTTACAAAGCTACAAAGTATTAGAAGTACACTGACATATGACTTAGTATAATGACATGCTACATACAAATGTATAGTACTATGGCAGGCAGTGCACCTCCGTATATTAATTCAGTCATGCTGCCATAGGATACACAGGGTCTCCATGGTACAGTGACCAACCGATGTCTTGTGTGGCACATAGGGATGAGTTAGCTCATCTTAGTGACTCATCACAACTGGTATGGTCATCTGAGGTGACCCAATTAGGTGCAGGAGTGGAGAAATTTAGATAGCCTTAGTTCCTTGTTTGTGGTTGGGGTAAGGGCGGTCAACTAGCAAAATATAGAGAAGACAACTTCTCCTACTTCAGTTTTGGCGAAGAACAAAGGCTATCTCAAATTTCTCCACTTCTGCACGTAACTCAGGTGACCAGAGGGCAGATGTTAACAGTCGATAGTGTGCACCATACCATGTCACATCTGTTACTTAGCAGGCTAACAAAGGGATTTCATTGGAATGGTAGGGTAAATATAGGCCTGCATTCAAGTAGATTCTCACACGTATCTGCTTACCTTTGACTTCTTCTGATTGTCTTGACACTGGCTATGAGCTTCAGCAATTGATTGCTTTAACCCTTCAATTATTTCATCCATCTTGTCCACCTTGAGCATATCAGCTGATTCTACTCCTTTGACTAGAATTTCCGCCTGAGTAGTAAACAGTTAGTTCTATGAATGGCATTACATCACAATGTTTTGTTCTAAGCTCTCAAGTAAATATTATGTATACCACCCAATGGCATACTGGTAGGTACACATTTGAATTATTGTGTAGAACTTCCAACTCATAAAGAAATTTCATTATTTCAGACAATTCAGACTCAATTCCATTCATCCATTTATTTAGACCAACAGAAGTGAATTTCATCAGTAAAACAACTTTTATTTGAGTAAGACATCATTAATGAATCACCAGTCTCCAAGACCAGCAATATTAGAATAACGCTGAAGGCTTTCACAGCTATAGCTTCTGACCACATACCTAGCCTGAATTTGTATTGGCCAAATGTGTCTCTCCACGCAAAGCCTATTGCTCATATTAGTTTGAACACGAGAGACTGGATAAATAAAATGATCAACTAAGTATATTAGCACTACAATTCATGCTTATGAAGTAGACCTAACACGGTGAGCGAGTTATTAACTTGGTGAGCGAGTTATTCACTTACATCGGTCAGCGTTAGCTCCAATTTGATTAAGTCATCAGATGAATTGCCAATTTTTCCTTGCAATGCTGTATCAAGCAAATACATGCCATTGAGATCTTTCCTTACGGTCACGAAATTTCCATCACCAATAAGCAGCCCGTCTTTCTCACTAATATAACGACAGCTAACTTGACTTTTGTCTGAAGCTAAAACAATATTAATATGTATAATATTAAAACTTTAGCGTAGTATTACCCAAACATGGGAGCAATGGCTAGTAGAGGTTGGTCAAGGTCAGAAGATGAAACTGAAAAGTATGATGAGACAGATAACCGAATACAGAGCAGCATGTACAAGCTTCAAACAAATTATGCTGACTTCAACTGAAAGTATTACCACAACTGTTAACACCATCTGTTAACTCAGTAACTGATGGCACGATCTTGCCATGCAACCAATGACTAACTAACGCAACAGGAAACCAACACCTGCAAGATCATCAATGGTAACAAAACAGGTAAAGAGTAAAATATGATTCCAGAAGTCAACTGCAAAACTAGTACCAGATGAGATTAAGACACAATGCATGATGGCAATTAGTAACTTAGTACTGCTATCTTATATCAATCAAACGCAAATGAAATTGAAGGACTAAATAACAATCAGAACAAATGATTATGATTAGGCCTACTACTACAAAATAAATAACTATTTTATATAATGCTCCACTGCAAATGAAACCGAAACTTAAGGCTAACAAATTTAATCACTCATTCACTGACTATTCTTTTCTAAGTCTATTTACCCACTGTTGGCTAAATTTTAACTTTAATTGCATGCAACATTCAAGTTAATTGTCATTCTTGATGCTGAAGCGTATAGGCACTTAGTCTTAGTTATCCCCGAGTTTCTTTTTCATTTCCAGATTTGGATTTTCGAGTTTTTTCTTACCGGAGACATCTGTGTTTTTAAGGAGGGTGGAGGAGGTTGTATCGTACACTAGAACCCCATCACTCTTTGAGACTACAAACAATAAATTCAACTTTTGGTGATACTGTAGTCCAGTTAATGTTCCTCCAACAGAATATGACCCATCAGTAGTTATAAGCCACTGATCGTGGTCAGACATCTTAGCTTCCATCAATTTTTCTCTCAATTGTAGGTGAATCCACTTCAACCAATGACAATGCAGAATAAACGAAATAACCCAATAGAATTCTACCTACACGGCTGTGAGAATCCACAAAATTCTAATGCAGGAGAGTAGGGTTGATGGGTAGGCCCCGTAAATACATCTGATAAAGTAAAACTACTCCGCAAGTCCAAGGTCGCACCATATCCGGTACGAAACTCACTTGCGGTGCTCGAACCGGTCCATGCGGTGATAGTGCTCATGTATGTGCTTAGTAAAATGGTACCACTTTGAACAGTAGGTTCGCACCCTATACCCTAACTTGTATTAGACCATTTTCCTCGCAGTTACATGTAGCTTGGCTGGGAAATCCCACATCCATCAGTTCTGTTTAGGTGTGCAATTTGCCAATTTCCCACTAAGAATCCCAAATGGGACCAAAAACGTGGTAACTATCACATATACACCACACATCAGAACAAATATCTTTTATTCCTCATTTTGGCCCAGAACCCTGAGAGAGCTACGGTCTGAATGAATGACTGAGACTAATAATAACACATATATCACAAAACATAAAAAAAAATACATATATATATAAATATCATATAACAAAGAAAAAGATTACAAAAATAGCACTTTTAACATAAAATTGAAAAAAAAAACAATCGAGTTCTCACGACTTTACGCACTTTTAAGTGCGGTCTCTGTGAGAAAATGCAAAAAAAAAAAAAAAAAAAAAAAACTATCATCAATAAAGACAATTAAAATTGGCTCTCCAGCTCTAATCCACCCCTTAGCTGAGATTCATTGACACATTTGTTATCCTGTATTGTATTTGATCATTGTTGTTGGTTTGTTTCCAAATTATTTGCATTTATTTAGGTGCATGAAAACTTAATGCAACAGATCAGTTGAAATTGATTTTTTAACTATAGATAGGTAGTGAAAAAGAGTTAATTACTTTAAGAAAATTTTAAATTTTATAAAATAAATTTTTCATATTTTCTTCAAACTCAACTATGCATTACATACTGAGTATCATACTCATACTGATACTATTCTACGTCCATACTTACAAGCAGAGATGTGTGCAAGTTTTATTTTGGAAACTCAAGTTTTCATGGCCAATTCTTAGTTGTGACTCTTCAAGTTACAAGTCAATTCTTTCAGTGACAGATCAAAACTTTCCAGTTACGAGTTAAATATTTACATGTCCCCAGAAACTCAAGTTTTTGTCAAGTTATCCAAGTTAACTACAAGCAAGTTTCAATTCAATTCTTTTCTTGTTTAACTCGAGTCTTTTTATAGAGTTATTGAGTTATTGTTAAGCTTATGGTGAAATTTTGTTAGGAAATGGTGTTAGAAGTTCAAATTTCAAAGCAGAATGTCACAGTTTTAGTGTAAAATGTGTTATAATTGTGGTTGTGGTTGGTGGTTATAACTGTGGTCATTACAATTCACAGCTGCCCAATAAAAACTCGAGTTATTGAATATTTCAACATAATGATGTGCGAGTTAAGACTCTTTGATCATAGCCATAATTTAATTACAATTCAAGTTACAAGTTTTTGACAGCTGTATATTCAAGTTACAAGTCTTTATAATAAGCCATAAAATGTTGCTTGAATTAACTCGAGTGAGAGTCTTTAACTCGAGTCTGGCATCTCTGCTTACAAGTCATTATTTACTATACTATACGTGTACTTACTACTTATAACTTGAAAACAGGGAATACTGCTCAGATATTAAAAATGAAATGGACTGATCCATATTATAGATTATAGTAGGTACATGATAATCACTTGCCATAATAGTCAAACATTTTTCTAATACCAAATAGGATATAAAGTATTCTTTTATAGTGCATGATAAGATAATTCCTTGCCATGACAATTTAATATTTTTCTAATACCAAATATTGTACAAAGTATTATTTTACTAACGTTATGTGCTCAAAAAATTATGCCTGCGAAAAGAGGTGTGTTATTTTATTTGATTCAATAAAATAGGAGAATTAACTACTTATAACTAATGTGTGTGGAAGCTAATTGCTGCTATACACAGATTTGTCCAAGCTTCCCTTTTGGAGGGGAGGGGAGGTAGCTGCTTCAGTCGCATGCTAGGCCAAATCACAGATTAAGGAAAGCTGTATCACTCAATGATAATAATCTATGCCTCTGACCACTCCCAGTTACAGAGTCCATTCCTTCTGCTGATTTTCAGATATCCGTTAAAATAGCGTCTAGTTATCTGAACCTGTACCTGAATGGCTCATGTGGAGGCCATAGTGAACAAGTGACTCTGATTAGTTAGGCTTGACCCAATAGGAATTTAAAGTGCTGGGCAGGGTAGCAAAACCTTTGTCTAATCAGAACTCTATATGTGGGCGGAACAGGGGCCATTTCCTTTCACGGTCTTTGTGTTAGGTGAAGCGCCAGATGTTGGCAGTTTAGGGCCACATTGCTCCCAAGAAAAATAGATAACAATGGTGGCAGCAGTGAATTCCTGATAGACACTCAACCTAATTGTGGTGGAGAGAATTAGGCTGAATTGTTCACCCGTCTATGTAGACTGATCACTGCTATGCATGTGGTGTACTCTAGCACACTGTGATGAAACACTAAGTCTTTATGCTCGCCTTGACTAGAGCTTGTCAATCATGCATATAAATGTCAGACTCATGTCGTAAATAATTGCTTCTAATTATGTAAATTATAGCATGCTTAATATAGGCCGATGGCCATTTTCACATTGGATTATAGATTCTTAAAGTGTTTTACTGTTTCTGTAACATTTTGCTTACGTCACAATCCTCCCCGACAGTTATTACTTTTGCTCATATCTCCCGATGATGTATCGAATATGAAGTTTTTCAAATAATTAACAAATAGAATCTGCATGTTCTTTGTGAGTTGAATGCATTATTTCTAAGTATAGGCTAATGATCAACTATGGTTGTTACTTCTAGCTAGATTCTTTATGATCTAGAGATGTCTTTGAACATGATATGGAGAGCAGCAATGAGCAGTCAGTCTCGCTTACCAAGACCCCACTCTCTGAAGTTCTTCTCCAGTAGCCAGCATCCCTCCCACTATGTAATGGATAGGGTGAAGAACTGTGATTATGAGAGTTATCTACTAATTCTACTAGGTGCTAAGCCATGGAGGTAAGTGAAAGGAGTAGCAAGCTTGCAGTGTCGTTCTAGACTGACTGGACTGGGAATTTTGTAGTACAATGTAACTTTTGCTTCTTTGATCTAAATGCCAATGTAAAATATAAGCTTGAGCAGGCTGTTATTGCTTTTTATATGCCTTTCAGTAGCATGGTAGGTAGGTTGTGTTGGTCTCAAGTTGTAAATTTACTGCACTTAACACTACGAGTATACTGGGCTAGAATTTTTGGCTGCTACATAACACCATTTAAACTTAATACTAAGTTCTAGAATAACCGAGTGACCATTTTGAGATTTTTGTTTGTGACCCAGGCCGATCCAGGAGATCACGAAGACACGAAATGTTTCTAGTCATGTTATCCACTTACTTAACATAGGTTCACCAGTTTTACTTTCTAATTGAGAGCTGTGATCTGAAGAGGTTAAAGCTCTTCTTACAGGAATATATAGACGATAACTCCTGTTTTTTGTAATAGCTGCAGGGTGTTCCTTTTTAATAGCTCTGACCTTGACCCCTATAATAGACATGTGACCATCTAACTGTTGAATCGTCACTTTTCCTTACTGCAGATATCCTCGGTTTGTGATACACGCCTACAATGTTGAGTTATCCTTAGTCTTGGAGTCTGCGTCCGACACTAAAACTCTGGCTGGAAGGTTTGTATTTTACCACAATGTTGCAGTAAAATCACTTATCATAGAAGCTTTCAGTGGTTAGTTTTAAAGATATTACAGTAAGGTGTGTATTTCTCTGGCGCTAATAGAAAATTAAAAAAATGTTTCCCTTGCGACCGAAAACACGAAAGATATTTTTTCTCAAGGAAAAGTACGGTAAACCACGTGACACTAAAAAGAGAAGCCAATTGTTTTCCCATATTGAAAGGCAGCCGGTTACATGCTGTGGTTTAATTCACATTTAGATGTAGATTATAGAGTCTATCCTGTTTCAGGTTTGCGTTCTGGGCCGATGCTCTGAATGGTATATACTCTGGAGAGAGGCCGTATGACCACCCAGTAGTACAGGAACTTTCTAAGCTCTACCACCTCAACCTTATCAGCTCACAGCAATCTAGGAATTCTCTACTCAACTTGCTAAATAGCAGACAGCAACTAAGTCGAGTCACACACTTAGAGACTCTAGATCAACTTGAGACGTACTCTGAGCACACCAAGTCGTCATTATTATATTTACTTCTCAACATATCTGGACAATCTAGTGTTGATGCTGATCATGCCGCTAGTCATGTAGGTCGCTGTTGTGGCCTTTTAACAGCTTTGAGGTCTACGCCCTACTTGACCTCCAAAGGTCAACTTCTCCTTCCACAAGATGTGCTTACTAGGCATAAGGTTTCTCAGTCAGACGTTTTGAAAGGTAAAGATAATGTTAAAGAACCTGTATTTGAAATTGCTTCTCAAGCTAATACACATTTAGAAAAGGCAAAGAAGTTAATCAGTAAATTACCCAAAGACTGTAGAGAGGCTTTTCTACTCAAAGCTATTTGTGAATATCAGCTAGAATTGTTAAGAAAATGTGATTTTAATGTGTTTGATCCAGTGTTTCTAAAGAGGAACCCAATGCTGCCATGGCATCTCTGGAAAGCTAGGCGAAGACTTTGACTATTCTCTACTATTACATTTTTATAGTTGATGTGAAAGTTTTGGAATTATTGTTTGTTATTCATAAAGTGTTTGTGAAAGGTTAGCTGCAAACTAAGATTTTCCAACAGTATACTATTGCATCTATAAATATGCACAGTGGCTCGTAACTGGCAATACACCTCTTCAAACAACAATTAATAATAACTCTTGAATTATGGGTATTCAATCTCATTGACTATAATCCAGAATTGTCCTCTCAGATATGCTTGTCTTGCCAAAACATATGATAAACTAATTAAGGGAGGACAACTGCTAATCATAACCAATAGCTTCTAAGTGTTTTAACACTCTGCAGAAAGAAGTTAATTGATCTTATAGTGCATTCAATATTCATATTTTTTGAATCAGAAATGGTCGGTGAAAACAGCAGCAGAAAAGTAGAAAATAGAAAGAAAAATAACCAATTTAAATGTATATTTAATGTAAACACTTAACATTGATACACAAATACTGTACTGTGTACACAATTAAATAAACTAATATGAAGTAGAATATCCAATAACCAAGATTTTTTTTATTTATCACAGTTAGATTAATTTTTTTTTAAATTCATAGGAAGTTACATAATACATGTATGTGTCATTTACCAATTAAGTGCAAAAGAAGAATAAAGGAGAGAGTAAGGGATTGTCGTTAACTGATATTTTATCTGGTATAAACCGTGACGTAGGTGTAGATAAATAGTTCCAGTAGACATTCTTGTACGGTCACAAGGGAGAGCCACCTAGTCATTACATCTCAGAAGTGACTGGATCATAGCCAGAGTTGCTATTCATGACACAGCAAGATCTGTGAAGCATGCTATTACTAGAAGCTATCTTCCCATTATTAGAAGGATGGCGACACAGTCCATCTATGTAGGAGCCATTAGCACAGGGCAGGTTATTCATTTGACAGACACCATAAAAATCACTGGCTAACTCACAGGCTACAAACAGTAACAATTATAGTTTAGAATTATGGCTAGTTTTATCTTCTGTGATGTCAAAACCAAAAGTAGAAAGCACATCATTCTGGGTTGCAGACAGCCTACCCTACAGGTAGGCGTTTTTTCTCACCCGTGTGACATCTTGTACATTGTATATGCTACATCTACTTCAAATGAGAATTTGCTGATTAATCGACTACGGACTGACGAATGTTCAGCCAAAAGCGCTCATGAGGTAGTGAGAGGACAACTTCACATTCATCATGTCAAGTCGAGTTTCTTATTAGTTCTTGGTATTATTATCTATTACAACATATAAATATATTACAACATGGAGGTCTAACGCAATCATGTCACAATTATCCACATGATGCTGATTGTTTTGTTTTTGTGGACTAATTTACTTACGTGTTCCATTATACCTTGATGGTGGACGGGGCTTGAACACAGGCTAGAAAATATAAATGTGATATTGTATGACCTTGAAAGATTATCCAATCAGAATCAATTTAGCGCCAGCAACTTCAAAGACCATTGAAATATATAATATAATCGTTGGCCGTCTCTGAAGCTGTTCGCTTCAAACTTAGGGAAGGACAACTACAAATCACAAGAATTGCATGAGAGCATAATTCCAATTTACTGCACTTTTTCGTAAACTGACCTCAACATCAACTTCTCGGCTGAAACTCAAGCAGGTATTAATGACACCTCTGGCACCATCAAAGGATGCAAACCAAACTTGAGCATATTCCGAACACTGAAGGTTGGAGAATTTTCTCGGCAGCGTGTGTAGTTCGCAGTGGTGTGCCACGGATCTCAGGACGTCCACTATATACTCCCTGGCACATTCTGGGTTCCTGTCACACTCCACAAAGTCTAAAAAATATTACATACAAGCATGTATATAATACAGTGTAACTGTAAGGGTATGCAACGGTGCACACTTTGTTGGTGGAGAACAGCAATAGAAAAACAAATGCATATGAGATATTACATGTATATGGTATGAGTATATACACTGTATATATTGTAGTGATGACTATATAAACTTGTAGGTCTACAAATTGGCTAAGATTCACTTCGGCGTCACATGCAATTCAAAATATCTGCTCTGATCTCAGAACAGCTAGTTAAAAGCTTGATAAAAGTTGGACTATAATGCAATACAAATTTTTAAAGCCTGAGTTCCATGACAACCTTTGTTAGTAGGGTGGACTGTTTGTGAGATAGTCCTTAAGATGGGTGGGCTGTCTTGTGATTTAGTCCACAAACCTTACCTTCAAAGGTTCTGTTTGGATTAATAGTTGTCCAGTAATATTCAACTAGAGAGTAATTCCCGCACCGACTGAAAAGATTTTCAGGGTCACATTGCCGAGGTTCATACACTCGAGCGTACTATAAATAGAAATTTATCTGTTATATAAAATGCATGTATCCTCTGAATCTGTACTATGTCAGTAAAAGAATTTTGCTTTTGATATTTTAGCTCATATAAAATGTTTTAAGGTAGAACATAATGTTATTTACTCACTTGGGCAGCAAAGTCATCAATGCAATCGGCAGTCAAAACATCCATGTTTGGGTGGTCAGCCTCCATAGAGATTGTGTTGGGTACAGCTGAAATGTAAATATAGTAGATAATTTAATTTCTGAATTGCTGCTTGTTTATTTACTTTTTAGACTCTAAAGAACTGATAGCCATTAATTCTAATAAATTCATTGTTTTGTATTATCTTGTTGGAATTGTAAAATTTTATTATTTGAATTGAATAACAGTAAACTCTAATTGTGATGCCTGTGATGTCACTTTTATAAGGTGCAGTATTTATAGTTTGAGAACAGCTTTTTTTTGTCAAAACTGAATAATAACGTTCTGGCAATGTACAGTTATCCACTGTTATATAACTTACCTTCCCAGGTGAACACCCAGCCTGGGTAGCTGGTCTCCCTGTCGGAAAAGAAATCAACTTCTACCCAGTAGGTAGGGAGGATAAAGGATAGCCCCTTACTAATTTTTCCACACAGATAATAGAACTCATCTATGTCACTATAAATCTACAAGAAGTCAAGTGTTTCATGGTAAACTGTAAATTCTCATAGGAATGTGTATTTTATATTGAATATGTTCAACTACACTATTTATTATGTACAGTGTACACGTACACATTTTGTACTAGTACATCATATTATATAAATATACATAGTAGGCAAACTTTTTATCATACGATGATGCTGTATACTATGTTTGTACATGACGTATTATGTTGCTTTTTAAAATTTAAGACAGATACTTGTAGATAAAAGTTCAGTTACTTACTAGTAATACGTCTGCACAGCTGATGTTTGGGTGTAGATTTGGTTCGGGATTAGCTACATTTGGACCATAGTAATCATCTATATAAGCGTCTGCAGTAAATGTGACCTTGATGTATTGTGTAGGGTCAACCACGATGGTCCACATACAGTAGGCAAATAGGTAGTAAAATCGAGGGTAGTTTATTGGAATTACTACACCTTGTGAGACGTTGTTAGAGGTGAAACCACAGATACTGCAGCAACCCCATTCGTCAGATCCACTGGGGCAGTCAGGAAATCCGTCACATATTGAGTAGTAGGGTACACAGGGATTATGTTCAGAGCTCTCATTGGGCTCCACAATCCTACAATATATAAGTAAAGATAATATAATATAGTATTATTTTGTCAAAGTGATATGCTACAGTGTATTTGGGCATATCCATAATTAGTCGCGGGACATTCAGAGGATATATATGTGGATTTCTCCAAAAGTTTTCATGTTAAGGACACAAAACTTGCCCAAATACTTGATAAGAGCATGTTATTATATGTTATGAAGCCAATTTGCGTTTAACTCCAATTAGTTGGCAAAAAAATATGGCTATATGCGTCAGTCGTGGGACATCACACAAATGTAAAAATTCCACCCAACAATATAGTGTTACATTTTTCTCTGATTTGACTGCTTTAATTAGATTGATTTTTGTCTTATCAGAGAGTTAAGAGAATGCCTCATGTTATGAACTATTTTTCTAGTTGTGCTATCTTTATTAAGGCCCATGCTCATGATCTGGAATTGTTAGTCGCGGGACGTGTAAATGTTAGTCGTGGGACGTGTGTGAATAATCATTAGATTAACTTAGTGCGGGTGGTTTTATTTAATCCAAACAAAGTTTTTATTAACATAAAGAAGTTAGAATATCCATAAACTGCTAAACATAAACTATAGAAGAGCTTACGAAGCTGTTATGCGATTCAATCTGCTGTAACATGTAAACGGTCAAACTTTGGTAAATGGCTAAATATGAACTAAGGTCTATGGAATAGTTCACATGTGCAGCTCTTCCAAGATGTCTTCTGCAGCCACTCTGGCTGTTCTTATATGTGCATCATAAAAACTGTGCCTTTTTGTTGGAAGTTTTGCAACTACAGAGATCTCTATTGCACCCGAAGTAAGCGATGCAACGTGATGAATCTTTTGAAGAGCGGGTATAGATCGAACATTCTCCCACCTTTGGTTCAAGAAATCCCTGTTCCCATTTATCTTGGCTGTAGCTACATGGATGATCTTTGTGCTCTTGCTGTACTTGTGGGCTGCGTTGTAAAAGTCTTCAGCATTTGAGACAATCTCTTTTCTTGATCTAACAAGGCGCCACACCAGAGGTTTTCCCGATCCACCAATCCCATCTACCGCACCCTTTCCATGGGATGTCGCAAAATAGTTCCACTCTAAATGTTCAAAGTCGTGGGTCACTTTGAAGTAGTTGAGGTTTGAGAGTAGAAATCTCTGTTTAAATTGCGATGCAGCACCATCTGAGAAAATGGACACCGAGTTGACATGTGGGCAACATTCCTTTAGATCAGTGAATAATGTGTCCATAAAAGCGTGTACAGCATACTTATCATGCTGCAAATAATCGCTAGTGATGCAATATGATTGGTGAAAATCTTAGGCCCAAATACAGCATGTGAATACAGTAACCTGTCTGTATGTGAAGTGTGCGGCTTGAATTTCATGCTGGAAAGCTGTCTGGTAATTTTCAGCCAAGTCGACTTGAATAACGCATTCTTTGTTGTTGAGATTTTGGCGCTTCTTTTCAAAATAACAAGCTTGCTGATTTTTGCAATATACATGGGCTAAGTATTGAGGCCAGAGATTCATTAGTTTGTTTAGTGCTTCTTCTGCTGATCCTTAACCTTAACCTCGAGCTTTTGTGACTAAGCATCCCGCTGTTTCTGTTTTCTTTGACGTTCATATTCTCTATAGCGCTGTAGTTCGTCTTCTGACATGTCTTGCTTTCTCTTTGCTCTGGAAACCTTAGATTGTTCTGCTTTGGTTTGTTTGTACAATTCATATTTTGCTGTATCTAGTTTTATTCTGTTTTTATAGTTTCTTTGTCGATCAGCTCCTGCTTTAGGTCTTGCCATGTTGACAACAGAACTACTTGTGAGCAACTAAGTGATATGTTGCGTTATGCTCAATGTAATGACATGATGTTCTAGAATTGTCTTTAAACCATTGCATCATATTTGTAAAATGTCATAAACATGATATGATTCAACAGGAAGTATATTTTGTCCATGCTTAGAGCAATCATTAACAATCCTAGTAGACTCTAGGGGTGTCCCGCGACTGACATGTCCCACGACTAACCGCACAATGTAAGAAATTTTCATGTCTGAGAAAAAATATTTCTAACCATCAATTGTTGCAAGTAGAACCAAGTAAAAACAGATTATTGTCTAAATTGGTTTGGCAGTAAAAGCATTAGAAACTTTTTTGTACATATTTTGTTAGTCGTGGGACACTGAGTGAGGCTTGACCTATGAGGAGCACACAGACCTCATTATTTTCTGTGGTGATTGCAAGGTGGGGGAATCTCAAGAAGACATAGGTAGCTTTTGTTGTGATGCATGTATGAAAATGTATCATTTTACGAAGTCAAGCTATCACCCATTTAATAATCACCCAAATTACATGCATATTTTTACTTGTAAACTATCTAAGGGTTGACACACCACGGATGAAAATTGAGAGGATATAGAATGTTTGGCTATGAAAATTTGGTAAATATAGGATATTGTTAGTACATTCAGAGCATTGTATTTGGATAGAAATGAAAATATAGTTTTGCTGTATTTTTCATTTATTTATGGACATGCCCATTTATTATTACAAAATATTTCACCGTATCTGCATATGATTATGAAATATATTTTAATTTTTACTGATGTCTCTAACAATAGTATATATACTATTGTTAGAGACATCAGTAAAAATATATACTGTGTCTAATCCTTGGTAAGATAATGCTGTAATGTATAAGTATGTCTAGTAAGAATATTATACGCATATATACAGTATATCTAACAATGTCGTATATTACAGGGTATATTATCATGATATATTACAGGGTATATTACTATGATATATTACAGGGTATATTACTATGATATATTGCAGGGTATATTACTATGATATATTACAGGGTATATTACTATGATATATTACAGGGTATATTACTATGATATATTACAGGGTATATTACTATGATACATTACAGGGTATATTACTATGATATATTAAGGAGCTGCCGTGGCCTAGTGGTTAGGGCTCTGGACTTTCATGTGGGAGTCCCAGGTTCAATTCCCATAAGGGTCATTGGTGGTGTTAGCAAGGGCATCCAACCTTATAGTGCTCCTATGCTACTTCAGTAACTTGTGCCTTCTCCACCCCTAATTAGAAAAAATGCGGATCTCTTTAGATCAATGCTTTCTTACCTGGGATTAATAGTGGGAAGTAAAATTGGTAAGTTTTTTTTTTATTACTATGATATATTACAGGGTATATTACTATAATATATTACAGTGGGTCTAGCAGTGTAGTATATTATAGTTAATTTAGTAACATGATATAATATTACATTGCATCAAGTACTATAATAAAGTGTAACTCACCCATCCACACATCTGTTGTGGTCGAGTGGACATCGACAGTCTGCTTCATCGGATTCGTCTGAACACTGTGTATGGTAATCGCAGTGTTCAATTCCTGAGTAACACATAAACATGAATGGAAAATCCATGTTGGTACCATCTGCACATTTCATTTCAGTCCCATAGCAGTCTCGAACTATAAAAATGCACTACGAATGTTAGAAGATACTTGCTATTCAATTTCTTAACGGAATTGCTAAAAATGTACAGATCATTTGAGTATTTTTAAGGAGTCTTTTTCTGCTGAAGGTTTTCAGCTAATAATTATTTAGACATAGTGGAAGAGTGCTGTTATTGTACTGTTTGTGTATGTATAATATAATTATATTACTATTGCAGTTCTGGTCTGGAAGGGTAGGCGTTACGTCATTTGAAATGCATTCCCCTCTGTAGCACCATTTGCCAGGTGCGCACTCTGTCCCATCTAATGCAGGAAATACAGTTCCATTAGTCAGGCAGTTGCCCGATGACAACGGATCCATACAATAGAGTACAGAGCAGATGCCTATTTGTTCCTAGAAGACAAAACATGGGAAACAGCTATAATAGTCATTAAAATATAATCTTTGGACACACATATTAAGTAGTGCGGAATATAAAAACGTTGTCTTTTGATGTCCGAGTATAGAAAATACAATGATACTGTTAACTAGAAAAGAAGTTTGTACTTAATTTTAAAACTCTCCAAACGGCATAAACTTGCAGCAGTTGTTTAATAGCTAAATCGATAAGCTCATAGATTACAATATTATCATACATCAACACAGTGATCAGTTCCATATTGAATGTTACATTGATCATCGGCGGTATAGAGTTCTCCTGGTAAAGAATCAGCCATCGGTGAGTTTACCACAATAGAACCTTCCTCAAACAAGCATGATCTATTGCCACTACAATTGTGTAGAGAAATGTACATGTATTTCAACAGGTACTGCAGAATTGACTATGTAAAGAAAAGCATGTGAAGAGCAGTGTTCTATGTAATATATGCCATTTTGCAACAAGAATGTGGTTGCAAACAAAAATGACCTCTAATGAATATACAAATCAGCTTTTTGGAAACATTGTTGGAATGCAATGATGAAACCTTTAGGTTTTGCTCTGCCTTAACCCAATAGATCAAAATCCAAGGTACATAAAGTGTGCTTGCATGTGATGAATCAACAGAGTGCTAGCTTTCTAACGATTTGCTAGATCTTTAGTAGTAAGAGTATTATTCAGCATAGAGGTTCCGGAGTTTGTGTATTTCGGCACTGGCACTACTAATAATTATATTACAACAAAGGTTTTGCCAGCTAAAATAAAAATGTACCGCATTTTGATTCAACATTGAACAGAGAAATTATATTTGTGCATTTATACCTGCTAAGTACAGCATAGAGATTTCTCTGCGAGCAGCAAGAGAAGAAGAATTGGTTCATTAAATTCCCAGTTCTGTTTTTATTCCAAGTCATGATATGGTTGTCATCGTCACACAGTGTAGGTCGGAAATCGTCAAAACCGTCGTACTCAACACCGATACTGGAAATAGTACACAGATTTACACACAAAGTAAGCTAAGTCCTAAGCATGGATACTCATTAGGCAATGACAATAATGTGAAGTTGTCTTCTCCCTCATTTCTTTCATTGGTTAAAATGCAATAGGAGAGGGCAACTTCCATTTGGAAAAACCAGCATGAGTAAAGAGCTTGTGAGAAGTCATTTTTACTTTCTCCAAACTGTGTGGCACCCATACTACACAGAATTGGAGTACAATTATAAAGAGTGCTGTCTGAAACATTTTAACCAAGATGTAATACAACATTTATATTATATCTTGTCTCAAATGGCGGCGGTGTTGAACTAGTTACCTGAGACTAATGACTTGGGTCAGAGAGTTTATGAGTGAACTTGGAGCTGAGTAACCCTCATATACAGCCCAGGAACCACCCATCTCACACATTCTGTATGGGTGAACATCACCTAAAATATTATATCTTTCTTCTGTCATGGCGTGGTACGACGTAGTATGGCATTATAACACAGCACAGCGAGGCATGATGGAATAACATATCTCTATATACATGCATTACTCCAACACAATGGTTACCATCTATTTTACTAAACCTGCAAACAGATGTGCTGTTTATCCAAAACCACTAAATTGTACATATTACTACCTGAACAAATGGATGATATTATGTAAGGAAGCAAAAGCTGAGATAGCCTTGATTCTTGTGTGGGGAAAGTTATCTTCTCATTTTATTTTATCTAAGTTCCAATCTCATGGTTATAAGAGCTAAAGCTACCTATTATGGTGATAGAGAATATTCATCATATGCATACAATTTTACTTTCATTCATGTTGCCAGGGTAAAATGAGTGCCTGTAACAGTGTAATGCATGATGTTGTGTGGTTTGAAATTACCTCTGTGACTTGAAGCCATGCTGGGATCATCCGCAAAGAACAGGTCATTTCTAAAACATACATATAAAATTATTTTTTGGCTCATTTGTTTTAAGACAGAGAACTTCCTGCTAGCAATTATCAAGATCATCTCAACTCAATCTAAAAATATGTAGAAAATGTTAAGCGGCTTTTCAAACACTGCTTGATAATTAGATGATATTTTGAAGTGTAAATTGTAGATACACTCTAGTACATCAGCATGGGTTAATGAGTGCACGTCAGTACAGATCTGAACCTTATATACTACTGAAACTTTATATCAGTTCGCTGGTATACTATTTCTTATGTAATACTTTACCCAGTTAGTAGGATGACGAAATCGCTTTGAGGAAAGTAGGTGGTACCTTCTGACGTTAGCAGCCAACTCTGAAACCTGAAACCTAGTTGCTCCACATCCAGTCCAGTTCGATTACTCATAAGATCAACTCGGTGATTCTCCACTAAATCGGGGAGCTGGTTGTCATGCTGTAAGTGAATGAGAACTTGGTGATGTAGATAAATCAATCAGTTATGCTTTGAATTATGGGTAAGAAAAGTTTACGATTATGCGGCTTATAAAAATTGAAACTTGAATGTAGAATTTAAGAAAGGCAAGTACGTTATCAACAAGCAGGTATATTATATGTACATAGAGTAAGTAATAGTAAAGCATAAAATAACTTACAGCAAGTACAACTATGGTTGTTAAGACTACAGAGAGTTGTACGTCTTCATTTTGCATTCCTTGGAAGTTTCGATTAATCTGTGATTAAAAAAAATGATTTTGTCACAAATAATGCAGTATAGAAGAATTAGAGAAAGTTCCAATTCAGAATGGTTTCCATGGTTACCAAGCAGCATGTGTGAGTAACAAATATTGTGCAGAATATACAGAAATTCTTCACAGAAATCACAAGTTAAAGCCTTAAGAGGGTAAACAGACTAGTTGACGCCGGTTTAAAATATTCCTCCCTGAATAACACCGGCATGTAACCCAGTTTGTTAGTATTATTCTACCAGTTAAGAGAATGAAAGTTGTGTTCTCTCGCCTGTAACGTAATTTCAACAGCAGAGCATAAAGTAATAAAGCGTAACTTTTAACTTACCCCTTGTATTATCTGCCCGAAATAAATCCTTAAGTCGTATCCAACATCATCCGACTGCCTGATAGACTCTCGTTTACTGCTGCTGAATTCAGTGTATAGACTGTAGTCGATGAGAAGGCCTATCTCTATGGTACCGTTTACAGGGTTTATTATCACTGGCTCATGGGGATGACCTATATGCCTCTTCTGTCGACTCTTTGCTGCTGATGTTCCTACAGCGGTCACAATGATACATGTAATAACATGTTATTTCACTCAGATAATGTGGTGGCATCTTTGAACTGAGTAGTTTACACAAAGGCACGGGTTGAAAATGGATAATTTTATTTACATTGTAAATAACATTGTAACAAAATTAAAGCTGTAATAAAGCTTAATTTATTTTAATAGACTGTGATCTAAATGACTGTCTCTTTTTAATAGTCTAAGGTCCTGAACGGCATGTTCTATAAGCAATAATGGCTTTATGCGTTATACCTTTATTCAAGTAACTCACTATATTATTTACAATAGGCCAAATTTTATTGCAACATTGATGCTTTTTTTGACGCTATCTTGTGATACCCCAGTGGACGGTTTGCAGGCAAACCCTGAATCAAAATGATTAAAGTTTTGAGTCACCCATTCTATAAGGTACTTCCTACAGTTTGCTTCACATCTATACAAATATTCAGCATTACAATTCAATATGATAATTTTTGTGATATCAAGCAACATGAGTTTGCCATCAATGCTAAGTTATATTTTGCTTGTCGAAATATTTTTATAGATAAAATATGAGTTTATTGTTGTAACAACATTTTTTCATGGTAACATGTCCCAATCGTCAGACAGCAACGATATAAAAAAGGCTTTTTTATATCAATGTTGTCTCATGATTGGTAATGTACATGCTACAATGAAACAGTGTTGTAACAACAATAAACCTGCTCAGTTATTAAACTTCCGCACTATTTTAGAACTTGCATACATGTAAGTTGTATATTTTATTGTGATTGTACGTGCACGTCTACATTGTGAAGCATTTGCCACAGAAATTGCAAAATATCTGATAAAGTCTAGGTCATAGTTCAGGTACACGAAATAATGCTGGGTTACATGTAATGTAAATTATGTGCTATTGAGACCCACAATTTTCTAGGCAAGTCATATATGGTAATATTATGGTGATATGGTGACAGCATTAAAGCTGTTTGCAAGTTTTACAAAAAGCATAAAAAAGTGCAACCCTTAAACTGATTGATAAGGCTTCACTTGTAGGGTACTATCAATGTACATAAATTATGGTGTCTAGATGGGGAAGTTCACTATAGTCATTGTTTTACTAGTTGAAAATCAAGACATCGTTTTGGCATTGTAAGCTGGAACACGTATAAAGAAGAGGGAGTAGCAATTCAATATATAAATCCCTCATTTGACAATCCATGTACAAAGTGTGACAATTTTTTAGGCTGATTGATCTAAATTACAACACAAACTTAAACACTGGAGTTATACACATGTATACATCAAGTTAGAACTTCAATAATTAAATGCATATCACAACGCAATGTAGTGTCCATTCCTAATCATATCAGATCTACTCTTGCTCATTATTGCAAGAATTGCAGAATTTTTCACGTGCGACTGTATACAAAACTAATACACAAAAGTGGCAGTACTGCAATATACATTATTGAACTAAAACATAGGCTAATCATATATTATTAATATTGGTTTCTGTTAAGATAATAGTAAGGAACAAATGTGACAACAGTCTTGAGCTCTTAGTGTAGTACTTGCACTAAAATTTATAGGCGTAGCCTGTGGCCCAACACTGATTAGAGTATTGACACAAATAGTTTGTACAGTTCTAAGTTATCCTGACCTTCAAGAGTGTTGAGAGATTTTTTCTTCACTTTGTTTTGATACTCACTCTGTCGTTGAGAAATTGTCTTCTCCTAGAAATACAAGTAAATACATGTATATATACTGGAAAATGTTAGTGCAAGCAAGTGATGAATAATAAGACGAAACGCATTTTTTTAGTCAACAAAAGTAAAAAATGCGTCTCGTCTTATTATCCATGTATATATACTCGTAATACACTTCAGGGTTACTCATAATCTATTGGGATCCTGACTATGTCACTAACGACACACACACACATTCAGCTATCTTAGGTATTAGAAAATATTTTTGTACTGAGTAAAATTCATTTGATCATAGAATAAAGTAGACTAGAGTGGTAATTGTGTACCATTATTAATACTTCTTACTCAAACAGGCTTCATGTCTGAAATTTAATATTATGTAATATACAGTAATCAAAACTAGTGTTTGCCCTTTGCTTACTTTAGTTGGTGTAATATATATATTACGGACATGATAGTATCACATTAACATAGTTTTATTACTTGCAATTACTGCATTAGAGAAATAGGAGTTGGAGGTCTACATGTAGTTTAATGTACATATTATATATACATAGCACTTTTTACTCCGTCTCAGCATTTAGTAGAAATTTACTCAACCAAGTTGACCAACCAATATGTTTTCATATCTATTTGCTACAAAAAATGGAGAATTCTCACAAAAAAGTTTTTGTTTTCTAGTATTATTGTGGTAACAGCATAAGCATTTTACTAAAGGAATTTCTAACAGTCAAATGGGAAATTGTGCAGCTGAAGGAATTATCTTACCTCGTTTTTCTCATATTTCTTCTTTAAGTCTTCTATGGAATATTTACTCTTTTTCAGTTCTAAATTGTAGGCTTTAGCGTGAGGTCTCTTACCTGTAGTGTATCATTGCTCAGTATAAATTTAATTTTAACACATGGTGTGAAAATAATGGCATTAGACTGTAGAAGTCAAAAACACCAATTAAGGTGGTTAGCATGCTATAACAAGCTATAAAAGTATAATAGGTAATGGGGAAATCCAATTCTACCGCAATAGTAATAGAGCAAGATTTTTGAATGTAGTATTAGAGTTTATTAAACTATAAATACGAGTATATATATATATTCTCATAATAAAACAAAAATATTTGAGAAGTAACTGACAGCATTTATATGAATACAACACTTGTATAAGGTAAATGCATCAAATGTAATAGAGTCAAAGCACTAAAATAACTTTAAAATTTATACTAAATTTTACAGGACAATAATTATAAATGTTGGACTAACCTGTGAACTGGGTTTTTACTGCTGACGCCGAAGGGACTGCTGAGATTCCTAGAAAGAAAACGGCTCCAACGAGTAAGCACAGAGTCAGCTGCATGCTTGCCTCTTCTCTGGTTCTGACGCTGATACTGAGATGAGAGGTCAGGTGAGCTGGTCTTATAGTCACGATTCTGTAAATATGTTCATAAAGATGGTTGCATTATCATAAAGGATTCGCTATAGACTTTTTAAATTTAAATTTAAATATTTTATTCTTATTGTGCACACGTGGATGTACATCGCATACATCTACACCTACATGTAAATATAAATATTGAATTTTGTATCGTCGGGTAATAAAGTGCTCTATAGGATGTGATATTGTCCTAGAGCTAGTATAAACTATTATGAGAATTAATAGATGAAATTGATGATGTTTGTTTACTTAATTCATTTTACTAAGTAGTAAAATGAATTAAATAAACAAACATCATCAATTTCATCTATTCTCATAATAGTTTGCATGTAAATATATGTACATTTGCATATCGATGTAAATGCACACCCAATATTTACACCTACATGTACATTTACATAGATGTATGTGTTGGACATGCAGAGGAGCAAATAGATGTACAGTGTTCTTGTACAGGTGTATGTATCTGTGAATGAAGTTGAAGATCACAGATGTAAATGTACATGATTGTAGACTAATTGTATGTTTTAGACTAAAATCCAGAGAAGAGCAATTCCAAAGTTTTACAGCCGCGGAACCAAATAAATTCGTGTGCAGTTCACTCAGAGCATGTCTACTGCTCACTGATGAAGTTTCTTTTTTAAAGATTGCCGAGCTGGTGTAGTGGGTAGCATGTTTTGTTCACTGTGCGTGGCGTTTAGGTGCCATAGAGTCCCAGAGTTCAAACTCCAGTCAGAGACGGTATTTTCATGGATTTGAAACAAGTCTCTGACTGCTCAAAGATAAATTCCTTGCAAAAAATGCATCATATATTTAAAGAATGGCCAAATCCCCTAACATTATTGTATAATATGTATGTATACCGAAACTGTTCTAAGAAAACTTAGACTCTAAAATATAGCAATTTCACAACTTTAACATCTAGTTATGATTTTCTATGTGAAGATGCAATTGTTGAACAAACAATCTGTGGCCTCTCGAAGTTGTCTTATCATATCTTATCTAAAACGCTCATAAGCAGAACAGCTAGGAAGCGTTAGTACAGCTTCATTATTTTATCCTCTTTTTATAAACATATTCTGTTATTCAGTCTTATTCCCACCATAAGTGAGTAAAGTCATAAATACATGTATATTTTGTGCTGATTATAAACACCATATTATAAAATCTGTACCATCAGCCACAAAATGGCTGCCAGCTCAACAGCAATATTCATGCACATATTGTATTGTACGTACGTGCAAGGGGGCAATGTCATGCATATGCTACTTGGGGCGCAGCTATGTTACTTCATCTAATGTGTTATATATTATGGCATATTGTTTACATAGAAGCATTTACTGAAACAGGATGCAAATCGAAATTTCTTATCTCGGTGGCCATTTAGATTAATATAGAATAGAAAACATGAACACAACTATCAACTAATAGATCTAATTTGCTAATTGAGAGTAAAAAAAGAATCGTAGTTTGACTTAATATACTGGGTAACAACAATAGAAATGGTAGGCTGTTTGTGTGATCACATGACTAGTGGATGAGCAGAGAATTAGGTTAATAGAAGCTTCATTATGGTCTAGATGTTGTCAGCAGTGGTGTAGGAGCTAGTATATTTACATGTATCTTGTGGCTTAGAGCTAGACTGCACTTCCCAAAACTTTTGCAATACAGTTTTTCCTAAAATATAATTTTAGTCTGAACAGAAGAATACATTATTTTCAAACTAACAGTTAGCGTGGACCAAATCATAGTGGAGTAAAAAATATTTTGCCTAGAATACTTCCATTCCACGCCAGCCTACACACTACTCTGCCAATGGCTGTTGACATTTTGAAGGCATGTATCACAGGTTGTTTAGATTGACATTAATATAAAATATGGTCTGAAAAATGTCATCTCATCAGACGATGATTGAAGGGTGTTGGATAAAAGTATATGTTGTATAGACAATATAATATATTGTATAGACAACAAGGGAGCAGCCATGGCCTAGTAGTTAGAGCTCTGAAATTCTATGTGGGAGATCCAAGTACAATTCTGGGTTTCATTTAAACAATACATTCCATGCTGGAGTCCAGTCTAGTGCAATCTACTACTAATCCTCTAGTAAATAGGGTAGGCGTAGGGTAGGCGTAGGGTAGGCGTAGGGTAGGCGTAGGGTAGGCATAGAGTAGGAACAGGGTATGCATAGGGTAGGTGTAGGGTGGGCGTAGGGTAGGCGTAGGGTAGGCATAGAGTAGGAATAGGGTAGGTATAGGGTGGCATAGAGTAGGAATAGGGTAGGCATAGAGTAGGAATAGGGTAGGCGTAGGGAAGGCGTAGGGTAGGCTAGGGTAGGCGTAGAGTAGGAATAGGGTAGGCGTAGGGTAGGCGTAGGGTAGGCATAGAGTATGCATAGGGTATGCATAGGGTAGGTATAGGGTAGGCATAGGGTAGGCATAAGGTAATCTTGGGTAGGTCTAGCTAGTAAATAACTATACCTACCCTGGCCTACCCAAGCAGAGTAAGGCGACCAATATACTGCATGCATTTGGAAAATTCCCTCTCCCCCAAACCCCAACCCCCCTTGCACCAAGAATGTTCCCAGCTGATAGCCTCTAGCTTACCTGTCTATTCCCTCGATTGTATGAATTAATTAAATTAAGCTAATCATCAAACCCTGTTCATCAGATTGAATAAACACTAATTGCTTATTGGTTATGACTAAAGTTTGATGTAATTTCAAATATTTTAGATAATAATAATTGAATGGTGATTAACAAGCACAATCATAGTTTTATATGACTATTTTTATATTATGCATTTCAACCATTGATGAGCACGCGTAGGGATTATGCAATTAGAGAGATTCGTATGTTATCGTTATGATTGTCCATCAATAATAATGGTATTCAATATTATTTTTTCTAATTTTTTAAGAATAACCCATCCCAAGCAGGGCTTGAGTTCAAAGGCCCTAAGGGCACCTAATTATTGTGCACCAAGCAGGCCACCAGCTAGACTATGTTGTACAGCTTTACAAGGTCACATTTCCAGTGTTTTATGTAGAACATTTGTACAGTAAAGGAGTAAATAGCAATAAAGTTTGAAAGAGAGACCTATGTAGGCCTAATAGACAATACATTCAAAACAAGCCATGTCGTTCATTGCCAGAGGGCCCAGGGCTCTCAAGTGCTCGGATTTTCCCCGAGCAGTTTGGATTTTGAGTATTTGCTCGGAGAGCTCGGAAGGTTTTTATTATTGATGATGTGCTTAGATTTTGGGAGATTTTCTCACATTAGCTATATTTTAATAGAAATGCTTTAAAACCTCCAAATTAATCTTCAGTTTATCTCATAGCTTGTGAGTTGCTTAGGAAAAAGCCACTAATTCTATTACTTTTCAAGGGCAAGGACTGAATTACATGTATGTACTGGGATTATTAGGCTGTAAGAAATTACTTAGGCTAACTCTGTAGAGCAATAGATATGTGCATGTAAGTGACCAACAGCTTTGTTTATATATCTGACCAATTGCAAGTAGAGTAAAAGTGCTACACTGCAGTACATTGTAGGTTAGCTCGGATTTTTTGACTGAGCAACTTGAGAGCCCTGGTAGAGGCTCACAAGACTGAGCAAACACATATTTAGGCCTTGAAAAGAGCAGCCCTAAAATATGACATAATATGGGAAATGCTAACCATAGCTAGCAACAAGTATAACCCTTGCTTAGCCTCGAAGTAACATATTGCAGACATGGGCACTCGAGTCATTTTACTCGACTCAAGTTAACTCGAGCAACAGCTTTTCATTACTTTTAATTGACTTGTGCTTTTGTACTGTGTGAAAGCTGGGAATTGACTTTTACTTCTACTCTCATACAAAGCATGATGCTTGACTCTTACTTTACTCTAATCTCTCAGCTATCAATGATAATTCTATTGGTTTGGTGTAATTATGTAATAAGTCTTGTCCACCATAGAGAAGCTGAGAGGCTTATAGATAAACAGACCTACCATTACAATAAGTGCAAATTTGAAATAGCCTTTGTTCCTCAGAACTACTTTAACTGACAGAAAATTGGATCTAACACTAAGTATTATCTATTGTGTGTTGTCACACTTGTATACATCAGAAATTTGTGTTCTACAAAATTCCCATTGGTATTCTCTTTGACATACCGCTGTACTTTTGACTCTACTCTGACTCTAGCATTTTGGTACTAGTTGCTTGACTCTTACTTTACTTTTCAAAATGGCTGTTTATTTACTCTTGCTCTACTTTTGACTTGCTTCATCCGATGAGTTTACTCTAAATTACTTTTTATCAATTGGGAATGTATACTCTTACTTGACTCTTGACTTGAGTATTTGTCTGCTTTGCACATGTCTGACATATTGTAGTGTTTTTGTGTGTTTGTTCGTATGGTCGAGGGACGACCTACTTGCCCAGGTGAAGGGCCTATGAGAGGTGCTAGGTCTTCTGCATCACATGAAAGATCGCCAGGTATTTGTACATGTAGTTATAGTGTTAACCAAGACGACCCATGTGGTCGGAGTCAATGCTTATTGCTAGAGTATATTGCATTGCACATTGCAATATATACTGTATATGCTATTGCAAGAGTATATTCAGCCCTAGTAGGTTGTTCGGGTATCAAGGTCGAAAATTTTATCAGCTGGAAGTAACCTTAGCTACAAGAGAAGGCTCTGGTAGTATAGATGTGTCTTTATTGAGATCCAAGCATCAATTGAGATAACAACTGTATAAAACATTCACTTTACATGTATATATATTGTAGTTTCTAACTTCCGAAAAAAGGTTCCAGTGAAAGGCCGACATAGCGTCATCTGGAAATTTCACAACAAGATGGAGTTTGGAAGCCTGAAGCCTGACTTTATATGGGTCGGCTATAACAAAATAATATGCTTGAAAATATGCAAAACATGTGCAGAATTAAGTACATACAGTACTTTTTGAGACGTCGGTTCCAGTTACATCGGTATAAAGGGGGTATTTACACTTAGTCATTATAACATACAGTTGAAACAGTACATAACATGCAGATACAATGTATTGGAGTAATGTAGGTAAGTACAAGAGTATTTGGACCAGTGTGAGTTGAGCAATGACAACTACAAGCAGTTAAGGTGTGATAATGTTCACCAGGTAGGCTGAGGCCATACTGATAAATGTCCTAGCCATTACAATGTAATCCACAAAGAATCACACAGAAACTCTAAACAGCAGAAATACATGTGTAAATAATTATGTATAATACATGTAGATCACAATGACTTTATGTAGCCACTGTATTGTTTTCTGAAGTTTTGGTGGTTTTTGCCATAAAACAAATTTAATGATTCTTGATAGCAATAAATGGACACGTATAATACTTGCAGCTGCGTGTACATGTACATACAAGCAGGTAATAGGTGAAGTAGTATCTATAGAAGGTGTCTTCGCGACCTCTCGGACGGACCCGGGTCGCAAATAAAATTTACAAGATGGCCGTCCGACCAAGGCCAGAAGGGCTATTGGCCTAGGATTTTGCTTGGCCGGACGAAACCATCCCTAGCTCATCGGCACACCTGGTTTCTTCGCGCGAAAATGAGGATTTTGCTTTTGGCCCAGGCCGGTGTGTTCGCGACCCCGTGACGGATGTGTGCCGGAAAATATTTTTGTAAATCGGCCTGGGTCTGAAGTTGAGGTCGCGAAGACACCTAGAGCTGCGACAGAAATCAAATAGCTTCATTGAATTTCCATCTTAGCAAGGGCAAAAATACACAGTTCATCGCTCTCTACAGATTTTCAAAAACAGACGCTACTAATTAATGTTTCACACTAAACCTCATTAAAAAGTTGCTGTCCCCTTATTGAACAAGAGAGCATAACTCAGAAAGTATAACACAAAAGAAGAACACAACTCCATCTGTGCATTGACTTTTAGAGATTTCTACAATGTTGATGTACAAGAAATTTAAAATGTGCTGTTTATTATACTGTAATATGATAGGCTCTGAGCCGTGAGTTCAAACTAGCAAGCAGTACTTCCTTTCATATGGTAATCCAAATAGCAAATGCAATATGAAGATATGAACGTGTAAAATACTGTCGTTTATAACATGTCTATGCGTCTATGATGTCTTACAGCTGTCTGCTAGATGTCTTACAGTTATCTGCTAGATGTAACACTGACTTCTTTTTAATATTCTTTTCTACCTATAGGCCAATATAAATTACATGCACCTTGATCTTTAGAGAGAAGTGAAGAAAAGAGAGGGCAACTTCTAAATAGCTCTATAATGAGAGCAGGGCTACATATTTTGTTGTAATAACTAATAATGATATAATTACCAACAGCCAATTATTACATCAGGAAATATACAAGTTGGATCTCACTGTCCTGTCATCACAGACGATATACTATCATTGAGAAGTACTATGACACTGTCTAACCCATGGTAGGAGTTGTTACACCATGATTAATCACTAACAGTAAGTGTTTAGTTAGTATACAATCATGTTTTCAGGCAACTCCAATGGGGCAATAGGCTGATACTGGAGGTTTACAGTTATTCAATGTAGATAAATGATAATTATACATTAAGCATCTATTTACTGAAACTAGAATACATAATAGTACTTACAATGAATCTACATGACAATAGGCCGATATTATTATATAGCTCACATTGTACATAGAGCACAGTAAAGGACTAGTCACACTGGCACAGAAGTGCCAACGAAACGTGAAACGACAACTCCAACTTATTCCCACCGAAAGGACAAGCTGGTCACACGGCTGACGATAAGACATTTTTTTCGGTGACTGAGATCAATAGAATCGAGCGTTGCATTCTATGTGGTCCTGTGACGAAAAAATAACAAGACAACTTCCGCTATTATGCTTCGCCATTGCTTCATTGTCCAATCAACAGCAGCCAGCATTAACCAATTACAGGCTAGTACTCGCTCCACGGACCAATCACAGTTCAACGAATTATTGCCAATCCAACACAGTTTGATGCTGAGCAAACGAGAACGAAACTACGTTTTAGTTTCAACGATTTCATTCAACGATTCAAATAAATAAAGTAAATGCATGACTCTATTATGATTCTGTTTCATTACATGGGACTTAGCTTCACACACATGACTTAGAATGTATGTTCATGCTTTGGAGATTTAGTAAACTGTATCTTAGTTTTTCATGATTTGGCATATGTAGGCAATGCCGAGGTGGCCACGAATGTACAGCTGAGTGTGCAGGTGTGTGCAGGTGGTAAAACCTGGCAGGAGTGACACTGGAATGCAGGTGATTTATTCGACTCCATTAAGTGATTGCTGTACTGTTTCTGCTTAAGCGAGGTAGCCAAGTGGTCTATTTTGACTGAAACCTTCAGCATAATTCATTTGGGACCCGCAACCTGTGCAGAGTACCATAAAAAGTTTTGAAGCTTCATGGCTCTAGAAAAAAACTGGCAGACCTACTCTCTTCAAAAGTGATGGATGACTTCAACCATTCTACAGCTCTCACAACATACAGTGTGTGTACCCCTGTTACACTGTGTAGTGTACCCCTGTTACGCTGTACAGTGTACCCCTGTTACACTGTGCAGTGTACCCCTGTTACACTGTACAGTGTACTCCTGTTACACTGTGCAGTGTACTCCTGTTACACTGTGCAGTGTACCCCTGTTACACTGCACAGTGTACCCCTGTTACACTGTATATCCTTCCACTCACTGCAACCTTCTGGGTAGCTATTGCTTGTATTAACAGGTGGATACTAGTTACATGTTAGTACATAATGTATATATTGTGATGGTACAGGACATTTGTATACGACTCCAACTCCCGGACGAAGCTCCACCGCACCCTAGGTGCCTAGTAGTTGTTACAGCGCTACTCATCTGACACTCACACTCTCATAATTAGTGTTCGTATACTTACCTTCAACTGCATTGCATGTTAAAGCCAATTAATTACTGTCTATGTACGTGTCTCCATGTGTTTATACTCATTACTTATTCATGTACCTTACTCCTATATTGTTGTATATAGTTACATGATTATATCTAAGTCTTTTAATGCCTTTTATACCCATGTACAGAGGCCCGACCTCTCAGAATCCATTGATATTCATTTTGTACATGAATTGGACCATTATAAGCAACTTTTGTAGAACCCGACCTATTTTGAGTCGGCCGTCGGGCTTCCGGCGGCCATCTTGTTGCGCAACTTCCGGACGACCACACGTCGTCTTTTCCCGACGTCACGTCGGCCGGAAGTCCTTATACTATATAAAGGGCACTGTTTTACTGTTCATTCTCTCAGTCTTCACTTGGCTTTCAATAAAGACACATCTATACTTGATACAGAGACTTTCACTTCCTTTTGTCAGGTCATTCGCTTTGCGAACCGCCTACTAGGTCGGATCACTCTCTTTCATTGTATAGTCTGAAGGTCGGACTTGGGATCAGATGGATCGTCTTTGGTAGTATTTGGGCTACTGAGACCGCTCGATCTTTCATGTAATGCGAAGTCCTATTACCACTCATAGGCACTTCATTTCTGGGTCGATAGTCGTCCAAGGACGACCGCACCAAATCACAGAAACCATTACAATATCACTAGTTGGACAGCACTGGTTGTACAAGCACAGTGGTTACATAGTACTGGTAATACACATTTGTAGTACTAGTCATATAATATGATAGCTTTATCAGTTATATTTTTCATACATAATGCAAAAACTTTCACCAATTGGTGTTTCTAGATGTAGTGTGTTTGCTACAGCGTATATAGAATTGTACATGTACTTAACAGTGATATGAATCCCAAACCTTAAACAATACAGGATATTAGCGTATATAAATACCTAAGTTAACACTGACTAAACTATGCTAATACTGACATAGCATACTACACTGTATAATTATTTATTCATCAATGAATTGGAAAAGAAAACTGTTTGAATGAAATAGATGATGGAAATAGATAGCAATAAGCATCAACAGTAAATAACAGTCACTTCCTTTTTATTTTACTTCTTATTGTAAGCAGCCAATTTCTTTGCGTATTCTTTCAAGCTCATTCTCAGGCCATAGTGATGCCCTCCTCTGCCCCTCCTGGTAATCTGTCCATTTGTAACTAAAATGTACACGAACAATCTAATATAATGAATAGATATCTTGTACTATTCCACAGTGTCTATACTAAAACCATAAAATTCATTCAGGTTTTATTATCCAGGGATTTAACAGGCAGCAGACTTGATAACATTAATTAATGGTTATCAACAGAAATCATAATACACAATGTAAGTCTACAGGCCCACATGGAATGATTTATACACTTACCTGCCATTAAAGACAGTACTGTTATAACAATCAGTAGTATAATAGCTGTGTACTTCATCATGGGAGTTGTGATACCTTGAATAAGTAAATAGCAAGTTAGTATAAAATGATATAGAGATGAATGAATTTGTATGAAGTTTGTACAGCTAGCACTATCAGAATTAGCAAATAGTATAATGTTACACCAGTAAAGGCACTGTGGAGCAACTAACACATTTATAAGACTATGAGAAACTAAAAAAATTAGACTGAATGCGTAGCATGAGAATAATAATTATGTTCTGTTGAACCTGTAGCATGTAGTGCTATAACTGCTAATATCTGTTTTATTGAATGAACACTGTATTTCTTATAAAGCAGTAGTGACAACTCAATATTTCTGCTATATAGCGAGTCAGAGTTGAGATAACCAAAGAAGAAGTTTTGAGAATTGACATAAAACTAGGTGGTGATAACTCCTAATGCTGACATCACTATGAGTAATTTAGAAATTTTGGGGTTACTTTTTAGCAGTTTAGCATCTATTAGCTACTACCGAAACAGTTTAGATAAGTTTGTAGAGGTATCAAGTAATGCTAACATAGTTAATTTGATGAAAAACATTCTAAAATTTTCAGTACAGTCCAACTTTAAGGTATGGGTGATACAGTATGGTACTGGTTGACACTGGAGAGCAAGTGATTTATTGATCCAATCAACTGATTTCTCTAAGATATTTCTGGTCCACTTACCTATGCATGACTGCAAGTTATTATAATTGAATTGGAGTTGGCAACCTGTAAAACCTGTCATATCAATCATTTTAATATTTTATCTATTTGCACTATGCTGCAGTCCAGGTTGTACATGCAGGGCTTATGAGTTTCCAAATGTATATATAAATAAAAAAATAGTTACAAGTACTTTCTCTTTTCTTTCAATTCAAGTATTGAATTGTGTATATTTTCTCCTACATTAGAATATAAACATCATAGAAAGTACCTTGCACTCATTTTTCTTTTAATGCAATATTGCCAGTAGTGCCAAAACAGACTTACATCTCTTACTCTTCGGTGTTCTTCTCTGTATTTCAACAGGAATTCACAACTATATACAATGTACTTCAAACAGTAAAACCCTCGTAGCAGTTTCTATGGGACTTCATTTATGTGCTTCATGCATAAGTCGCTCAATTAAAATTCTAATCAAAGGACCCTCCAATATTCCTCCCAAAGTATTAATAACAATAATGTGTAAAACACAGCATCACAGTTTTGTTTTTCTTTTGAGAGTGAGAATGCATTTTACATTGCATGTTTCAACAAGCAAGACGGCAATAAGAGGGAAAAACAGCAATGCTATAGAACAGGAAGCTACCCTCTATACAACACTGGATACACAACTCCAGAACTACATATACTTTGTAGTACGTTCAACATGTTTTGTAATGTTGTAGTGGCACATGACATTTCAATATATAGCCTCAGCCTCCCCGACTGACATTCAATGCACACCGAGTACCTGGTAGTTGTCTCCCTCAACTCATACTCGTTTAATTACTCTTATACTTACCTCATTATGTATGCATGTACTCATACTTGTTCATAATTATTCTTATTATGCAATTCCTGGACTACAGATTGCAACTTGCTATGTATAACTTGCCTTTTTTACCTATGTAATGAGGCCCGAGGTCTCAGAATTGATTACAATTAATTTGCCAGCATATGTTTCATATCATCTTAAGCATATTTTATAAAAGGGTTACCCTAGTAAGGTCGGACCTCGTCCCTTTGGCAGACATCTTGTTGCGCAATTTCAATTACATAAAGACTCAGCAGTTATTGTATGGTAGAACCATAGGGTCTGAGTTATTGCTTAGATACTAGTCTCATGAGTATGGTCTATGCTAGTTCAGGCACTTTGGGCTTCAAGGACCCCTTTAGGGTCAGTCATGCACAGAAAAACATGTAATCATGTAGATATATTATTATAAAGGGTAAAATTGAAACGATATAGAGGGGCCTCGGCCCTATAAAACCAGGTATACATGTAAGGTTTACAATGAGTGTTAGGTAAGTTACAACAATATAAGTTCAATGCACAATACACAAACACAATAATATCATGATTGGTATGCACATGGTACAGCAGTATTATAGACATACACAAGAGTATTATATTAGAAAATGTACTATGGCAAGAATACAATGGAATAAGGCAGACAACTCTCAAGACACTAGTGTGAGTTTAGTGTTCGATACATGTAGGTAAAGGTCTGAGGCATATAATGTCAGCCCAACAGAATGTTCTGTCTCACCACAATATTGTGTAATGACTTGCGCTGTTTGCACATGGAAATTGTGGTAAATGATAAAATTTACACATTATTATACATTTTTATGTGTTACAGCAACTGCACTGCCATTATGTACATCATGACAAAATAGTATTGTAAATGTACATGTACACTTAGCTGTTTATTGTTAGAGCTATTTAATTATGACATTAATCTCAACAATGGTCAAATCTGTGCTGTTTCTATGTATATTGTGTTGTTAGTAACTAGAGAGCATTGTTACTGCTGCTCTACATACTTGGCAGTATTTCACACATATTGACTGGCCTTGTTGATTTCATATTGTCAAATTTGTAACAATATCATATATTTTCTCCTCAAGGGTATTTCTATCATTCACCAAGGTTTCTAGTTGTTTGAAAATGTTCAGGGTAAGTTTCTCAAGTAACAAAGTTTTTCTACTATAGCATTTTTCTAGTAAAATGAGCAGTTATGTTATAAATAGATAAATTATATTCTGAACTGGAGAACTATTCTAGATTGTAATAGTAGACATACAAGTGTGATAGCACTGTAGATTTCCTTATCCTAAATGCAGTAAATTGATGCATACAGAGTACATACAGGCTGTAGTTTTACTGAGCACTAGACATGGCTATCTTTTACAGTAATACTTTGTTATTATAGTTAACTCATCATTGCTCCACTCACAGATTTGTACCTACATTGGTATATTTTATTTGTTATGGAATGAAAACTACTGAAGCTACAGGTATAAAATATTCTAAAGGCAGTTCTAAATCGGTCTCAGCTTGTATCCATATCCATTACTTGCTGATGATTTAGCATATTATTGTAGATTTATGATGCTGTTTGTTTTACAGGCGAGACGAAGATCACACCAAAAGAATGCTCAGAGAACTTCTATCAAGCCCAAGGTAGAGCTGCTAAAGAAATACATGCGCATGCAGTAAGTAAAAGCTGGAAGGAAATAAAAGTACTTATACATATTATGCATCCTATAGTATATACACATACGTGTACAGGTACATGTATATACTATAGGATGTATATACAGTAGATATACATGTACTTCAGGATTGATGTTTATGTTCATGTGGAATGGACCGTGTTTTAGATTGAGAGAGGTGGAAGCTTCCATGGCTGAAGTCAGTAGCTCTGATGATGAAACAACTCCATTAGATACAGCTATTACTACCATGGTAGCTGATGGACAAGTATCCTCTGATACATCTGCTCTTTCCTCAGTGATGCCTCTTCCAAAATCTTTATGTACAGACCGACTTGATCAAGGTACAACTCCAGATTTATTTTGAAATCAAGCTTTTTTTCACATTTACATTAAAAAAACTTAAGACTTTAAATGTTTCTTTGGGCCCGACTAGAATGGCTTACAATATATACTCACTAGACGTAAGCCAAACATGTTTCCTGTCGTTTCGCTTGAAACTTTGGCATGTTAACTTGTAGCAGTTGTATAGGTCAAGCACTCACTTGCAATGCATTAACAACTTCTATTTTTACCAATTCTTCTCTGCCCATTGGCTACCATTGTATTTGACCATTATTGTAGTGTGTTTTACAAATAATTTCTATTATGATGAACTGCACATATTCTCTTGCAACTTCCGTATTGGGTTTGAACCTTCCCATGGTCATTTATCTCTACTCCAAACCCATTCTCAATCTTCCTGTTCATTATCACATTCATCCATTCAAAGAAACACAATCATGTAGACGCAGTGGTATTACTAACACATATCCTGTTACACATGCTCTGTAGTTGATACTAGCGGATTCAGTTGCCCTCTAACTGAACCTACGTCTGAATCATCTCTTCTTGTCACAGATGGGACTAACCTTTCCTCTAGGATGATCCCAGTCTATAGTCCAGTATCATCTTCTCTTGCTGTACCACCACCAACTGCACACTCTCCAACTCTCCCTGTACGTCTGCACCCCTCACCAGATAGATTACTCCATTTAGCAAAATATCAGCTGTTGTTTATGATGTTGAGATACAAATTGATTTGAGATATTGCAGTTGTTTGTCTTGAAATCCATATTTAAAAAAGAAACATGAGAACAAGCTGCGCTTGACTTTGAAAATAATTTAATGCTGAGAATCTCATAAAATACCAGAGTTTTCTGGTAGTCTAAATATCAAGCTGCTAAAGTTAAACCTTCAATGAGCATTAGGTTAAGTACAAGTCAATGTGCATTAATAATGTACAATGATCAGGAATATCTTGTTAGACAATGTTGTTTATCTTCTTATAGGCCATGGAGGAGGCAACTCCTATCTCATTACAGAAAAATGTTTACAAACCGAAGAGAGAGTTTATAAATAGGTATATGAGGTAAGTATATGTACAAATGTTCATGTCTTGACACTCTTTAATCGAATTAATACTCCATTTAAGAGAAAACTAGTTGCATGTGCTTTATATTAAGGGAACCACTTTGATTACGGTCAGAATAACGCAATGCTATTCATTATTTGGTGCTTGCTGGAACCTCTAAGGTATAATGCAAGTGTAACCATATGCTCGGCCATCAGCAAAGCTTTGGAAATCAACCCCCTCCCCCCATTGCTGTTATTCTTCAATTTTGATTTACCCTGTCATTGGAGGAAACATTGCCTTTGTAAAATCATAATAATTTGATTACACTTATAAAAGATGAAAAACATGTGCATATATGTACATGTATGTAAAACGGAGATGCATGTAAAATTACACCGATGGTTTTAGATCAAGACATTTAGAAAGAGATGCTGCTGCTGAAAATTATACCACCTGCCTTTCAGGAACCAAGCCTGCTGCTACAGTAATCGAATGCTGTCCAGCTGTCTATGAGGTAAGTGATAGAATTATATTTGAACACAATATTATCAGCTAGTTACATATTTTACTAGACAGTTAAATCTCATTGCTATAAGAATGTCTATTTTACCAAAGGTCCGTAATGCGAGTCTAGACTCGTATTACGGACCTTTGGGTGACTCAACACAAACATCTACACAGGATTTAATAGCAAGTTTACGTATGATATAAGTTGGATATAAATCAATTTTGTCTTTTATCTTAAATAGCTTGCATATATATTTATACCACTCAATCTCACTCTAATAATTTTTGGATAAAATATTCTAAGAGTAGGCCTATAACAAATTGTGAAAACCATTATTAGTAGTTAATTTCCTTAGTAGTTTTGATAAATAATGTTGGTGAAAGGCAATATAAAAATCTTCATCCGCTGTAGGTAGTGCCATCAGCTCAGTCAATGCACGATGGGAAGAAGCAGTGTTACAATCCAAAGAAGGAACTTCTCAGAAGGTACCTCAGGTATGTATACTAAGATAATTCATCTTGCGGTTACCTAATATTCTTTTGTATATCAATTATTGTCCGCAACAAATCGCTGTCTCCAACTGTTCACCGTCCTCAACTAACTGTTCATCTATGTGCAGCAGGCTTGCCAAATTTTCATTACAATTAGGGGTATTTAGCATTAGGGTAAAGTAGGTGCCGAGCCGTGGGTAAAGTACTTAATTCTCAGTTTAAAATCAAAGAACCTTCTTCTAAAATCACAAAGATGTGGTAAACCTGATATACAGAGATGATAAAAATATTCTATTGCTGCTATGTTTCTATACCAGAATACCTGACACAACTATTTACTCACTAATTCTAGATCAATCATGGGAGACGACTTCTTGGTGAATGCTAATGCTTCTCAAAATAAAGTTATATAAAGGTAAAGAAGCATGTTACCAGGTATAATATACATTATACATCAAACATTGGTAATCTGTTCATAACCAAAGCAAATTGTAAAATAAGTCTAAATTATTTTTTTATTTGCAAAATATGACTTTTCCAATCAACTCTCTTTTTCACGACAGGTTGGAATAAAGTCTCGGACAGCATCAAGTACAAAAATGGAAGATACTCACTAGCCTGCTGCTTCTTTATCAGCATTATCATAGGGGACTGCTAAATACGGATAATTCTATTATAATTAGGTATAACACAGGTGTCTTACAAGTTGTTATTAGTTCCTTTGTTTTTCTATTAATAGTTTTAGAATGTTTTAAGTTATGTAATGCAACAGTCTGTAGTTGGCAGCACTAGGTTATTCTTTCTGGACAGCGAGTGTATTAACGTATATCAGACAAACGCTTGTTAAAGATGACTGTGATGAGGGCATGTCATGTAATTATACTTAAACTTAAAGTGCTGATATACTGCATCTTCACGTAGGTTGCAGCAATCTGCTTATTGTTTGATGTCTAACATAACTTGAAATATTGTATGGTATTTGGAATAGTACTCTCTAGCATACTACTAGCACCAGTAATTATATTATACAATGTATTATTTGTATTGTTCAAAACTTACAGCATTACTAAGTTATGACCTTTAGTACTGCTATGTTGCTTTAAAAAATAAAATTATTATATTATTTTATATCATATTATCTTACTTTGATATTGTAAGAAAGCATGCGAATGAGATGCTGCCTCTACCAGCTGTAGAATGGCAGCTTTCAGCATAGTTTTAGAGCAAAGACATAATTATTATATTTGTGTAAGTGTATACAGTAGCACAAAAGTTGGAGCACTCTAACATAAGTAATTATGGTTAATGCAATCACTGAGACAGGAAAGTCTAGCAAGGCAACTGAGGTACAAATAAGCTGCTGCCTGGGTCACCTACTCTGTAGAGGAAGGGTCTCCTCCAGAGCAGTCTGTCACTTCTGGTATTTCTTGTGTAAGAAATGCTCTGTAATACTTCTCAAATTCATGTGTATGCAATTCTGGTGAATACTTTTCTCAAATATGAGATGAATCAACAAAATAGGATTTGAATTATATGCACATCAGTTCACACTTTATTATTAGACATATAAGGATATGAAAGTAGGCTAAATAAATATATCACAATACATTTATGTCACCATGTCAATGAAGAAAATTTATGTAATATAGTGCACACAAGAAATCAAGAAGTAGATGCAGCTGCTATAGGCCTACTAAGGAAGTAACGTATGACATTTGAAGCATCATGTAATAAATTAGAAAATAAATCACGCATCATTGTTTTATAGCTTGTTTATGTTGAATTAGTATAATTCAGGATAACAGAAAAAAATAAATCCTAGATAAGTATGACACACAATCAAATAAGTCGAAACAAATTCATCCAATTTATCCAGTCAGGCTCTGTCGAGGGTTAATCAATAAGCTGCACATGTGAAAGATCTTGGTATCTGTATTGTCTCCCTTCTGTACACTCTGTAGCCACGTCTATTGCATTCATCGATTCTCTTTAGAACTTCCACATTCACCATAACTGGTTGACAAGATCTTCTTGGTCCACATTTGTTATATCTAGAGCTACACATGGATACGGCCTCCAGGATGTGCCTGGGAAATCTGCTTTCTGTGGAGTTAAACTTGTAACTCCTAAAAAATGAGATGCGCGTAAGTACTCGGTAAAACAAATCATATAGCCTGAGTAGCGATATACTATTATACCTGTACAAGTCTTGTAAGTTTGTGCTATTATACTTGTATCATGCTGGTATGATGTTATAAATAGTACTCAGTATTTATCACGTACATGTACAGAGAACATGCATTACATAACAATTTAATGGTACATGGTAAGCATGTACGTGTACATGTGCATGTAAATTGATTGTCCAATATAGGAAATTGTATGAGAAATAATTATATGCATATGAGGAGTTGTCTTTTGCAATAATTGTATTATTGCAATAATTATGAACTGTACCTACTGTCACCTCTGCATTTACCTCTACATGTATTATCAAACGGAACTTTTAGGGGTAAGAGATATATTTCTTGGCAAAGAAATGTGCAGCTTTGATAAATATTAGCATCACCATCTTTATATTATGTAAATAGAGCAAGTACACACTATGTAATTTGAATATTCACCATGGACAGATTGATCTCTGGTGAATTCCTCCAGATGGATCCGTAGGACTACATTCAGAAGCTGTGCTCACAGATGTTACGTTATCGAAGAGCTCTGGGAACCTTCCCATGACAGACCTCACAGATGTTCGGGTCATAGTTGTGTCTACAGAGAATTATTTAAAACGAAATTTTAAGTCCACGCAATATATCAACATATACATGTACGTTGTAAGTAGTTTCACAAGTCTGGTATTACAATAATACAGTATCATCTGACTATGCAATATTATGCAAAATCTAGATCAAAGGTGGGATCATTGCCAGATAACTTTGTGCAGCATTATGTTGTGACATCTTCTAAACAATATTATAATATTATTATATTATATTATATTATATTATATTATATTATATTATATTATATTATATTATATTATATTATATTATATTATATTATATTATATTATATTATATTATATTATATTATATAATATTATATTATATTATTATAATTTTCTTATAATTGCTGTTTTAGTATTTACATGTACAATGTGCATACATGTATTACATAACAATAATTGTGGATGGTAAACATAGAAATTAATTGCATGATATAATAGGCGTATTCGGATATTGCACCGTGCAAGCTTATAAATAGCAATCTGCGGCAATAACAATATATTTTATTCAATAATATAGCGCTAGCTATAACGCAAGGCAAGCCGTGCCTGGCAATAATAATATAAAGTATATTCACTTAGCGAGGGGATTTCCCTTCAGAACAAGCACTAGTCACGCCTGAACGCTCAAGTTGTATTCGGATAGTTAGACCAGTGCTATATGAACCAGTACCAGTTTCCGAATACGCCTAATAAGTTATTAATTCTACATTTAATTGTTAATTTATATCTTTAAATAGTAACATAATTTTTCTATTTGTTGTGGAACATATAACGTCACTTGATGCAAAAAATTGCTATATTCTACAGGCAACAAAAACTAGGCATATTTCTTATACTAAGACATGAAAACTCCGAAATGCTTGCAAGATTTATTCTGGAAATTCAAGTTGCCATGACCAACTTTTAGTTGTGACTTTTCACTATTAAATTCTTTTTAGCAGCTAACAAAAAACGTTCAAGTTGCAAGTTAAATCTTTGCATGTTGCCACAGACTCCACCTTTTATCAATAATATAATAATATATATATATATTATATATAATATATATAATATATATATATAATAATATAATATTTATCTACACTACAAGTCAAGCTACAATATTTCGGCTTTTCTTGCTAGCTCAAGGGTTTTTTTGTAGAGTTATTAAGTTGTTATTTAGGTTTTGGTAAAATATTGTCGTATTTCAAACTTTCCAAGCAAAATTTCACCATTTTAGTGTAAGATGACTGTGTTACAATTCCATTAAAGTGGTTTTAGTGTGGTTCTCTCTATTCCTTGCAATTTACAGCTGCCTAATAAACACAGAATCTTGCTTGATTTAATTCAGTGGGAGTCTTTTACTGAGTGTGATATCTATGTGTGAACTCACCTCTGATTGCTGGCATCTCGTCTGACTTCTGACCATATCGTAGGAGTTCTTTTAACAAACTTCTCTGACTTCGGTCCCTACAAGCTCCTGTCAAAGCAACTATAGCTAGAGAAAGTATTAGAATAGACTTCATGTCAACTTTCTTTTGTTAACTTCTTTAAAAAAGTTTAGATTACTTACAAACGTATGTGTTCTTCAAAATAGTTTAACGATTACTTGAAACTTTGAGATCTGCATTTATATACTAATTCCAACGTAGGAAGTTGTCAACCATTGGCTTGTGAACTGGTAGAAGAACTTGTGACACGTTGGAAGAGAGTACTTGATTCATGATGAAATCATAAATTTAAAATTCCTAAATCACAAATTTCACATGATTTTAAAACAATTACACTTATGTTTAAGAATGCTAACTTCCAAAGATTCGGGAAGTCTACTATCATTGGCTGCCGATGGATCTCTACATTTCGCTATGCCTTTTGTTCATACATCCTGTCTTTGGTTTGTAAAGTTTCCACAAATAATTAAAGTATTAGGGCATGTGTTATCATGCGATATCTGTTAAATCACCTTTCATCAAAATCTCTCTTAAGTTAATCGATTAGTTCTTTATTGTTAGATCAGAGCTTCCTTATTCTTGGCAATCTATATAATATACATATATAGTCCATATACATGTACATATGTGTCTATTTATATTTAGAGGTACATGTACATGTACATTGATACACAGTATGTATCATAATAAAACCAAAGAATTTAAAACTATTTTATTACTAGTAGCTTCGCGTTTAGAAAAAAACACATGGCAGATAAAATGTTTCACTGTAAAAATATTGCATAATATACATGTAATATAAGCTTTAACTGATGTGTACTTATTTTAAATTTTATTTTGTTGATTTACCTCACATTTGAGATTTGCACATTCCACAATGTAAGTAAAAATCTATTTAGCACACTACCACTGCCACAATAGCCTACAATCAGTAAATGCACCAACTACAAGTATATGTCAATAAAGCCTGGAGATCTACATGTAATACTGATTATGGTGTAATACACTCTGTCCATCACTGTCCTATTGCATGTGAGAAGTATTACAGAGTATTTCTTACACAAGAAAAAACAAAAGCGAAGAATAACAATGATGGGGGTTTGATTTGTCAAAGCTTTACTTATGACTATGTGCATGGTTACTCTTACATTATAGCATTGAATTCTAGCAGGTATCAAATGATAAATAGTATGACTCTATTCTTCAACATATGTACTTTCCTCAGAAACATGTCTCTTTGGTTTATAAAAAATTGTTTGTTAGGATGTAGGGCTGGTCTGCAATTGTACAATATTAGTCTGTAAAAACTGATGATTGGAAGGTTGCTTTAGAAATTTAAAATTTATAAACTCAGTCCAGGCACTAGAAACTGTGAAGGTTATGTGTTGTAATGAGCTCAATCAGTACACTATTATAATAATGATAACTACCAGTGAGTAACTATAACCATACTATAGTTATGTGAAGATATTGTTGAATGGTATCCAAAATAAAGCCTATAATTATTATAGCTATCTACATCATTCTGACAATGGGACAGAGTTCTGACTGACCATGAGTGGACACAGGAGACTGAGGATTATGGTAAAGGGAATATTTAAAGCCACAGACAAGGGATGGGGGCCCTCTTTACCCCTTCCTTTACCACCCTTATAGTTTCAGGTTTTACATGAGGTCCAAAGGCTTCCCTCAAAGTTATGGAACTGGGGTTGTTAAATTTTAACTTCATCAAGTCTTTAATAGATTTATATACTCAGAATTGTACTACATATTCATTTTAACCAAAAACATTATTCTGTGTTCAAATAGAACTATGTGATGTTTCTGTTGCTGTAGTTTAAAGTTAAATACTGGAATTCTCTAACAATACTCTATATGCACACTGGTTACAGAGAAATCATGATCTCTGGTACTTAAGAAGAGACTATGCAGATGTCTGTGTACTCTCTTCGGAGGTACATATAATAAAATTGGATTGATACAGAGAAGATTAGCATGGCCCCTGCGCAAGGATGACACGCAAATTCGTGAAGCGGTCCATATTTTTTCATTTTAGTTTGAATATTCCTCACTGTTGACACTTTTCTAATCAACGTTGAATTCTATGATGAAGGAAATATCATTCAAAATGTACCTGAATAACATAACGTAAGATTATAACATAGCAACGTAATATTATAACATATAAGAGCAATATTATACAGTATTATAACAGAACGACAATGGTAGCATTTTACTAGTGAATCTAACAGATCAATAAAATATAATACTGCTTCTAGTTTCTGGTCAGTGTGTTCTTTAGTTTTATTTCATGTTATAAACCAACTCCATAATAATATGCTAAATGAACTGTGCAAGACTTCTGTTGTTAATTTGTACCTACAACACTTTGAATTTTATTGCAAAATATTTAATACAAATTAGAAATTTTTTCACACGCTAATTCTCATTGAAACCAAAGATAATCTTCTATTTTCCCTTGCAAGAAAATAAGAGAAGACAACTAAAAAATTATTACAATTATTGCAATGGCTAAAATAATATTATAGGTTTTACATTTTCTATTCAACAATAACGAAAGGCAAAAGTAAGAGATTGTAACTCCACGATAATACCTTCTCCCTCTGGTTCATTCCACCAGTAGGGCGCATGCGTGTATGTGTGAATAATAGCTCAACTGACTATATCAACCGACAGAGACAAAGTGGTGTTACAGCAGAAATGTATTTACTGTACATCAGAAAGAAATGGTCAGGATTGACAGGTTACTTAGATTTTTTCAATCCACACTTTATTATTTCACACAAACAGATGAATATCAAGCAGCAGGTAAAATAAATGCCACAAATGAAATATTATGTTATACAAGAGTGTTACTGGAGCACCTGTTACTGGATACTAGTTAATAAAACTACAGCAGATGCAGACAGAATGAATAAATTGCTATTCAAAGAAAATTCACCGGGAATTGATTTGCACACAGATAGATTTGTAAATGACTTCACACAGGGAACGAAAAAATGATATAAATTGGAAAAATTGATGTTATTAGAAATAAAAATAAAACACATTTTTGCTATGACCATAACATGTGTGTACATGCTAGATACAACCTAACCTACTAGTTGAATATAATATTTATTTAAGTGTCAATGAAAACTGTCATTCTAATAAGCAGCACATGTGAAAGATCTTGGTATTTGGATTGTCTCCTTTTCATACACTCTGTAGCCACGTTTACATTTCTCAGTCTTCTTGAGAACTTCCACATTCACCATAACTGGTTGACAAGATCTTCTTGGTCCACACTTGTTATCTTTGGAGCTACACGTAGACACAGCCTCCAGAATTCGTCTAGGGAATCTCTGCAGAGTGGTGTTGAACTTGTAAGTCCTAAATAAAATGAGATGAACAAATATTTTTATAGACAACATCAATAGATGCAAATATATGTAGCTTTAATTTATGCCATTGCTCAACATCTACCTAGAACCTTGCTACCAGTATAGAAGTTTACGGGTCATTTAAACAATTCAACAAAGAAATTGAATTACAATAAAGACGTAATTATCTTTTACAGGACTGTAAATATGTTTCAACGTACCATGGACAGATAGACCTCTGGTGGATTCCTCCAGATGGATCTGTAGGACTACATTCAGAAGCTGTGCTGACAGATGTCACATCCTTAAACAGTTCTGGGAACCTGACCTTGACTGACCTCACAGTTGTACGTGTCATAGTCGTGTCTATAGAATAATAATAGTCCAATCATATAACAATAATTATATCTGTGGAACTTAAAATGAAATCCATCCAAATTTTAGTTTACTGTGGTTAACTTCAGTGATAGATGACTGAGGCTAAAATTTCAACATCATTGCCGCTACTGTTTGTCTGTTAGTTTATAGTTAACAGCACAACTTGTCACTATCGTGTTGAACCTATTTAGAGGTCTTGAAAGCTCATATATGAAATTATACCTTTATTAGTTTAATAAAGAATTTTTGAATTTATAAGTATTTTATGTATTCTATAAATATACATTGTAGTACATTGCTCCTTCATCAAGCTGACGTATTATACATTTGTATTTGCAATATTTTATTGTAGAAACTCACCTCTGATAGCTGGCATTTTATTGGACTGCTGTCCACTGTTCAGCAGTTGTTTGAGTAGTTGTCTTGCACTGGGATCTCTACAACCACTAGCTGCAGCAACTAGAGCTAAACAAATTACCAGAATGTAAAACTTTCCTTCCATTGCTAGTGATTAACTTCTTTCAATCTAAATTGTTTATGTATATAAATGTGTGTGTATCTCAGAACACTTTAGAGCTGACTTAAATTTTCCAAACAGACACCGGTTTATATACCATTTTCCATCTGGGAAGTTTCATTCATTGGTCCATAAATCAGCAGAGGTATCCATGCCATGACGTTACAAAGTCGTAAGCTAAATCACCAAGAATGAATAGATTTGAAAATAGAATGAAATATTTTTCTCCAAGATATTGCAACAGACAATATAAACTCTCTTGGCTCTATGCGATAATTTCCAAAATATTTAGGAAGTTCACTCTCATTGGTCACTGATGAACTCCTATATTGTATGTAAATGTGTTTTAATATCATCACATTGTCTAATCATACATATTTCTTTGTTTTTACTATTTTGTAAAGTTGCAAAATATTGTTTACTTGTTGAAATACTTTAAGCTAAATCTTTGAATAGCTTGTTGACCACAATTACTCTTCATTGAATGAAGTTGAGCAGTACTTAATTTTTTATAACTTCCTCATTGTTGGCACATTTCCAACAACACAGAATTTCATAATGAAGGAAGTATCATTGAACATAAACCTGAATAACATATATATGAAGTAGCTTAACAGACTGATAGTGGTAGCATTTTACTAACAAATCCAACAACTTCATAAAATATAAATTTTAATGTTTTAGTTGTAGGCTACTATCTTTTATAAATATTAAAGTATTTTAGGTGGAAATTTACGGTACAGGTCTTGCACAGTTAGTTCAGTACGGTATATCATGGAGTTATGTACATAGGTTTTTTAACATGTATAAATTAATATGAAAAAATATTGAATGCGTGTCATCCCTGACTATGCTATGAACGAGTGACTTTATACAAAGATATACATCATAGCTTTCTCAACCCGACAATTGTGCACGTAATGAAGTTAAGGAATGTGTACTCAGTATCTACATGCAAATGTAATTATTTCAGCAGACGATGCTGACGGCATGGGGAGAAACAATTAGAGTAATTTGTTGTGGAATTTTTCTCACAGAATTGAAATATTCTCAACAAGGAAGATACCTGTTTGGCTTCTTCTTAATTGTTCACTTAGATTGTGAAATTTTTATGCTTTAGTTCAGGCTAGCAGCTCATTGGTCTTTAGATTAGCAGAAGGCATACAGTGATCAGCTGAGGAGAATTCTCACAGAAGACGAACATTTTCTACCTCCACAAGGAAGTGATCTGTGTTGTTCAGCTTCCGTTATTTATAGCTCTTATAATTCCAACTCCTCTATTTCTTCAAATCTGATGAACAGATAGGTAGTTGAAATTCCTATCACTCCCAAAGAACGCAATATCCGATTCACATGCATGTTACCCACTGTCTAAAACCTGTAGCCAAAAACCTATACAACATAGATTATTATATTATGTCTGTTATCTATACTATATTTTGTACTAGCTGTGCACTTTAGTTCAGTGACATATTTGAAAACTCATATTATACAATTTAGACATTGAATTCTATTTAATATTATATATTAGGAAAGAGAATCCTTCAAAGGTACACATAAATGTATTAGATCATCTACTCATCGCTGAGTTGGTTTATAACATGAAATAAAACTAAAGAACACACTGACCGAAAATTAGAAGCAGTATTATATTTCATTAATCTCTTTGATTCATTAGTAAAATACTACCATTATTGTTCTGTTATAATACTATTTAATATTGCTCTTATATGTTATAATATTACGTTATGTCATTCAGGTACATATTGAATGATGCTTCCTTGATTATAGAATTCAAAGTGCTTGTTTGTTTGGCTGTTTGTTTAGAACAGTGCAAACGGTGAAAAAGTTGGAATTAATTGACATAATATTTAAACCAAAATGAAAAAATATGGAACGCTTCACGAATTTGCGTGTCATCCTTGCGCAGGGGCCATGCTAATCTTCTCTGTATCATTCCAATTTTATTATATGTACCTCCGAAGAGAGTACACAGACATATGTATAGTTTCTTCTTAAGTACCAGAGATAATGATGTCTCTATAACTAGTGTGCATGTAGGGAATTGTTAGAGAATTCCAGTATTTAACTTTAAACTGCAGCAACAGAAACATCACATAGTTCTATTTGAACACAGAATAATGTTTTTTGGTTGGAATGAATATGTAGTACAATTCTGAATATATAAATCTATTAAAGCTTGATGAAATTAAAATTTAACAACCCCAGTTCCACAACTTTGAGCGAAGCCTTTGGATCTCATGTAAAGTCTGAAGCTATAAGGGTGGCAAAGGAAGGGGTAAAGAGGGCCCCCATCCCTTGTCTGTGGCTTTAAATATTCCCTTTACAATAATCCTCAGTCTCCTGTGTCCACTCATGGACAGTCAGAACTCTGTCCCATTGTCAGATGTAGATAGCTATAATAATTATAGGCTTTATTTTGAATAGCTTCACATAATAATAATAACATACTATATCATCATTCAGTACATTAAAGTACCATGTCAGCAAAACATATAACTTATAGGACAAAATAAATTTCTTTGAATGGTACAAGGAGATAACAGTGTTGACAAGGAAGCATGTTATATAAAAATACAACTGTGAGATAGAGGAGTCAATATAGCCCCCATTATTTCGATGAATGAAAGAAGTTATACAAAGATTGTCCTTCCTGATTGCAAATTACCTTTAGTAACCGAGTTAAGGAATGTGTATTTAGTGGGTGCACTGAGTAGATTCACACATCTGATAACAAACATTCATTATGATATGTGGAGAAACAATTCGAATGAGTAGTTGTGGAATTTTTCTCACAGAACTGAATTATTCTCTACAAGGAAGACACGCCTGTTTGGTTCATCCTTAATTGTTCACTTAGATTGTAAAGTGGCTATGTTTTGTTTCCAGCTGGCAGAAGGCACACAGTGATTGGCTGAGGAGAACTCTCACAGAAGATGAACATTTGCTGTGTCTAAAAGGAAGAGATCTGTGTTGTTCATCTTCTATTATTTCTAATTTATATGATTTTTAGTCTTGATAATCAACTTAGGCGTGCACTTAGAATTTCTATCATTGCCAAATACTGCAGTATTATTACATTTACATGCGTGTTACCCACTGTGTAAAACCTGTAGCCGAAAACCTATATATAAAATATTATAATGATGTCTGTTATCTGTGCTATATTCTGTATTGTGCGCTTGTAATTCAGTGACATAGTTGAAATAAGGTTATAAGAGCCATAAAGGTTATTTTATGTGATTTAGAAATTTAATGCTATTATGTATTAGAAAATATAATTCATTGCAAGGCACACATCAATATATCAGCTAGACCATATTATACTTAATGCTAAGTTGGTTCATAACATGAAGTGAAACGAAAGAATACACTGCGCAGAAAACCGAACCAATATATTTGATTAATTTTCTGGGTTCACAAGTAACATGATGCCAATAGATTATTTTACTATTGTAATACATTAATGGTCACGTATAACTCTAACCTAGCCTCTAGACTACATGGCACTGGTGATATATATTTACATTGCATTACATTTGCTTGTACTGATTGTCTATGTAGTAGATTGTCACTTGTATACCTATAATGTGCACTACTGAGCAATTATGTCCTTTTATACCCATGTAAAGAGGGCTGACCTCTCAGAATTGCCTGATATAAATTGTGTACATGATTCGGATGATTTTAAGCATCTTTTGTTGTACCAGACCTATTTTGGGTCGGCCATCGAGTTTCCGGCTGCCATCTTGTTGCACAATTTCCGGACGTCGTCTTTTTACGACACCACGTCGGCCTTTTTACCGAAACTTCCTCCGGAAGTTCTTATACTATATAAAGCACATTGTTTTTATGCTCATTGTCTCAGTTCATGCTTGGATTTCAATAAAGACACATCTATACTTATATACAAAGACTTTCACTTCGTAGATAGATCGTTCCAGTTGTCAAGGTCTTTGACCTTGCCTCCCGAACCGCGTTCCAGGTCGGATCATTCTCTTTATCAGTATAGTAAACAAGCATCGACTCGGGACCACATGGGTTGTCTTGAGTAGTTGTTTGACTACTAGTACCTGTTGATCTTTCATGTAATGAGAAGGCCTAGCACCACTCATAGGCTCTTCATTTTGGTCAAGGGAGTCGTCTCAGGACGACAGCACAACCCCCCCAAAACCATTACAATACTTTTTATTATTCTTATATATTGTTTTGCTCAAGTAAATGTTGAATTATACTTCCTTAATTATAAAATTCCAAGTGCTTTAGAACAGTGCCAACAGAGAGGAAGTTAGAGGTCAAGTGTTGTCTAACTTTATTTAATGAAGAGTAATCGTGGTCAATAAGCTATTCAGATATTCAACTTAAAGTATTTTAACAGGTGAATAATGTTATGTTGTAACTTTACAAACTAACAGAAACAAAGAAATGTGTATGATTAGGCAATGTGATGATATGACAACACATTTACATGCAGTATATGAGTTCATCAGTGACCAATGAGTGTGAACTTCCTACATATCTTGGAAATTATCGTATAGAGCCAAGAGAGTTCTTATCGCCTGTTGCAATATCTTGGAAAAAATATTTTATTCTACTTTCAAATCTATTCATTCTTGGTGATTCAGCTTACGACTTTGTAACGTCGTGGCATGGACACCTCTGCTGATTTATGGACCAATGAATGAAACTTCCCAGATGGAAAATGGTATATAAACCGGTGTCTGTTAGAGAGATTTGAGTCAGCTCTAAAGTGTTCTGAGATATACAAACATTTTCATGTATAAACAGTTTATATTAAAAAAATTGAACCACTAGAAATGGAAGGAAAGTTTTACATTCTGATAATTTGTTGTTCTAGTTGCTGCAGTTAGTGGTTGTAGAGATCCCAGTGAAAGACAACTACTCAAACAACTGCTGAACAGTGGACAGCAGTCCAATGAAATGCCAGCTATCAGAGGTGAGTTTCTACAGTAAAATATTGCAAGTACAAATATATGATACGTCAGGTTGATAAAGGAGCAATAAGTTTGCAGAAAATGAACATATAAATTCAAAAATTCTTCATTGCAGTTAAATTTATATGAGTATAGTTTTATATGTTAAGTTTTCAAAACCTCTGAGTAGATTCAATACGAAGAGTTTAGCCACTGCTGCTAAATATAAACTAACAGACAAACAGGCATTATTGCAGTTTCTGATGTGGAAATTTTAGTCTTGAATTCATATCACTGAGGTTAACAACAGTAAACCACTATATTAGACTACTACCTTTTAAGTTCCACAGAGATTATCTTAATACAATGTATGTATACAAGTCATGTCTGTAGCTAAACTATTATTATTCTGTAGACACGACTATGACACGTACAACTGTGAGGTCAGTCAAGGTCAGGTTCCCAGAACTGTTTGAGGATGTGACATCTGTCAGCGCCGCATCTGAATGTAGTCCTACAGATCCATCTGGAGGAATCTACCAGAGATCTACCTGTCCATGGAATGTTGAAAAATATTTACAGTATAATTGTAAGAGATACTCACGTCTTTATTTTTGATTCAATTTCTGTGCTAAATTTTTGAAATGAACCGTAGCCTTCTATGCAGATAGCAAGGCTCTAGCTAGATGTTGAGCATTAACTATGTCTAACAATGACATAAATTAAATTTATTTGCATCTATTGAGGCTGTCTATCAGGGGCGGATATAGGAAAAATTTCAACACCAGCCTATTTCCGAGAAGTCATGGATTTCACGGGTCTGAGTGAGTTAATACAAGATAAGTGTGGAACATGAACATGTATGGGTACAGTCTACACATATAACATGCCTATTACAACAGTATACAATGACTGTGCTGACTGAGCCAGTAAATAGAAAATGAATTGAAGCCTAGGCATGCATAGTATTGATAGTTTACAGAGCACAGCGAGTATTGCATGCTTGATTGAACACACGCCTAGGATTGTGGCGTGGGTGCCTATAGCCACCCCTGCCGTCTATTAAAATATCCCTTCATCTCATTTTATTTAGGACTTACAAGTTCAACACCACTCTGCAGAGATTCCCTAGACGGATTCTGGAGGCTGTGTCTACGTGTAGCTCTAGAGATAACAAGTGTGGACCAAGAAGATCTTGTCAACCAGTTATGGTGAATGTGGAAGTTCTCAAGAAGACTGAGAAATGTAAACGTGGCTACAGAGTGTATGAAAGGGAGACAATACAGATACCAAGATCTTTCACATGTGCAGCTTATTAGAGTGACAGTGTTCATTGAAACTTAGATAAATATTATATTTAACTAGTAGGTTAGGTTGTATCTACATGTACATGCGTGTTTTGGCCATAACAAAAACGTACATGTATTTTACAGTTATTTCTAACAACGTCTATTTTTTAAAATAATTAAATTTTTTCCTGTGGGATAATTTCCAAATGAATCTGTGTGTGAATCAATTCCCGGTGCATTCAGTATCTATATGCTCTAGCTTTCTTGTCATTTTGACATTCTATATTCAGTGAAGTTGTATGCTATACTAATTTTACACGATCTAATATCCGGTGACACTCCTGTACAACACAACATTCTATCTGTGACAATTATTTTATCCTCTATTTGATATCTGTATGAAATAATAAAGTGTGAATAGAAGCAATCTAGGTTACCTGTTATACTGACTATTTTTTTCTAATGCTTGTATTACAGATACAATTCAGCTGTAGCATTACTTGGTCTGCTATTCAGTTGATATAGTCAGTTGATATAGTCAGTTGATATAGTCAGTTGATATATAGTCAGTTGATATAGTCAGTTGATATAGTCAGTTGATATATAGTCAGTTTATATAGTCAGTTGATATAGTCAGTTGATATAGTCAGTTGATATAGTCAGTTGATATAGTCAGTTGATATAGTCAGTTGATATAGTCAGTTGATATAGTCAGTTGATATAGTCAGTTGATATAATCAGTTGATATAGTCCGTGAAACTTCCTTAGATATATGATTCATTTGAATTTAAACCCAGCTCATAATGTACATGTATATACATACATAGTTACATACATGTATGATGCACATATACATGTATATACATTATACATGCGTTGTACGTCATATACATGTATATATGACTTGTGTATATGCATATATTATCTGTATTGTGCACATACGCTCTACTGATGGAATGAACCAAAGTGACAAGGCATTATCATGGAGTTATAATCCCTTACCTTTACCTTTCTTTATCATTGAATAGCAAAATGTGAAGTTATAACATTACCTCATCTATTGTGTATGCATATGTCATAGAGTTACAGTATCATGGAGTATGTACATACATGTAGAATGAAAAAATATGGAACGCTTCACGAATTTGCGCGTCATCCTTGCACACTGGTCATGATGATGGTTCCTCTGGAGCGCGACCCCGGTCAGCCAATCAGAGACGACTAATTGGAACAACTCTCAATGATAAACATACAATGCTAATCTTCTCTTTATCGTTCCAATTTTACTATATATGTACCTTTGAAGCTACATGTATAATAATTACATGTATAGACTTTATTTTGGATGATTCAGATCTTCACAGAATAATAATATATTTATATTGCTATTCACTGATAGTTATCATAATATAGTATACCAAATCAGCAAATTATATACATGTAGCTGATAGGATAAGATAAGATAAATTTCTTTGAATGTACATCGAAATAACAGTGTAACTATATAAAAAACAGCAACTTTGAGGGAGAGGAGTAAATATATAATATTATTTTTATGAGCGAGAGAAGGTATACAGAGATATAAATTTTTTTCTGATTGCAAGTTCTCTTCAGTTATTTGGTGGGTATACTGAATAGATTCTCACCCATATATCTCAACATCTTCATTATGACTTGTGAAGAAACAATTAGAATGAGTAGTTGTGAAAATATGGAATGCTTCACGAGTTTACGTGTCATCCCTGACTATGCTATGAATGAGTGACTTTATACAAAGATATACATTATAGCCTTCTCAACCCGACAATTTCGCACACAGCGAAGTTAAGGAATGTGTACTCAGTATTTACATGCAAATGTAATTATTTCAAAAAAACAATGCTGACTATATGGGGAGAAACAATTAGAGTGATTTGTTGTGGAATTTTTCTCACAGAGTTAAAGTTTTCTCAACAAGGAAGACAAACCTATTTGGTTTCTCCTTAATTGTCCACTTAGATTGTGAAATTGTTGTGTTTTAGCTCAGGCTAGCAGCCTATTGGTTGTTAAATTAGCAGAAGACACACTGTGATTGGCTGAGGAGGTTTCTCACAGAAAATGAACATTTTCTACCTCTACAAGGAAGAGATCTGTGTTGTTCATCTTCTGTTGTTTATAGCTCATTTAATTTCAACTTCTTTATTTCTTCAAATCTGATAAACAGATAGGCAGTTGAAATTCCTATCATTCCCAAAGAATGCAATATCACATTTACATTGCACATGAATGTCTAAAACCTGCATCTGAAAACCTATACAACATAAATTATTATATGCCTGTTATCTATACTATATTTTGTACTGTGCACTTATAATTCATTGACGTATTTGGAAACTCATACACATATTTTACAATTTAGAAATTTAATTCTATTTAATATTGTATATTAGATAAGACAACCCATCAAAAGGTACACATCAATTGAGTGGACTATATTACACTCATCCACTAAGTTGGTTTATAACAAGAAATAAACTAAAAGACACACTGATCAGAAGCTAGAACCAATATTATTATATTTTATTATCTGTTGGATTCGTTAGTCAAATACTACCATTATCGTTCTGTTATAATACTATATAGTCAAATACTGTCATTACCATTCTGTTGTAATACTTTACCCTACTCTCATGCTGTAGTATATGCAGCATCCAGGTACAAGTTGAATGATACTTCCTTAATAATAAAATTCAAAGTTTGTTTGTTATTTTTTTGGAACAGTGCAAACAGCAAAGAAGTTAGAATTAATTGACATGCAATATATTTAAACAAAAATGAAAAAATATGGAACGCTTCACGAATTTGCGTGTCATCCTTGCGCAGGGGCCATGCTAATCTTCTCTGTATCATTCCAATTTTATTATATGTACCTCCGAAGAGAGTACACAGACATCTGCATAGTCTCTTCTTAAGTACCAGAGATCATGATTTACCTGTAACCAGTGTGCATATAGAGTATTGTTAGAGAATTCCAGTATTTAACTTTAAACTGCAGCAACAGAAACATCACATAGTTCTATTTGAACACAGAATAATGTTTTTTGGTTAAAATGAATATGTAGTACAATTCTGGATATATAAATCTAATAAAGTTTGATGAAATTATGATTTAACAACCCCAGTTCCACAACTTTAAGAAAAGCCTTTGGATCTCATGTAAAATCTGAAACTATAAGGGTGGTAAAGAAAGGTGTATAGAGGGCCCCCATCCCTTGTCTGTGGCTTTAAATATTCCCTTCACCATAATCCTCACTCTTCTGTGTCTACTGCAATCAATCAGAACTCTGTCCCATCGTCAGATGTAGATAGCTATAATAATTATAGGCTTTATTTTGGATACCATTCAACAATATCTTCACATAATAATAACATATAATATTGTTATTCACTAGTAGCTATCATCTATGGTGCATTGATTCAGTACATGAACATACCTAACCTACAAACATTCTTTTCCCAACCAAGATATGGGGAAATTAATATATTATTTCTTTGGCAGCGCTAGTTTATTCAGTTCCTAGATAGACGTACATGTACATGCCGTATTTGTTATTAGAAGAAAAACAACTCAATATTCGATGAAAAAGATAAAAACCAATCAAAACTCACTTTATTCTTATAGTTTCTCCTACTATCTATTTTGTAAGTTCCACGGTCTAACATATAAGCAAAGCAGTCATGAAAAATGATTGTGAAATATTCATCGTCACCTGTGCAGGCTTCCTTCATCTGACATTGATATTATTAGTCAAATTTTCTTCACACTTAGGATCATAGTACAAAACATGTTAATGTAAGGAAAGGTTTTCTATCATGGTATTCACTGAAGGTAAGTAGAGAGAATATGTAGTGATTGGTTGTACATGTACAACTGCTGGAAGGAAAGATTTGTTCTAATTTTACCAGAATCAGATTCCCTAGTTAACTATTGGTCTGTTGTGATTTTGAAGCCCTTCTACCTGTAGTTTGCCCAGTTGGACCTACATGTACATGTAATTAGATATTGACGAATGACACATAAAGACATGTTACGTGGAAAGTGTATTATTAACATGTGCACATATACATGTATAAAATCTTTGTAGTGATACAACAGTGGGGTTGATGAGACAATAGCCCTGACTGTACTATGAATGAGTGATTTTATACAAATATCTACATCATGGCCTTCTCAACCCGATAATTTTGCACGTAACGAAGTTAAGGAATGTGTACTCAGTATTACTATTTACATGCAGAATGTAATCATTTTAGCAGACAATGCTGACGTTATGGGGAGAAACAATATTTCTCACAGAATTGAATGATTTCTCTACATGGAAGACACGTGTTTGGTTCATCCTTAATTGTTCACTTAGATTGTGAAATGGTTATGTTTTAGTTCAGGCTGGCCGTTCATTGGTTGCTTAATTAGCAGAAGGCACACAGTGATTCGCTGTTATTTATAATTCATATAATTCCTAGTCCTTTATTTCTCCAAATCAGATAATCAGTTTAGGTGTGCAGTAGAAATTTCTAAAGAATGCAATAACACATTTACATGCATGCTACCCACTGTCTAAAACCTGCAACCTAACGCCTACTGAAACTATAAGGGTGGTAAAGGAAGGGGTATAGAGGGTCTCCATCCATTGTCTGTAGCTTTAAATATTCCCTTTACCATAATCCTCACTCTTCTGTGTCCACTCACAATCTGTCTGAACTGTGTCCCATTGTCAGATGTAGATAGCTATAATAATTATAGGCTTTATTTTGGATACTTCAGATTTTCACATAATAATAACATATTATGATTGATATTCACTGGTAGTTATCATAATATAGTATACCAAATCAGCAAATTATATAGCTGATAGGATAAGATAAGATAAATTTTTTTGAATGGTATATGGAAATAACAAGGAAGCATGTTATATAAAAATAATAATATTATTTCTATGAATGAGATAAGTCATACAAATAAAAGTATATGCCCTTCCTGATTTGCAAATTCCCTTCAATAATGAAGTTTTGCAATGTGTATTTGGTGGGTGCACTGAGTAGATTCACGTCTATATCTCAACAAACATTCATGATATTTGTGGAGAACAATTAAAATGAGTAGTTGTAGAATTTTTCTCACAGAGTTGAAGTATTCTCTACAAGGAAGATACCTGATTGGTTTATCCTTAATTGTTCAATTAGATTGTGAAATTGTTACTTTTTCGTTCAGGCCAGAAGTTCAGTGGAAGGTAAATTAGCAGAAGACACACAGTGATTGGCTGAGGAGATTTCTCACAGAAGATGAACATTTTTTACCTCTACAAGCAAAGATCTGTGTTTTCATCTTCTGTTATTTACAATTAATATAATTCCAATTCCTTTATTTCGCCAAATCGGATAATCAGCTTAGATATGCAGTAGAAATTTCTGTTGTCCCCAAAGAATACAATATTACATTTACATGCATGTTACCCACTGTCTAAAACCTGTAACCACAAACCTATACACAAATATTATTATAAATCTGTTAGATCTGTTATCTATACTATATTTTGTACTGTGCACTTGTAATTCAGTGACATATTTGAAAGGTTCTATTATGTGATTTAGAAATTTAATGCTATTATGTATTAGAAAATATAATTCATTGCAAGGCACACATCAATATATCAGCTAGACCATATACTTCATGCTAAGTTGGTTTATATAACATGAAGTGAAACGAAAAAATACACTGCCCAGAAACCAGAACCAATATATTTTATTAATATTCTGGGCTCACAAGTAACATGCCAATAGATTATTTTACTATTGTAACACTTTTTATTATTCTTATATATTATTTTGTTCAGGTACATGTTGAATGATACTTCCTTAATTATAAAATTCCAAGTTCTTTGGAACAGTGCCAACAGTGAGGAAGCTAGAGATCAAGTGTTGTGTAACTTCATTCAAGGAAGAGTAATTGTGGTCAACAATCTATTCAAATATTTAATTTAAAGTATTTTAACGAGTGAATAATATTGTATTGCAACTTTATAAACTAACAAAAACAAAGAAATGTGTATGATTAGACAATGTGATGATATTAAAACACACTTACATACAAACTAAGAGTTCATCAGTGACCAATGAGGGTGAACTTCCTAAATATTTTGGAAATTATCGCATAGAGCCAAGAGAGTTTATATTGTCTGTTGCAATATCTTAGAGAAAAATATTTTATTCTATTTTCAAATCTATTCATTCTTGGTGATTCAGCTTACGACTTTGTAATGTCATGGCATGGATACCTCTGCTGATTTATGGACCAATGAATGAAACTTCCCAGATGGAAAATGGTATATAAACCAGTGTGTGTTTGGGAGATTTAAGTCAGCTCTAAAGTATTCTGAGATATACAGACATTTACATATATAAACAATTTATGTTGAAAGAAGTTAATCACTAGAAATGGAAGGAAAGTTTTACATACTGATAATTTGTTTAGTTCTAGTTGCTGCAGCTAGTGGTTGTAGAGATCCTAGTGCAAGACAACTACTCAAACAACTGCTGAACAGTGGACAGCAGTCCAATGAAATGCCAGCTATCAGAGGTGAGTTTCTACAATAAAATATTGCAAATACAAGTATATGATACGTCAGGTTGATGAACAATCAATAAATTTGTGGAATGTAAAAATATAAATTCAAAAATTCTCCAGTACACTTAAATTTGTATGAGTCCATTTCCATATATCTAGTTTTCAAAACCTCCGAGCAGATCCAACACGAAAGTTTAGCCACTGCTGCTAACTATAAACTAACAGACAAACAGGCATTATTGCAGTTTCTAATGTGGAAATTTTGGTCTTGATCTTAAATCACTGAAGTTAACTGCAGTAAACTGTTATATTAAACTCCCTTACTTTTGAAGTTCCACAGAGATTATCATTATGCAATATATGTATACATCTATGTAGCTAAAATATTATTATTCTATAGACACTACTATGACACGTACAACTGTGAGGTCAGTCAAGGTCAGGTTCCCAGAACTGTTTAAGGATGTGACATCTGTCAGCACAGCTTCTGAATGTAGTCCTACAGATCCATCTGGAGGAATTCACCAGAGGTCTATCTGTCCATGGTATGTTGGAACATATTTACAGTATGATAACTTGTAAGAAATAATTGCGTCTTTTTTTAATTCAATTTCTTTGCTAAATTTTTGAAATGAACAGTAAACTTCTATACAGATAGCAAGGTTCTAACTAGATGTTGAGCATTAACAGGTGTCTTCGCGACCTGAACTTCAGACCCAGGCCGATTTACAAAAATATTTTCCGGCACACATCTGTCACAGGGTCGCGAACACACTGGCCTGGGCCAAAAGCAAAATCCTCATTTCCGCGCGAAGAAATCAGGTGTGCCGATGAGCTAGGGATGGTTTCGCCCGGCCAAGCAAAATCCTAGGCCAATAGCCCTTCTGGCCTTGGTCGAACGGCCATCTTGTAAATTTTATTTGCGTCCAACAGGTCGCGAAGACACTCCTAACTATGTCTAACAATGACATAAATTAAACTTATTCGCATCTATTGATGCCGTCTGTAAAAATGTTCCTTCATCTAATTTTATTTAGGACTTACAAGTTCAACACCACTCTGCAGAGATTCCCTAGACGAATTCTAGAGGCTGTGTCTACGTGTAGCTCTAGAGAAAACAAGTGTGGACCAAGAAGATCTTGTCAACCAGTTATGGTGAACGTGGAAGTTCTAAAGAGAACTGAGAAATGTAAACGTGGCTACAGAGTGTATGAAAGGGAGACAATCCAGATACCAAGATCTTTTACATGTGCTGCTTATTAGAATGACAGTGCTAATTGAAACTTAGATAAATATTATATTTGACTAGTAGGTTAGGTTGTATCTAGCATGTACCATCTGCATGCATGTTTAGGTTGTGCAATATTGTATTTTACTTCTATTTCTAATAATTTATAATTTTTCTACTATATAGTTTTACTTTCCTCGTGTGTAATCTGATCCCGGTGACAATTTGCTTTCTATATTTTATTATCATTTTTCAAATATATTATTCCATGACACTCCTGTATGACATAATATTATATTTGTGGCATTCATTTTATCTTCTGTTTGATATTGACTTAATCTGTTTGTGTGAAATAATAAAGTGTGGATTGAAATGATCTAAGTTATCTGTAATACTGACTAATTCTTCTGAATATGGAGGTATTTCTCATAGTCAGTTGATTTAGTCAGTCAATGTTTAGTTGATATAGTTACATAGTCAGTTGATACATAGTTCATGAGTTAAATCAATCAAAATATTTTTAAATAACCTACACGCAGCTCATAATGGTACATATACATACATATGCATGTATATGCATACATACATATACATGTACGTACATGTATATGCATACGTGTGTTGTGTGTCAAGTACATGTACGAGTATATGCATTTTATCTGTACAGCACATGTCCGCCCTACTCGTAGAATGAACCATAAGGACAAGGTATTTTCATTAAGTTGAAATCTTTTGTCTTTACCTGAATAGAACAAAATGCAAGTCATAATTATTTATTAGCTATGCTGTTAAGTCAACATGATCTATCATGGAGCTATGTACATGTACATATATGATTAATCAAAATATTTTGAACAAAATGAAAAACATTGGACGCTTCATGAATTTTAGAGCCATCCTTGTCATCCCTCTCCCTCTTTCCTTTCCTGATTGCCAATCTATAAATACATTGTCAAATCTCCTCAGCACCATGTTAGTATGGGAAATCTCTTTGCATTGCACTACTTTGCAGAAATCGGACTGAGGATATATTTTATATTATAAGAAATTTCCATTGTATGTATTGACTTTATCTCCAGTATGTACATGTATATATTGTATTCCCATTTTAGTATATTTTTAGCACGGTTTGTATAGAAATGGTAGAAATCATTTCACTACACCCCATATTATACCCCATACACCCCCATACACCTTCACTACACCCCCATATACTCTCACTACATCCCAACACCCCATTTACCCTCACTACACTCCCATATAGCCTCACTACACCCCATTTACCCTCACTACACCCTCATATACCCTCACCACACCCCCATTTACCCTCACTACACCCCCATAGACCCTCACTACACCCCATATACCCTCACTACACCCCATATACCCTCACTACACCCCCATATACCCCCACTAAACCCACATATACTCTCACTACACCCCATATACCCTCACTACGCCCCCATATACCCTCACTACACCCATATACTCTCACTACACCCCCATATACTCTCACTACACCCCCATAAACCCTCACTACACTCCCATACACCCTCACTACACCCTCATATACCCTCACTACACCTACATATACTCTCACTACACCCCATATACCCTCACTACACCCCCATATACCCTCACTACACCCCCATATACTCTCACTACACCCCCATACACTCTCACTACACTCCATATACCCTCACTACACCCCCATATTATATGCTCACTACACCCCCATAAACCCGCACTACACCCCCCCCCATATTATATGCTCACTACACCCCCATAAACCCTCACTACACCCCCATAGACCCTCACTACATTACTGAGTGTGAAAAATCTGCAAATGTTGTATTCAACATCTCTGTAATATCTCCATAATTCAACAGGGCACAGAAACATACCATTATTACAAAATAAACAATAATTGAAAATCACAGACCATACTAAAAACAACATTGTAAGTACTATAATTATATGCATATGCTAATGGTACATTTTACAATACTAATATGTACATGTAGCGGATATTGACCAATAGGTAATTCAGTCAATCACAGTAAATCACACATACCATTCCTTAGGGTTACTGGGTTGATGTTCACTACTATATCTATTAGGTGTATCTAATAGGTTAGTTCCATTAGAGTTTATACTCTTGTCATAGTCAGGGTGGCTGATCATTGCCCCGTTCTGACTCGCAGAATGCTTGCTAAGCTTTTTAGCCTCAGCACTAGGTTTTCTAGTCAGTCTACATGCTATTATAGCTATTAATATAAATGTAAGGAGGGCGGCTCCACTTATACCAGCAACCAAGGGTATATTCTTGGACAGGTCAAAGAGGCTACAATGTAGAATATTTTATGGATTATCACAGGATGCAATCAAGTAACTAGAACAGTGCAGGTAGTAAAACCAGTAGCTTAACATTATACTTCATGCCCATCTTAGGTGCTATTGCATAAAACGAATCCTAAAATAAGAACAAAATATATAGATTTGACAGTTGTCCTGTGCAATATTTTTAACTGATCTGATTAGCTAAAAGCACATTACAGCTAAAACAAAGCATCAGAAATTAACAGGCCCAACGCACCAAACAACAACAATGTGATAAAATATTTCGAGACTAGAGAACAATTGACACTGAAGACGAGTTACATGTATGTAGAGAGAAAACGAATCGAATACATTATAATGAGAGCAGCTTTACATACATTTATATCACACTGGAGTTGTCTTACCTAACGGCGTCTGTTGTTAATTCAGTGTCTAAGGACGGAGGCCTGTATTTGATGACACTTTTATTTGAGTAGAAAGGTAGAGATGTACTAATATTAAAGGAAGCAGTAGTAGAGCTAACAGTTGAATTTGTGTAAGTCATACTTGATGTGGTGAAGTAATCGTTTGAATTTCTGATAGTCGCTGCAAGTGTGGTTCGCATAGGAGAAGTAACTCTAAAATAGCACAACATTGCTTTAGGAGAAATCAAGCTAAGACAAGCTTACAAGATATCTTCAACACAGAACACATGTGCATGGGCCATGCAAAGCATGAGATATGCACATGACTTCGAATGACTACGTGAGATGGAATGGAAACAGAGAAGCATATAGCATTGTAATTTCTACTAAACTAAGACTGTTTATAAGTAAGTATACCAATAATCTATTGAAATTCAATGGTTGGGTATCCCTTGTAACTAACTGTATATGGGTGGTTAAAGGTACCAGCTGAACTCTTCCTTGAACTGGCCTATAGCCTGACAGTATGAGTGCATAGCCTCGTATCTGCACTACTCACTGGCCAAGGTCACTCAATCGGACAGACAAAAAGTTTCGAAGCGAAATGAGTTAGACAATGAAAATCCAAGTGATTGTCACCTAAATAATGTGCATGAGAGTGTGGTATGCTAGCTGGAATAGCACTACCACTGCAGCCTTAAAAAAAACATAACGGAGGGAAAAATATGCCACTCAATGTTAACGCTAGGTCTCTCTGTTTCCTCTTGCCCTCTTCTCAATACCGTCTTTGTTCATAAGTAGTAACTACTACTACCTTATTGAAAAGTTGTCTGCTCTGTTTTGATATACAAGAGTAGACAACTTCCTCCAAAGATTGCTAAAAACTCTTGGCACTAACTAGTCTACATGTACTTACACACGTTTCGTAGACATCGTAGTAACTTTGACAAAAACTAGGTCATCCGTCGACATATCTGTGTCACAGTCTGATTCGGCACTAGCATCACAAGGCCCAACCCCACTGCTAGAAACTACGATTTCCTCTGCAGTCGTCACAGCGCTGGTTTTCTTAGAAGTAGCCTCAGGTTGTCTATAAATGTGAAAGTATGTAAAACATAGCGCTATCCCACCCCTTCAGTTGTTATCAAACAGGAAGTAATAGCCTTGACTGTTAATAAATATTTCACTATTTAATGAAAAGTTGGTGTTATAAGGAGTGGCATGTTCTTACAATATCTCACAATGGATACTGACCAAATCAAGTTGTTAACCGAAAATTCAAAATTGACTTTGCCAATAAAGATTGTCTAAGTTTGAATTCACATCTAGAAATAAATTCAAATATCACAAATATACTACATTATACATTGCATTATGAAGACTAATTACACTACAAGTACAAGGTGCATGTACGTGTACATGCAGGAGAATTCAACCGCTAACAACCGTGTAGAGGTACATTATGAAAACCATGCTACCATGCATACTATTGAGTACTATGTTAGGTATTCCTATAATATAAAACTATGTAATATGGACAGACAAATGTGTTACCATATTCTATTCTCTTCACTCACCTTGGATTCCGTGAATTCCACACGTTGCCATCTATTTCTAACTGAGTAGAATCGGCTGGCATTTCTTTAAAAATTTCCGTTCCATCAAAAGTTAGGCCAGTCAGAGTTCCTATGAATGGTGAGTCTGTGTAATAACCTCCCATCTCAATCTTTGAGATACCATTGAAGACTCTCAGTCTTTCCTCTGTAACATGAACACAGTAGTTAACTAAGTGAATTCATTCCGGTTATATGAAAGGGGTTTGCTATTGGGGGTGATAAAAATTATATCCGGCAACTATACAAGGGGGGAGGGGGGAGGGGGGGGTGCTAGAATTTCTACTGAGACAATAATAAACAATATTGTTGATGTCGGCCAAAATTGTTGTTATTTCCCCTTTGAAATGCCAAGCAGATTTAATAGTGGTGCATGTCAACATGTATTTTATTATGTGGATATAAATGCAGCTAGAGTAGTTTGGAATTGTCTTCCTCCATTTTTATTTCAGTGCCCCTGCTGTTGCCGTTGGTTAGTTTAATCTATCGACTGTGGATCGGGGACCATATACTCATACATTACATACATTGTACAGCACCCTGTTAAGAGAAACTTCTGGAATCATGAAGTAGAGATAAACAAAAAATCAGAGCAGGTCAAAAATTGACACTTCTGAAAATCATGCACACAGCTTTAGCAGATCATTGTTACTCTAACATGTTTGAATTTTTTATATTTGGCTTACAACACAGATTAAGCTGTATATATAGTGTGTAATATGAGGAAAGATGACCAGGTTACATGAAGTTTTCATTAACTAAACTACTTTTAGCCGCTATTAAAAATTTTCAAAAATTAATTTGCTTGTAATAATAATAACTATTATTATAATTCACTACAGTCGAGACATCAAGATTTTAATATGTGATTCCAGCAAAAAAGTATTAAGATTCTGGTGGAAAATATCACTGTATTTGTATGTGCATCTGATTGGATGAGCTGAGTCAATAAGATAGGAGCAATTAGAGAGACATCCCAAATTGTGGGAGATGAACAACATTGAATTCTTGGAGAATTTATAGTGTTGCGTGGAAGCACAATGTATCGAGATCAAAGAGCGTATAAATACTGCATATTATATACTGGTTATACACTCTTTGGTCTTTGGTGGACAGGAAGTGTGCAAGCAATTGCTGCTTCGTGACTCAGATGTGTTTAGACTGATTACTCAGATGAGATCATTTTGATGGAATTGAAGCTATGCCGTGAATTGGGTGTGAATGACTTACAAAGCAATTACGAACAGCCATACAACAGTAGATCAATATGCACGTACCTTCCTCTGCTATGTTAAATGGAGATGTAGAAAACTGATTATAAACAAAACTTAATGTATATACATGTACAAAGACAGTTGAAATGACTTTGTAACTAGCGTTAGAAAGTAATCAGTTAGTTTGATGACATGAATAAAATGAGCTCTGTTAGTAAGTCACACAACGAATAAAAGTTTATAAGACACAATAAAAAACAGGATAGAGTCAGAGTTGAAGCCGCTCTATTAAATGTCGATCTGCCAGAGTGTGAGTCGGAGGAGAAGGAAGGTCACTAAGTTGTACTAAGTTGTTTAGCTGGTAAAGATTGTTTGTGATATAAACCCTCTACATTTACAATCTAAATAAATGATCAGATATAATAATATAAAGTATCTCAATAGTGATTGGTTGAACTGAATAACCCATCATTTAGTCATGTATTTATTACCTGGGTTTTGATTGGTTATATTCTTCATATTGTCTACTTGGGTGGTATCGGTAGACCCCTGTCTCCAGAACCTGACAATGTGATCTTTACCATCGCTGATTATCTGATGACCATACCCCGCTCTTAGATATCCTGAACCGATATTGTACTTCACAAAAATCTTTCCTTGCTAGAAAAATGTATTATTATTAATAATATGTCTTTCAAACAATTTTTATGCTCTACCTGACATGGTATTAGCCCAAAATGCAAGTATAAGAGTGCTCTAAAACAGGGTATTGTTTTTGAAAACTCATTAAATATATCGATGGAGCGCAATAGGACACCACTAGAACACAGAACACAGCTGGAATACTGGGTTGGAATACATGTACCATCGTGACACATGAAATATTGTTGGAATACATGTAGATATTTAGCAGAGACTACATAGGACTAATCAAATTTATTATTGCTCATTGCTCATCAGACTAGCTATATGAACCAGGCATAGTCACATAAAGGTAGGTCAAAAGCCTCAGAAAATAGAGAAAGCTCCTCTGGAAAAATAAATTTATCTAGTCAGAGTTGGAGTTGTTTTATCTTGAGGTAGTTAGTCATATTACACCATAAAAAGCCCTTGTGTTATATAGGTTGAAGTGACAACATTACAGCGCCACAACAGAGTTTGGTACATGCAGAGACAAACATATTGGCCTGAATCTATCAAGTCAACTCTTGCAGTGCTTCCCAAGCTCTGGGTCATGGCCAAGGGGCACAACAAAGCAAACATTGTGTGGTATAGCCATTTGGTTTAGTTTTAACTAAAATAGCTAACAGAACTACAAACCCTTAATCCAATTGCCAGCATATCATCTTTAGAAGTAGCAGAGGACACTCTAAGTATGTTAGCTCTTTGCTGATTGGTGCTGATTTTGAATGCCAACCAATCGGTGTGAGTGTCTTTCAGGGTGCTGAATGTATAGCTTACCACCCCTCCCTTCCTCGGATGTCTTTGTGTAGATTCACCAAAGGTAAATGATTCTCCTTCTACAACAAAGAGAAGTTACCCCACCCTGACTGTTATGTGCACAGATTATCGTGAAACTCACCAGCTTCTCTTTGCTTTCATCCAGTTGATTGAGAAAAAGAGTGAGACAAAATTGGAAATAAATCTTGCATTGGCTATATTTCTTCCTTGCATAATACTGGATGCACGTACAAAGTAAAAGAGAGAGAAATTCTGTGGTTAACTATTATCGCATCACAGCTTGCAAATAACATTACTTTGTTTACTAGCCAGGACTATAATGACATTAGACTGACCTTGAGAGCAAGTAGCACCTGTGTAAGTTGTCATGTCACAGCTGCAAGCAATCTCGTTAAGATCTGGCTCTGTACAGAGTCCACCATGATTACAGACCGAGTCAGAACAGCTGATGACATCTCCGGCCACTAGTTTAGTAAAACATCAATATACAACTATGTACATTGTAGACCTATCTACACAGTTAACGTATTTTCCTATTGCACATGTACATTAAATATAATTTATTGAGTCTGAGAAACTTTTATTAAATTTCTAACAGACTACAGTTTTACAAAAAGGTCTTACAATTTAAAGCTGTAAATAAGTATGTTACATTGGCCAAAGATTTAAAATAGATTTTGTTGGTGACAACTTCTAGTCATTGAATGTTCTGAGTCGTCTTACGCAATGTATTTCTTTGATAATTTGTCAATAATTGCAACTTCCCGATTAGATTGAGCAACCATTAATTGTCAATACCCCTTATTGTGTGGTTTAGGTTAGACCTGAAGGTCGCTATATCTGCCATAACATGCTCTTGTTACATAAAGTAATACATACACCTCAATCGCAGAATGGCAACTTTAAAATATTGCACCATGCTGGTGATACCTTGCAGTCAGTGAATAAATCTATTTGGAAGAGGGAAGTTGTTATATAAGTTGGTTATTTAATCCAATTGATTATATACTGTATAATTTAGCAGAACTGTTATAATTAAAACACTAGACTACATACGTTGACAGCCTTCCTGTATCTCTGATGGGTCGTTTGAGTAGACTGGAATATATTCGGCAAGATTTGGTCGGAAACCATTGATTTCTAGAGATCCAATGCAGCCGATATATCCGTATGGAGCCAGCATGGCTGGGGGTAGCTCCATATAACCGAAATCAATTTCTCCAATAGAGAAGTGGCTTGCAGAGAAGCTCCGCAGTGACTGCAAAGTGTAGAGACAGTCTGACACTGTATATTACGTGTGCAAAGACAGTCAGTAGATGATTGTGGTGTGTGTTCAACCAGAGTAGTATTAAACTGCCAAGTATATATAATATCGCTGCCTTTGACGTCAGCCAATATGCAAAATATATTTGAGAATGTAATCACTCTAAAAGTAGGATTGACATTATTCAAAGAATTTGTTAAACCATTGACACATTATCACACATGTACCTAGTGTTCGATCACTACAATACTGAAATTTATATTGGACATTTGCAAGAATATGTATGTGACTGTACGAACTACCAAACTTCAGCATCTACATTTGGAAGAACTGATGAACAACTTACATCAATTTGGTAAGCCGTATAGCTTTTATCATCGATCTGAATGTTTACGACGTCATTAGCTAACTGCGTCAACGTAACATAATGCCACTTGTTGTCATGCATTATCCTGTTTTCACTAGACATCTTATGAGTGTTGTTCTTATGTCCATATAACAACCTTAACTGTCCTGTACAAAAGTCAAGGTAACTGTTTAGTTAATATTCTTCAGAAAGGCGCTTTTCTGAGAAGTTGAAGTTATGTAGGCCTAAATCAGGTGCTACTTTCTTGTAAAACAGAAATGTACCTTTATCGCAGTTCTGTAGAAGTTTATACATGCACGTTATTTTGATCTTTTTACTGCGTTCTACTTTGGAATGAAAGTAAATCTATGGAATATAGGTCAACCTATGGAATATAGGTCAATCTAAGAAATATAGGTCAACCTTTGAAATATAGGCCAATCTATGAAACATAGGCCACACATACCCGTGATCAACTCCAGACCAATATATCTAGTATCTGTCGCTGCATAAAGGATCAGCCCCGAATGGTGATTAGTCTTAAACTGTAGAGTTAAACTCGTAAAATGACTCTGAAAAGACATCTGTACCGGTATTCGTTTTCTGTTTATTGTCACTATGTTCAGAGGGCCGAGTCCCGTGTTTGTCAACAAGCAGTTATAACCAATATCTGCGTCTTTTATCCGAGGTTCTAAAACAGTGATAGCAAGCTGACCGCGTGAGCACCATTACTACTAGGCTCTCGATGTAGTAATTGTACATGTTTGCACAAATATTGTATGATACTGACCTTGAAACTGACCCCTTGCCCTGCCTATATAGTCAACTCCATTGAAGATAAAAGTACGAATATGACCTATGAACCCTGGGATAGTGCTGACTTGGCCAATGACAGGATAAACTGGGTGTGTAGTGTTACTCCGCAGCATTGCCGAAGCTAACCATATCATAGATATGTGCAACTGTAGTTCTCGTTGTGATGTTGCACGATCTCTACCAATAGTCTCTTCATCTGTAACAAAAAGTTTGTACTCTTACGTTGCATGTCTGTGTAATCTTATACAACAACATCAATAAATGAACAGCATATCTATATGTAGGCAAGGCATCAACAACAAGAGCAAAGCAGAGTGAAACTGGTTTGGTCCAAGTGGCCTTGCCACCTACATAGTGCTATGTCCTTACTGTACATGCATCTATTATCTAGCATATAATACGTATGAGTACCATGGCCAATCTAACTTACCAATGTAGTTCCACATGTCATACTTACATGCAGTTTTATTGTCGACTTGAATCTGAATATGCTCGGCTAATCTCTTCATTCTCAGCGTGTGCCATGAATCGTCGTTCAACCCGCCCCCTGCATTTATTGTCTAAAATATATAATACTGTGACTGAGATATATGTAGTATACATTTTATATCTATATACAAGGACATCTACACGGACAATCATCATGATTACCTTATCAGTTCATATTACAATGTACCTCTAGACTTCAATTTTGTAAAACTAAATATGGCCAGATTTTCTCTTCTGGTTAATATCAATAACTATGCAAGTGAAAACCTGGTCTTCTCAGCTAACAGATGACCAAAGGCCGCCAATTCATAAATTGATATAATAGTAATAGCATTGTCACTATGATGCGCACAATCATGTCTATTCCATCTAGGGCTATGCCAAAGTACCGAAGGATATCTGTACCACAATATACAGAGTGTAGGCTTACTACCAAAAACGTCCTTGTCATCTGTAAGCGTACTTACCACAGAAAATCGAGAGATATTATATCGTACTACAAGGTTAGTGTTGTAGAGGAACACTGCGAGAGAGTCAGTATTGCCTTTATTCTGAGTTACAATGAGAGAACCAAAAGCAAATCGTGTCTTGAACTGTAGAACTATTTCCTCTGCAAGAGTGATCGTCTGACGTGACATCTTTACAAGGAAATACTGCTCACCGTTGAACTGAGCTGAGGTACTATCATTTTCTGAAGAATAGAAAACAGTATTATAAACTATCGGATATTTTCAGCATGTTGCAGTAAGCATGCATGCACTCATAATTATATCAACATTTAACAATAGTGCATCTCACATTTTACTAACTCACTTATTGTGATACAGCTCTGTGCTGTACATGTTGAGCTATCTACTGAAGCTGTGCAGTTTCTAGCAACCTTCACCTTTTGATCTTCAGCCAAGATCTGCAGATTTTGCAGCAGTCCTGAAAGATAAAGTTACCGTTTTGTGAGACGAATTCAACAGAAAATAATACTAAGTTGGAACAAAACTTACATTTAGCTACATGAAGTCACTGTTTTCTTATATGCCACTTTAATTCAAATAAAACTTTGGAGAGTTATGGGGCTTGGCCATACTTTTATGTGTTTGGTTGTCTGCCTGCAATAATAGGCGAGTAAATACCATAGACATAGAGCCTCAGGTCCAAGCCTGAGTCAGAGATGGGTTATTTCTAATTTATAGCTACTCGTAAATAAACCTCTTTGTGAGAAAAATATTACACTATAAAACATGACCAAACCCATGTATACGTGTAGCAAAGTGATCATAAAGGAGTGCTTTGTGTGCAGTTCGTTCAGTACACAGGTACTGCTCACCAGCAACGTGTCCATCTTTAAGAAGCTGTGTTGGCGCAGTAGTTACAGCGTCTGTCGACTGTGCTAGATAATTAGGTGCCGGAGAGCCTCGGTTTGGAACCCCAGTCAAGAACTGGCTTCATTCTAATTTGATTTTAGCAATGGCCTTTTAGCGATGACCTTTTAGCAATGGCCTTTTAGCAATGGCCTAAGCATACTAAACCTATAAATACTGCCGACTAGTAGTAACTCAACTAAACTTCTTACCATCAACTTTAACATGATCCACACAGCCTACAAATCCTTTCCTCAAGGATGCTGTGTATACGGATGGGTTTAGAGGTGTCCCGTAATTGTAGTCAACACCAGCTAGGTACAGGGGTCCAGTCAGTTTCAAAGACTCAACGTCTGTACCAACAGTGATGGTCTTCGGAACACTGTCCATCTGGAACATACAGCAACACAGAAAATAAATATCTTTAAGCTGGAATTAACATGAGGCTGGGCAAGCTACTACTACACAAGCATTAAACGTGTAGGACATTCTATGGTCATTGATTTGGTATGAAATCACAGTATTTAGGAATGTGGCATGATTAATTTGGGAAATTATAACAAAATGATTATGTGCCCTGAAAACTAGGTATAACTGTGTCTAAGAAGAGTTCAAGAGAACCAGTATTATAACAATTAGCATGTCTGTCTCTACTGCTATGTCAAGTAAACTGGGCATATTAATATTCTGTTCATTATAAGAGATAGATGTCCATGCAGATGCACAACGTACACAACGAAACAATGCACACAATTATTAGTAGATAGCACAGCTAACCTCATGCAATGCGTATAACATAGGGTATAGCACCTAAGTGTCACATATTCATCGGGCAAGCAGTTGACTTATGAAGTTGTCTTCTCTTTTTCATAACTATTTTAATTAAAATGGACTAAAGCTAGAGCTGCGTAACAAAAAAGAGAGTAGAAGATAAAATTCTTCTTCAAAACCATCCTTAATTACTTCAATTAGAGTAAGAATTGTTCGTTACTAGTAGTTAAAATTGGCTACGATCCTCAACTGGGTTTACCACCAGGATATATTAATCAATTAGTGTAGCCTAGTAATTGGTCGGTCAAATATACTTTGTCTTAACTTTGATTGGCTAAAACTAGTAGGGTGATTGACCTCAGAAGACATGCTGTAAATGTACTTGTACTTGCGCAAAACATGGTGGGTACACCTATTTTCTTGAAAAGCACATGTAGAATTTGGAAGTTATGCATGATTGTGAATGCAAGGGTTAACCATATGCTCACAGATTCTTCTGATTGGAGCAATTTGCATTGTTCCAGCCAATCACAAGCAGCATTCAAAGTAATATCAGAAGCAAGAATGAGTGGAGCAAGCAAAGAGCATGCTGTGTATCACACATAGGAAAACAATAGATAAGGTTGCTGTGACAGACAAGAGTTATCTTCTCTTCATTTTAGCTGAAAGGAAGAGCAGATAACTCCAAACATTAGCAACGCTGCAAGCGTACTGTCAGCAGTACATGTGTATAGTGTAGTAAATACATTATTGAGATAAATTGTTTACCCTTTCATATAGTTTAGCCTAGTATAATATGAAGATAGTTAATAAGCATGTTGTAATGCATAGGCAAACACACAAAATATATGATGCATTTCTATAACTATTTATAGCTACACTTTCAATTACATTTACCAAGAAATATACTTTTTACGAAATGATTTATATTCAGAAGAGAATATATTTGTATTTAGATACGCAACACAACCTATATACTCTTCAAATTCTAAAAGCAAAATCATTTACAAGTATATTTTATAGAAATTTCAATCTCAAAAGTTTCGTGACTCTAGATAGTCTATCCACAGGAGCAACTGTTGTTTTTAGATAATCAGAACAGGAACATGAAGTTTTGCGATGCCGAAAGTTACTACCTTATCCATAACATTCAACCTTTACATTTGCACCACTTGGTGGTATAATTTGAAGTTTCATGTCGCTTGTTCAACTAGTAATGACTTACCATAATGGCCGCTCCCCAAACCCTGAAGGTTATAATCAGAGAATGAGATAGCCCATTATTCAGCTTTCTTACTCCCAATCTCTTCCTTACAGTAACCTTACTCTGGGTGAGAATCAAGTAGATATGTCCGTTTAGTAACTCAACAGCAAATGTATCACCACTAAAACAATAACACTATAGTAGTATTATTTATATCAGAACCGTGGAGTACTTCAAATGTTTGTACATGTACAATTAGAGAGAGTGTGGAAAGTGTACAAAATACAGAAATACTTGTTTGTTACGTTCTTCAAGAAAAATTAGCTCTTGGTGGAAACTCATCACTGCTAATTAAAATTACTTGTTGCCAAATTCCTAGTAATCTCTCAAAAAATAGTAGAATTATTTTCAATTATTAGAAAAGATTTAATTGCCCTTAAGGTCAAAGATTAGGACATAAACATCAAATGACAATGAACTACATTCACAGTTCTTATCCTACTAACTGTAATAGAGATGTGAGAGACACAAATATATAAGCAGACATAATTATGAACTGTTTTTCAGACAAAAACATGGCTGCCACTCACTCGGTGCCATAGTTGTAGAGTAGGAGACCATCAGCCGCAGTGGTTTTAAAGTTGAGAGATATAAAAGCGTTTCGGGTATCGGAGAGAGAGGGAAGAGTGAGGTAGTCATGGCGACTGAGTATGGTAACTGCGGGCAACACCGACACAGGAAAACACCCGCCATGCTTTAATATACCATTCTGACTCAGCAGTGAGCTGTTCTGATAAGCTAATGTCAGCAGGTTGAGTCTAACAGAATCGTCAGCAGTAAACACAACCTAAAATGCGATTGGTTGAAGCATTTGCAAGCAAGGAATTTTAGACGTTATTATTGAGATTTGAACCCGAGGTTCCTACAGCATCTAAATCGACTTGCACAGTGTACAGAACAAGGTGCCACTACACTAGCTCAGCAGCTTTGAAAAAGAAACCTTTGCTGGTAAACAGTGGATATGTACTGAGTCTACTTCACGCGAGGCACTCCTCTAGCTATGTGTGGGATGTTAAAACTTTTTGCGTAAACTGTGACATCATCAGGCTTGCCAAGTCTCCCTGATTCCGCAGGAGACTCCCTGATTTTCAACTCAAATTTTGGTACCCCACCCAAAATGGACACCCCCCACCCAAATGCTGAATCTCCCTGATTTTCATCAGTTGAACTTGGCAAGCCTGAACATCATACATGAAAAAGTGGTCAAACCCCTTGACATCCTTTATTTACCACCATGCAAAGATTACATGCTACAGTACGAACATGCTACAAGGTAACATTGTTTATATGCTGTTCTTTAATTACTCTTTCAGCTAATTTACACAGAATCTTATGGATCATAATGACTATATTACGTGTACAACACAAACTTAAGTGTGAAATGATGTACTTACATTACGTAAGCAGCCAAAATAGTTTTGGCGAGATTTACTTCCTTTTAATTCTCTGACATCGGCAGCACCTCCTAGGTAAAGCACACGGCTCTTAAAACTGGAAAAGCTTGCAGTTAAAGACCACTTTGTATTGGACTTCCCGTTGTCTATATCTACTGAAATCTACAATGCATGCATTAATGCAATCAGCATAAATTAAGGCTGTTTTAAATTATCTAGACCATAACCGAAAAACATTTGAAATTTCATACAAGTCTAAATCACTCAACCAAAAGAAAAGGTTTATGAATAAAATTGTCAATATCTGCAAAAAACATGCTTTTACTCTAGTATGGTTGTATAGGCCTATCTGCCTCATGTGCTCAAGTTGCACTGAACATTTAAAGTTAGTGTTAGTTGCAGCAGACCAAAAAATGTATGCTACACTCAGAACTTTGAAAATACTAGAATCGAATATTTCTCACATTTACAATGTAGACCCTGCATATTCCACTGTTATTCTAGTCACTTCATTTAATACTATTCCAATCAAATATTTACTAGATTTAATCACACTGTCATTATCATGTTGCTAATGCGTAGTCAGCGAAAATAAGTAACTTTCTACTTTTATTATCTACACTGATGAGCACAATAAGTTAGAGAAATTCACCATTTGATGGCGAATATTGACTATTTAGAATAATATACCCACAGCAGACAAATAATACAATAACTGAAAGCAATAGCAGAAAGCTTTCAAATCTCACCATTTGACAGAAACAGGACTTTGTCTAAACATATAACAGTTGATGGAGGTGAGCCAGTGCTGCTGTGATATAGAAATTTAGGATTTATGTGAAATAGAGATTATTGTATTTAAATCTATCTTTTCTAATTCAATCTCTTACATAGCTGACGGTGAAACATGGCGTCTGCATAAATTATCGATTGGGTGTCATAAAAGAAATGGAATTAAAAATAATATTAATTATTGATTTTAAAAAAAAATCAAATGAGAGTGCAATCTATAATCAAATTAAATTAAATAAGAATCAATAATCAGATCATTTGTTATCATTTAGAATTGGATTTTTCTGTTGAGTTGAAAGACGTTATGTGAAGACATGGACAGTGGTCAATTTCTAGGTCATAGATTTTGTTGATAGGGAGAATTGATATACCATTCAGTTACACACAGTTTGTCTATACTTACAGCACACACTCCTTGACTGCTATTTAACTATACAGTAGAGTCATATCATGGTGAAATAGTAATAGGTGATGGTAATGATTTATGGTTATCTTTCACTTTCACTCAGAAAAAATTGCCAGTAACCAGTTAGCAAAGTGGATGTAACTCCAAATTCCAATCAACAAGCAATTATTAGAATGCAACGATAGTTGGAGTTCATATAGCCAGCATAGTAACATTGTTTCAAAGTAATTTGCTTTAGGCTTTAAAAGCTTGTAGCATAGTCTAATTTATTCAAGTTATATATTCTCATTTTCACTCTAAAGCAAAGCGCATGATTATTATACAGGCTTTACAGAGATCTTCAAATTCCACAGCTTTTACAACAAAGAAATACAACCTCCACATTTTGTAAAGAGAGTCTATATGTATTTATAGATGACTTGGAACTCAGGTTACAATGTATGCATACATAAGAGTACATTAATATACATATACAGAGTGTGAATTTACCTTATTAGCTTCTCTAGATATATTAATAGAATGCCAGTGGCTGTCGTCCAGTCTGCTATTCCTGCCCACCGGGTACTTGACCTTCGCTTCTCTAGTCTTACCCATGTATGTACTAATATACACCGTACCGTTTACTAATCCAATGTTTATGAAGTATGTGCCATCTCCTGGTACAACATAAAATAAATGCATTATTATTAATTCTATAATATTGACAAAGACAGTACCCTATTACATGCAGTAGAGTTATTTGGAAGTTGCTTTCTCTTTCCTTCACTTCTCCTGAAGATCGAGAAAGGAGACAACTTCAACTAAATACAATGTGGATTTCGTTTATATCAGTCATTAGAAAAACTACAACGTAAATACCAAATTGAAGTCAGGGTTAGTAAACGGTTTGTAAGACCTCACAGATGCAGTACAAAATACAGCTTTTCATAATTACATATAGTTTGTCACATCAAGCAAGCAAATATATAATATTAGCCAAAATTATTATCAATTGTATCACAGTTGTAACTTACTTGTAAATGCAGACAGTACATATGTACACTGTACATGTAGCACTTTACAACATTAGATTTACCATGTAGTGTCTCACCTGTATAGAACAGTAAGCCTTCACTCACACTTGTTTTGAATTCTATATATATTCGCTCTTTGGTGTAAGAGAGAGATTGTTCTGAAGAGAAGTTATAGTAAATATATTCACTACCAGAGAAAGTGACAATTCTGTCTCTGCTACCTAAAATAGATATGAATCAACATCATTGAGCTATATTACTAAAATATAGAAAATAATAGGTACATGTACATACAGTCATAAGCAGCTATTCTGGTTAGTAATTGGAAGTTGTTTTCCCTCGAATACTTTTTCTCAGTTTCCCTTGGGATGGACTTGGATGGTGCAAAGACTTGATTTCAAGACCAACCACACAGAAAGTTCTTTCTGCACAATACAGTCAAACCCCATAACTACATGTAAATGATATCAGTAAGCATCATGATTACTCTTCAGTCATCAGGTTGCTCCAAAATCAAGAGCAAACTTATTACAGTGCAATAACTAGACCTAACTTTACATGGAAGTTGATTTCTGTTTTCCAATTTTCCGATTTTCGTAAACCCATGAAGGATCTAGCAATTGTTAATAAAAACTGGTGAGATCAAAGGTGTTTGGGTAGTCATTATGGTTCTGTTTGAGTATTCTCCACGACGTGTCACTAACAAAATTTACTTTTATAGTCCTGAATAATGCTGCTATAATAACTGCTTGAGACTATCAGCTTACCTAGACAAGCCTCAGATGAAAGTACAATAGATTGACAATTAGAGGGCATATAGGATGACAGCCCAACCCCTACTGTGCTAATTATTAAGATATCAGTACAAGAAGAACATCTAAACTTACAAGGTATTGTGGAGCAATTATTTAATTAATATCTCTTCTAATTATGTTATGTTAGCATTCATGAAGAAAGTGGGGCAATGAGTTAGGCCAGATCGAATAGATAAAACAAATAGTACACATTCTAAATACATGTAAGTTAATTATCTAGCCTGTGCATGGGCACCATGGGGCACCTGTCCAAACCAGTTGATGGATATGCCTATAACAGGTTTGAATTGGTAGTCAGGGTATGATTTCTCTCTTCTAGATATGTACATATTTTGTACACATAATACCAACATACATCTACATGTACAAGCATTTATATCACCAAATCAGACTTTACAAATATTACATTGAACAACAACATAATGATGGTGTGTAATATCATTTAGCACTCTCGATACTAGACACTACGGCCGCAGGCAGAGCCTATTGCTAAAGAGAACCAGGTACAATGTTTTCTACTACACAATATGTAGCTATCCCCCAGGTAAATGGAGATTCTATATATCTCAGGCTACTAATGCTCATGTCATATTAATGCTATATGTGTAAATGTTACCTGCGGCAACTCCCATGGGGTACTTGGTAAATATTTATAACCAAGTTTTACCTGGTATTTGATTCACCAACAAATTGTAAAACATACTGGATCAATATAAGCAGAGCTGACGCTATCTATCTAAAGTCAGCAACTCCCTGTATTATATAGTACAATAAATAGTACATTTTAACATTATTATATATCTAGCAATTATAAATGTCAACGTACAGATAGTATATTACAAGATCTAATTTAACCAGTTGACAAAGTTCATTAGACCATGTAGAACAATCTCCTACTGTATATGTAAAATGCACAACATTTTATAAAGTTTGCTTACAAATTACTCATTCAACTAAAGTGATAACTCATGTATGATTGTATAGATTTATAGCATCTTCTGCTGAATGAAGAATTTTTCTCATAGATATGCATGTCATATCGAATTGATCCTTAATAGCGTCTCAAAACCAACATCTAATTATTGCATTCAGGATCGGATCTATTTTTCCACATGGTTAGAGCAAATCTTGGCCCAGTCTAGGAATAATTAAGCAACAATATCCATTTAATTGGTTTTCACGCTGGCCCTCATGTGATATATTGATTTGTGAGCTGTATATGTCATACTTTCTGCTGACACTGTTGTACCATGTGGAAAATCATGGTACGTGTTGCTTCAAAGACTAAGGAACGGTTTCCAATTCAACTACATAATCCAGTTACGCAGAGCAGTCCACAAGACTGATCTGAGAGCACTTTTTATATTGCTAGTGCTCGTTGATAGACAGGAATTGGAGCTGCAGAACTATAAACGACTAGTTCGGTGGCAAAGTAATTGCCCAAGGTAACTCCTTCAATGAGAAATTTGTCCACTTGCTGAATTCATTTACTGCCTTGAATAAGCAGTACTTGTGCCCATCTCAATCAAATTGAACCCTTTTTAGTAGACTAACTTGTTTTATAAAAAGACATTAATCATCTCTTTCAACCTTACATAGATGTAATTTTTACTGACAATTTATACAGCTCTTAGTAAAATAAAACTTGGGCTACATCAAGGCTTTACTAATGTCAATGTTCGAATTAACAATGTTTACATCACATATTATACATACATGTACACTGGGCATACATGTATATCCATGTAGCCTAAACATAACCGAAAGATAGTCATTGATAATTTTTAATATTACAACAACTAAACAAATATTTATATGCAACTTTGGCAATAACTACCTGTCTGTGATGCATCAGACGTTGATATCGTAGAAATAGCAGAAATACTGATCCACAATAATAATGCTGCAGCAGCCATCTTGTATTTAGTTAACTTAAGTCAGCGTAAACTAAATCCACCTATTTTCTCTATACTATTATAATTATATATTACTCTATCATTGCTGTTATATTCTCACACTTCACACAACCCAACTAATCAAGTGCTGTCAACAAACTGTGGGCATCACAACAAACCAATGAATGCAAATGATGACAGGTAACTGACCAATTAGAAGCTGTATAAGGAATTCAATACTTGTCCTTTATATTTTTCTACCCTGCTTTCATCTACATCTATAACCTAACAATTAAAGACTAGTGCAACTAAATAGGACTTGCTGTAGGTATTCACTAACTATTAATTATGCATGAAATAGCAGCAAAATATTGTTTGAAATGTAATGAGCACATCCTTAAAACCAATATTTATAATAGAATATAGTGAAGACCTATCCTGTACTTCAATGCAAAACGACAAACTATAATATACAATGTACTAGCATGCAGCATAACACATTTATTTTATTGGACAGTGAGTTAACTTGACCTGCACATGGTATGAAATCCTAAACAGTTAATCTACTACAGCAAGTTATTTTATAGCCTGAGTCTCGTCTTACAGTTATAAAATATCTTCAGAGGTGATAAATTACTCGCTTTACTGATAACGGATCATATCATCCATGTGAGCTATGGCACATAATGTGAAAACGAATAAAATGAAATTCTGTCTCATGTCAACACAAACCTATAAAGAATGTGAATTTGTAATTTTATTTGACCATTATTACTAGTAGTGAACTTTTAATGTTATACACATTAGTAATGAGACCTACGCTAGAATAAGGGCATGCAACTCTTAAACCAACTCTTTCACGTTTCAGAGATTAGATTTAGGACAGAGTCAAATTGAATCAGAAAAATAATAATATATATTTTGTTCTAGTGTACATGGACACCTTGAAAACTTGTACTCCTCTAACTTTCCACTTTTCATGAACAGACGTTGATATCGTAGAAATAGCAGAAATACTGATCCACAACAATAACGCTGCAGCAGCCATCTTGTATTTAGTTAACTTAAGCCAGCTTAAACTAAATCCACCTATTTTCTCTATACTATTATAATTATATATTACTCTATCATTGCTGTTATATTCTCACACTTCACACAACCCAACTAATACATATTCACTAATAAAATACACTGCTAATTTTAATGAAGGTATATTTATATGACAATAATGAATGCATTAAAACTGTACTCTACGCAACTACCAAAGAAATTTCTAAATTAATACACCCGATTTTTATCTCACCTAATGAAATGTATTTTTAACAGCCATCAGATTAACTTGAAGAAAAGTAGAAATTTAGAAGCTTATGAAATTATTTCATATTTGAAGTTGGTTATAACCAATAGATGCAGCTCACAGACTGTAATAGCCCAATTATATAATTAGAGTAGGTAGAGAAGGCTAAGTCTAGCTAGTCTACAGTTTATTATTGACATTAGTATCTAAATCACACCTGCAGTGTTATATAAAACATAAATGATAAAAGCTACCTAACATACATTATCCAAGTCAATATTTTGAACTGCTATTGCACATACAATTTCTATAGTAATAATAATATATAACTATAATTGTGCCGAGTGTCAATCATGAGACATGCTAATTATATTGATCCAAAAGAATAATAGCTTATCTCTTCAGTCATATTTTTAGGAAGGGTGTAGTTGAGCCCCGTATATATACACTACAATATGGCTTATTGAAGCTGAGGCTAGGATCAATGTATGTCTAATAGAGCATTCTATACGAAGACAATACTTTGTTGACTTTCTAATTATTTTGTTTCTTGACTTATAGCTGTAGGTGGATATTTCTCACATCATGACATGCTAGAGTATTGACTTTCCTTGTCAAATAGAATCTCTGCTACATCAACAGTTATAGTCAGTGCTAGCCTCAGTTCCTTACTTAACTTACACCGGGTCAAGGGTAGAAGCCATTAATTGATGCAAATAGTAGCCCTACTCAAATCTCTGTACAAGAGTACAAAACCAGCCATCATTAGTCAAGTAATTGCCTCTCCTCAAAACTTTATTGACTTGAAACTAAAGCTAAATAATGAGTGCACCACTCTATTTCGATTCTCTAGCAATCAGCAGCAAAATCGGTTTTTTAAATTGTTATAACACAGGTACTATAATTGTGACCTCTTGTATACATGCTTGATTTGTGTAGAGGTAACTCCATTCTATAACCTCCATCCAAATCTATTTCCAAGACTCAAGTGAAAATAAGACACAAATTTAAAACATCCTATCTCATCTCAAGCAACACAGATTCACGAAGTTTTTTTTGTGTAATACCACCTGTTCTTGGTTTAGAACCTACAACTACTATATTTGAACATTTCCAGTGGTTCAAAACAAGACAACTCCAAATAGGCAACAGATGGTACAGTGATATCATGAGTTTGTTCAACTAAACAAAGATGCTGAGGATCCTGATTACAAGTTTAGAGAAAGGGCTTCGAAAATAGTTGCCGAGAGCATCCGTGATTGGCCAAGAGGAGTGTAGGCGTGAGAATGTATCATGTGCATAACAAATAGGCTATATTTTTAAACCAAGTGCAATCTGGTTACAGACTAAAACAATATCTCTTCGGGGCTTTATTTATCTACAAGCGTACTTGGAACAGACAACAATAAGTTGAATGCTTGTCTCAAGTACCATCCTTACAGGAAATGAAGCTAAACAATACATAGCATACATTTACAGCATCAGGATCCTCTTTACAGTAATATATAGGATTTCCTGATGTATAAGACGTGTGTGAATTGTAGTCAACATAACATGTTTAAATAGGAAACTGTCCAGTGTGTACTAATTTCCAATATTGTAGGCGCTATTAGAAGTTAATTAACTAGTAGGTCAATATTAAACATAGGTCTACTATTATATCAGCACACTATGTGTAATGAAATCACATAGTAGAAGACAGAATAAACTACTCATTATTTATTATAGTAAGCTTTAGTCTGTGAACCAATATACAGTGTAAGTGGGAACAACTCCGAGGCATTCTACTCAATTAGCACTATAATTAGCAAAGAAGAAAAATGATGGGAAGGGAAATCACAATCATCTTTGCTGTAATTTGTGGGCAACATTATGCAGTGATTCCAGCACGTCATAAACTCTAAATGATTATTAAATTACTACAGAATGAGTCATCGTGAAATGCTGACTGCTCTTCACAAGGTGCTTGCAAGGTGCTGATGGTGTGACACATTTCAAAGACTTACATTGCCAGTGACATCAGCTGACAGATTATATTAATAGTTAATACTTGTACAATAAAAGATATTGTTCAAGCAATAAACTCTCTGCCACCTATTTGATGCAGGCGACTGTTTGGGCTCAGTAGGTCAATTTCAATTAGAATCAAGTTATTCAGCTTCATATGATTCCAAGAATATTGCATGCAGTCTGGTTAAGAAAATCTGATTAAATTTATACTCTGAATGAATTTTGCCATCTCATCATATAACAACCAGTAGAATATCAACTGAAATTAGCTATTAAGTGGATCTCGAGTGAAAATGGAGTATAAAAGTCAGAATACAGACCAGAACTGGCTACTCACTGCATTGACCATTGGGCAGTGGGTATACAAGTAATATGGATACTCACCGTATTCACATGGTGGACCAGAGGACTCTGTGATGTCACAATCATCACATTCTACCTGTTTCTGCCCTTCACATACACTATTATTAGTGCACCTGTTCTCAGTGTCAGAGCACCGTACACCATCAGTCAGAAGCGAGTGGGAATGTAGGACACTAGGAGTTATCCACTCTCCCTCACCAGTACAGTTAGTATATGATAGTCCAGTTATCTCCCCAACATATCTAGGAAGAGACTTGAGGTCATTCAGATAGTGGGTAGCATAACATTAGGCAATAAAACTCAATATCTTCATACATTGAGAACTTACTATAATTATTATACATAAATATACAAGTACAATATGTATGTTAAACTATGATTACCTGAAAATTTAGCTTTGTGTTTTAAGTTTTGAATGCATTCCACTGAAGCTCAAAAGCTAACCAGTGCACTGCCCTAGGCCTTTGACTAACAAGAGAACTTCAAACTACATATTTACTTGTAATATAACGAATATCCTTTGTACAAAATATGATTGATGATTTTAGCTTTGAACACATAAAATCAGTATCAATTTTTACCATAGATTGGGAATAAAACCATTTAAATTTATAGTTATACAAGAAATGACGACTCAAAAATAAATTCCTTGCCTAAAATACTTCATATACAAGAAATAACATTTTAATTTTACTAATTTTACAAAGAGTACACAACTCCAGACATACACATAGCTTATAGCAATGGGGAGCTTTATGGAAGTCCAGAGCCCTTGCCACTAGGCTTCATAACATCTCTACTATCTACATGTAGTTTCCATTTTTGTACACAAAATACACTCTAAATGCATAGCACTATATTCTTACCTACGGATATAAAAAGCTGTAGGATTGCTGAGGCTCTGTAGGTTTCCCTCCAACTCTAATGGCATTCCACCAACATACAGTTCACTGGAAGGCAAACAGTACATTCACACTTTTTTTACATTTACATGTCTTGAAAAATGTTAGTGTGGGCTAGTATTTTAATTATAAATAGTAATAGAAGACGCATTTTTATTTTTGATTTATTTCCTAATATTTCAATACTCATTTGAGTAACACCATTTATCCTCTGATGATGATACTCTGATGAGTATTGAAATATTAGGAAATTAATCAAAAATAAAAATGTGTCTTCTATTACTATTTATAATTTACATGTCTGTATACTATTACAGATTGCTATGAATTAATGCTAGTAGCCTATGTACCAATCACTATAGCCCTAGAGATGACAACTCCACGACATATATCATGTTACTATGTAAACAACTTATATTATCTTTTAGGTTGAGCACACAACTCTCGTTTAAGATCAGTTCAAAACCATCTACTGTAATTTGTCTGACATGTGTACAATTTGTGGGATACTAGTATTTGATTAGAACCGGGGAGAGAAGAGAAAGACTTGCACAGAAAACAATGCCATGTATCCAGAATTCCCTCTTCTTTCACAAAACTAGAAGTAAATCTTATGTTGAATGAATCTTCTCAAATTGGCATCTTATACACATGTATATAACTTAGTATAAGCAAGCCTGTGTCTTCTGCACAAGATTATAATAAATGTATCTAACCTTCGATTTCTTTGAGAATGACCAAAGAGAAGATCTTCAAAATAAACTGTCCATTTCTGAGAGACCTTATCGACGGTGAGAGTTGTGGTACGATGGTTATGAGCTATAGCTACTGTGTGCCACTGCCTGCAAGTGCATGGGCAACGGGTACATTTTGTTAACTATTTAGTGTATCAGAGTATCATGCTCATATTTGGTTTGTTGGAATATACTCGTACATGAGCAAAGAGATATATAAACAGACACCCAAGCTACTAGAGCTCACATACATGTAAAGCATGAGTGTCATCATTATGCTGCAACTGTATACAAGCATGGCAACTCGTAAGCTTTCCATCTTATAGTGTGAAGTCGTCCTCCCTTATTTAAATAACGAGAGCCTGAAATGGGTTCCAATGTGTAAAGGCTCGGCTACACTAGATGCCGATAGTTCTTCTTCGACCAACAGAACCTCATTCTAGAGCAAACCAGCATGCGTTCATTTGGCTATGCAAAAGTCAACATGTTGTTCTTTTCAGTATCCGATGCCACGGAGTGCTGTCGACTGTCGTGATAGGTTGATATTAGATACAACGACTCCGATTATATAATTTATTAGACACCAACTTTGGTCATGGGCTGGATATTAATCAAGGCCACTGGTGTGCTGGTACCATACTGGTACCATGCTGGTACCATACTGGTACCATGCTGGTACCATACTGGTACCATGCTGGTACCATACTGGTACCATGCTGGTACCATACTGGTACCATACTGGTACCATGCTGGTACCATGCTGGCACTACCCATTTCCGATAAAGCCATGGCAACCAACGACGGAGTTGTTCCATCAAAGCTCATGGCCTTTTGGGTACCGGAGCCTTTACAGCTACATAGCTTGCTGCACCACAACACTTCAAAGATTCTGCAAAAGTTTCCCAGTTTCCTACTTTGAACTGTAGGATATTTACTTGCATGATGTTCATTTATCTTAACATAGCCTGAAGCAAAGTGGATATAATAAACTTTAGCCCAATTGGAAAATGAAGGAAATTCTTCCTATAGACCACATACTACATTGTATACATGATATGATATAGTTATACCATATACATACTTGTAGTTTATCTGCATCAAAACTATTCAACTGAAAAACTGAGGATAAACATTTTCATATTGTTCTGCAAAACATCATCATCCATTTCACCGAGTTAACAAATTTTCCACAGACATTACATAATATTAATTTGAAATGCATTTAATTGATGGCCACTTTGGTAACTCAGCATTTCTTTGGTCACTCAGAACCTAATATTCTACATAAAAGTCCACTAGACAATTAATTTATCTGTCAACACTACTTAGAATGGAATATTATGTTTTGTGTGACATAATGATGGTTAATCGTAAACGGTAACAGTAATATAATACGTATTATACAACATAGATGTACTGCCCCAATTTTATACTCCAATTTTAGTTATGCTGAACATAATGCATAGTAGTGCAGCTGTAGTGCATAATTTACCTTACATGTACAATATTGTAATATTGTAAATACGACTACGTAAAGCATGATATTAAAACAGGAGGGCCACCCTGATGATTTCCATAGGTAAAACCACTGCAGGTAATAAAATGCTTTAGTGTGTATCTATCTTCTAAATAGGAATAAATGAGATGCCGAGTCAATTCATATTAGAGGCATTTGGGGAATATTAAACAGAATCACAGATGGAAAATAGAGTTAGGTGCAGAAGTGGATAAATCTGAGAAACAAGAGAAGTTGTCTTCTCTATGTTTAATTGGTTGACTGCCCTTACTCTAAATGCTTCTAATGCTACACTCTACATGACTTGTGTAAATGTGTGTATATACTGGTATATTAGTGATACTACACACAGTATCAACCGTGAGGCCAAACTAAGCTGTGACCAAACCAGAGAAATCCAGGTGTGATAATATCTTGCTAACAGCTTTCACAGTAAGCTGCCCCAGCTCCACGTGGAATAACAGACACGCTACTGAGTGTACATGTACATGTATATTATAGTTTGTACTATGAAAGTCTGTATGTGATCCCCTACTACATTATTATTCACAGTTCATATTATGGGCAGGTAAAATATATGGATGTAGATTGCATGACAATGAGGTTGGACTCTACACACTCACTAAAATTCAAGAGTGTAAACTATGCCTGGTAGTAGTTCTGCTCTTCCCACCCTTGGACTCCATGTAACTGACTACATTATGCATCATTCATTTACCTACCTAGTCTGAGTATTAAGATTCGTGGGCTAAAACTAGATTTGTTATACTATCCTTGAGCAGTCGTAGCCTGAGGACCAGGCAATCACTTACCCATCGTTAAGATCTCTTCCAACAGAGAATTTTAGCACCCTGCCTTTGGTAAACTTTAGCCTCAAAATAATCGTGCTCTGCACTAGACTAAGCTGTAGATAATCAGTACCGCCCCCATCATCTTGATACAGCAGTAATGCTGAGGCTATGGTAGTCCTAAAGTTGAAACTAAGAGTTGTTCTAGCACATATCTGCCATGGTAGCATAGCGGCATAACTCCCATTCCCACCTGGTAAAATAATATAATTATTACAATATAAATATTGAAATTGCATTGCATTGTTAATCAATACGAAGTATAGACCAAAATAATATCCTTCTGCAGTTATTTAATAACAATAGTGATTATTTCCAGGAAGAAAAGATGTAATTACAATCACATAAGCTGCATATGAACTGGGGATATGAGCTAGGGGTCATGAGTTAGGGGTCATGGTTCGATCTCCAGTAAATTGCACAACTTCTGATTGTTTTGGCAGTTAGATGACTTGTATTAGCTTACCAAGATGCAATAAGGGGAAGAATAACAAAAGCGAAACTTAATTGTTCAGTGTTGAAATGCTGACGTCAACAATCTACAGATGCCAATGTGCATGGTCGCTCCATTTAGTTTAAAATTAATTGTCATCAATAAAAAGTTGAATATTAATTATCAAACTTCTCTGTCTTGACAGGTTAATCTATTCCAATTATCTATTCAAGTTTCAAAATATTGATTATGTTTAAAATTACTGTCATAATGTAGTACTCTGTAGGTATTTGATAACTGGCTGTTTATTTCAGTATATGAAAGATGTGTTGAGCGTACGAGTAATATATACACATGTACATTATATTTACAATGTATATTTTATATATTTAATTCAAAAGCAAAGTTTAAGAATACTGTACTATGTGTGCAGTGCTGTATGTATTCCTACTTAACATATGGTGTATAGTGACTAAGCTATGCCACAATATATCAGCCAGGCCTACTCAAGCTAAAAAATAAAGGAAATATGTGCAAAAATATATTGAAATTTTGCTCCTCAAAGTGGCTGAAAAATATGGATGTGTTACTGTTGTATATACATGTAGTATACATATACAATGTAGGTGCCCTATCTAGACTGAGTGATTGGTTACTGTGACCCCTTCTGTCGGGATCAGGCAACGAGAGCTCTACAGAATTGCTGCCTATTTGGAAAAATTGGCCGGAAAATTGTACTATTCGTAATAAACATAATAAATTATATTATACATGTCTATGATGTGCTTCAGGACTGTACCGTGCATTTACTCTAACTCTTTAGATAATACAGTAGTACATGTACGATTGTATGTAGAAGTACAGTAATGAATAGTAGTAATAGTAATAGTAGTAATACCTGGTACTGTACTACTGTATTACTGTACTACTATTCATTACTGTACTTCTACATACATGTACTACTAGTACATGTATGTAGAAGTCATATTGATAGTAATAATACTTACCCTTAAAATGAAGTGCAGGAACAAAGGCTATATGACATAATAATATGAGACCAGCACATCTTCTGGATAGACTGAGATCTACCATATTCAAGCTCGTATTTTGCTACAAGTACATGCTAAACAAAAACAACGAAGTACGTTATTTGAGATAATCATCATCACTTTAGGATCGGCACCTCGTTTGACAGCAGTTCAAACCTACCAACTACAGTCAGGTGTTAACTAAAAGGTCAAATCAATAATCTAAGTCTTTACTCTATGTTGCATTTCCCAAAGCCATTCAATGTCAACACTCTAAAAAATAGAGCACATTTCCGTAATTGCCCTCTGCAAGATAATGCAAGAGTACATGGCAGATGAAAAAACCAAAGCGCATGTGCACGAATTATAGTAACTGCTAGCTTCCACTAAAATACATGTACATAATTCTCACTCAGTCTATACATATAATTTTGTCATTTTATGGACATGTTGTATAGCATATGATATTTTACCACTTACCTTACTTTGACATAATTTGTAAATAATGTGATTTCTTATTATTAGTCCTCGACAGCAGTAAGACCTGCATGTATGTGAAAGATCTGATGATCCAGTATAAATAGTGTATTCTACGTCATAATCAATTATGTCTTATATCCGCAGCCTTCAGGTTTAGCATCTCTAGAGCAGTCTGGTGGTATCTCAGATATATATTACAATGTGTAAGCCTACATAGTACAGCACATTATTATACAAATATCACTCACCTTAATCAATTTATTGACAGCGTTCAAGAGCTGCACTGCTTATCTGTGTATATTACATCAATGTAAACAGGCTGCTTCAGAACATTACACGACTAGTAAAGTTCATTAAAAGCCTACACACGTCGGGTGAGTTGTGACTATTATTATGCTACTAGTACAATATCTTAATATAGTTGAAGTTCTAGTTGTTTTCTCTTTCTGACAAAGAGCAGACAACTACAAAAAGGCTGGCCAGTACTCATTTATAGGATAGACTGGCCGCCAGCACTATAATAGGTAGATCACTCAGCCAGCTCATAACAGTCATAAATTGATATTAGTTGCCAAATATGATCATAAAAGAACCAGTAACTCGACGCCATAAGCCAAATCACTTTGTTATAATACCTTGGTCTATGATGTTTATCAACACAGGAAGAGAATCAAAGCTCTGTTTAAATTAAATTCAAAATTAATTTACTTTCATTGATTTGATATGATGATCAAATGATTGCAATTTTTGCTGTGCTTGCCATATACCTTGTATCATATCATCTCTTGATAGCAGTTTCATCTTGCAACAATAATTTCATTTTGGCAAAAGCAAAATATTATATTTTATTCTAATTCTGTCCACAGCCAACTGATTCCCCATCGATCACCCAATGGGTTTTCCCACACGTGTACATGCGCATTCGATTTAGTTAGCCAATTATAATAAAGTTCAAGTAACCAATCATGACGTTCGCTCTAGCGAGCACATGGGTGTCTCAAAATGTAAACAAAAACGGTGACACTGATCCTTTAAATTTTAAAAGTACTGTGTTTTTATACTTATTCTTGCTAAACTCAAATAGCAACAAGTGGAGTAAAGCATCTGTAACAGTTCCAGCATTCAACATCTGCTCTAACAGTTGCTGTATGTAAGCAAGTTTATTGTAATAATACAACAAGTGCTTAACTAAACTTACAAATGTAAATATGTGAAGCACCCTTTGAACACACCAGTGATATCAATAATATCCAACTTGAACAAAAACTACCAGTGATACCCATTCACAATACCATAATACAAACATCATTAAGTAAGTACAATGTAGATGAGAGTAAAAGATAGCATTATTGTAAATATTTCTGAAGTTATCTCCTCATTGACAATGTCAGATTTAACACACATAGTATTATCATGTTACAAATTTGTTTTATGAATTTGTTGGTGGAGCATCATCTGAGAGTGCAGAAGTTATCCCGATTTCCTTTAGCTGATCGATAAGTTCACCCGATTTGTGTAGTTCTAGCATGATATCACATCCTCCAACAAACTCGCCATTGAGAAACACTTGTGGGATGGTTGGCCAGCTTGTATACTCTTTTATACCTGGGTAGAAGGTAGTACCACGCAATATAATACTAATGTACTAGAGGTGATCAAGTGAGAGTTATAACAAAGCGGATCAGACAGCGACCAATACACCAAACGAGCTAAACTCAGCAATTGTTTTTCTATTAAGGTAATATATCTAATGTGTGAATAGGCTAATTTTGGTTATAGTTTTGGCTCTCTGATTAGATCTAGGCCCATATGTAGCTAATATTTGACCAATTCGTTGCACAATGACTAGAGGTATACTGGTTCTACCGTAGCAACAACTGGTAGACTGTAGCTACAGATGAAACATCAAGTAGTGTTGGGATAGGGCTAGATAGAACAGCTAACAGAACTCTGAACTCTCCAACCTTATTCAGAGTGGGTAGTGCCAATTCCAGTCACATTTCCCAACCGCTGCCTCTGTTAATCTAATTAGAGCCACAGTTCAGATCTACGTATAGTATAGCAAGTAAAACAATCTATTTACATGTAGCCTATATAACAGGCACCTCTTACCTTGACGTATATCTTCACTATCTAGAACGTTGTGTGTGGATATATTCTCTCTACCAACTTCATGTATATCCATGATTTGTACAACAGCTCTGCTGAAGCCACACATTGGTTGGTCTGGAGTGCCTTTCATAAACATAACCACCTTGTTTTCTTTAACCATCTGAGCAATGCTATCCTGCACTGATTTATTAGTTGAGCATTGCCTCACTCCTTTGTTGGAAGAGGCAAGAAGACGAGAGCACACTCTGAACATTCTGATCTGTATTTAATTAATGATCTCACTGCAAAGCAAACAAATATAAGATGTACTATACTGATTAACAGATTTAGCAGCTGATCTGATGCAAATTGATTGTATGATATATATGTCTGTCTTTATTTGCTCACCAGCAACTCCATAGGTAGCAAAAACTCATTCAACAATCAACAATCATGAAATAAAGCTGCACTAAAAGTAAAATGGGCCATCCTACAGCTCCAAGTCGATGAGAGATCATTTTGTGACTAATTATACAAGTTGCCACTATAACTAATCATCAAACCAAGATCAGATGAGAACTCAGAAAGACACAAGGTTGTGAAAGAGACTTAAAAAGGTGAACTTTTTTTACTGCCTAACAAGTCGTTTGTTGAAGTTTCGAACTGTCTTATATCATGATACGTCATATTCTCTGCCAGCTTGTTTTCCTATGTTATAAAGTCCTTTCTGTTTTTTTAAAAGCTTTTTATAGTTTTCATATTTTTAATTTCATTTTTATTTTATCACTGAACTATCACTATGTTGTTTGATTTGAACTCTCAAATCTCTATTTTTAAAATTTCTTAGTCCTTGACAAAATAAGCATAATTGAAATAACAGTTGAGCTTGAGAACTTACAAACAATTACCACTTCAATCAAAGTTCTCGATATATCTAGAACTTTGCTCCAATAGAATATGAATTATAACCAAGTTGTAATAAACGGAAATTAACGATTAGGAAATAAACTCGAATCGTAATCAGAACGGATGCGACCTAGAACTCTTCGGTTATATAATTGAATTACCTGTTCTCAGTCTTGCCGCCGAAGAAGACTGCATGCAAATGAGAAAAATAGGTTTGACGCATTACGTTGGATTTGTCTACTCATTTGTTTTATAAACGAACAGGAGCATATAACTTCAGTGGGATGGCCTGTGCTGTGCAATGTATTATACTCCTACAGTCATGTAATGTACATGACTGTAGGAGTAGGAGGTGTTATAATTTCAGTAGCGCATTAACTTGTACATGATTGTCAGTTTACACTTCACATAATATATCACTCACGAATTCAAACTTTTTCAAAATGAACTTGCAATAAGCCAATAATAACAGCTTTAGTGAAACATAGAGTATGATAGAAAATATAAACCTACTATCAGAATTTTAAGACGGTGCTATTCTCGTTATATTTACTGGCTCCATTTGAAGCTGCAATTTATGCATATCATATTTTATGCAGTTATTGACCTTGACTTATAGTTCAGGATAGACAAAGCTATTCAGTGAATTCACATGACAGTTGCTTATAAAGGATAGCTACATGTAGTATGGCTGCCAAGTCAACTTCATAATTGTACTCTATTTCTGAGTAAGAAGGGAAAATATAGATGTGTGCTTACCCCAAATTTAATTCTCCTGACACACAGTGACACTGCATAGTCATCATACCATGAATTTTTAACCGAAATATGCAAGCGGCCTTTTACCACAGTCATGCATACCTACATCTACATGTACAATGCTAGATATGACGTGTAGACACCTCATCTACACGGGATAAATGTACTGTTCAGACACAAGCCTGATTTATATCATATCCCTACAGCCTAGGGGGAGACGAAACTTCGTGCTTTTTGGCCATAGCCAAGGTTCATCAGCAAAACTCCAGATGAAAAAGTTGTCTTCTCCATTATACATGGTGTCACTCCCTTAACCCAATTGCCTCAACCTCTAACAAAAATCTAAGGCTACATCAAATTGTGCAATATTGCACTCATACTGATCTCACATTTCTGAATGACGGGATTTTAAGTCACCAGTCAAACTCTGCTATCCTCTATTAGGTCACAAATATTTTGTGGTGAGGAAATTTCAATTTGTTACGGAGCTGTGTGAAGATAAAATCCCACTCTAGTATTTTAATTGTTTAATTCTCAACACTGCTGTCCATTAGTAGAAAGTTCAAGAAAATATATTTAATTACAATTTTTGGTAAAAATCCAAGCATTTACATTATTTCTAAAAAAATAATCAGAATTCAATGACATAAGTTTGAAGGCTTCCATATATTATAATAATATATTGGCTATAATACACTAATGCATGTACAGAGCTTTACAAGATAATACATAGCTATAAACCTGACCACAATAAAATATACAGATAGCAACCACATTATAGGCCTACAAACAATGAAAAATCAATCAAAACAATAGGAGATTGATAAATTGCTAGATTCTGTATCTCAGGACTAAAATTAAATACTATTATTAATAGATTATTAATACAAACAGGTGCAGACCACCACCAATGGGAAGCCAACATAAGCTAGAAACAAAAATAAAATTTGGACCAGGAGGCAAAACATTCCTTTCTTTTATACTGAGTTATTGACACTGGCAGGGGACACTATGAATTCACTGTACTTAACATTTTGCAGAAATACAGTCTGCTCCACCCCATTTGCAATAAATATTTTAAATATATGTAATCATATTTTGTCAACGAGGTTGGAACAATGCAATGCATATTGACGCTAAGCCAGATACATGTAACATAAAATATATTATCCTGTAGAAACATGTAGGCAGGATACATGATTAACATATGATATCTTGTTTGAGTATGTGCGTACATGCCTGTCCATGTGTATATGCCTGCACACTATCATGCCATCGCCCATTACATGGCAAATATTGTATTAAGTCATCACTGGGCAGTCCAATCAGAGGCATTGTTGTGGTAAGAGCTAAACCAGGAAATAATGGTAAATAAAGGATTATGGGTAGATTGATTACATGACCAGCGTTTGTTCCAAATAACATTACAATGTTATTCTATATTATATATAAATATACATATATGGGAGGTTCCTCCAGTATGGTGTGCCAGCGTCATCTAAATATTTATAGAGATTCTACAACAGCAGTGGCATGGAGGCAACTACCGTGTGCAAGCGGAATGCTATCTGCCTTTGGTCTTACTGTCTGTTTGATGACTGGGATCTGATGCCTTCCGCTTATCTGTTCCTTTCTTCAGTGCTGCTGTTCTTTCTAATGAATCGAAATACCAGGCAGTTATGGCAAACCTGTGAAAAATAAATTACCAACCAGCTGTACCTGTACCAACCTTGTAATATAAGTGTTATACCAGGTATTACATGCACTATACATGGCCCCACCTGTACATAAAATGATGAAATCCAACTTTTAATACAATACCAATACCAAGGTATCAAGTTGAGAGTGTATAGGGTAGGCCTACAGGAATTACACATTTTGATGAGTAAAAATGTTATATTATATACCTTGGGTAACACTAAAAGCAGTCAAAAAAAGTAATTCTTCTATCACAATATTTAGTGAAGGTAGTGCTACTTTAGTGAGGAATAGCAGGCTAGTAACTGGATATTTTCAACTGAGTGAGGTAACGAGTATGAAAGCTGCAAAATATTTGTTTCCCCAAGTGAAAATCACTAATCACTAATAATACGGGCCACATACAGGTGCGTTACTCACTTTTCTCCAGCCAAACCTTGAATGCCGACCATGAAGCGCATATATAAAATATGATTTTAAAATTTTAGGTGTCAGCAGGCTTGCCAAGTTTCACTGACAAAAATCAGGGAGATTCAGCATTTGGGTGGGGGGTGGTGTACATTCTAAGTGGGGGACTAAATTTTGAGTTGAAAATTCGGGAGACTTGGTAAGCCTGGGTGTCAGTACTTGGAGCACAAAGAAAACAAGGCGCAGCTACGACAATAATACATGCCAATGCCTGGTCCCATGATCAAGGATGCCTTCAGGAGACTCTTCAGGTGGATAAAATAAAAAGTTTTCATTTATCAATCATTGACTATTTATTACAAGGTTGCACAGTCAACACTAATTATGATAGCCAGTCTTCGAAATAGTTACCTACGCAGCGTTTCTATAATCAGTATTATTCATAGTTACCATACTTACAGCAGCACTGGGATAAGCAACAAATTAAAATTTTAAACAACTAATTAAAACTAATTTGCCAGATTCTTTTACTCTAACCATAAGTGTTTTATATAATTATTTGAATTTGAGGAAGAATTGGTGATTATGATTGAGAATGGTGAAGATGGAATCACAATAATGTAAAACTTTGACGATTAACCATGTTAAAAGTTGAATTAATGCTCCTTGGAAATATGAGTCCTAGGTCAGGCTAGGTAGCCATCGCTGAATGTTAAACGGAAAAATAATATGATTTTATTATTTGTAAGGTGGTTGATAAACAACTGATCGCCCGAATGGGCTAGAAGTACTGCAATTATTTATGTAGCAGGGCAGAAGCACATTAACATGAACATACAATATGTACATGTAGTTTATGATTCTACATAGGGCTACATAACTGATCAAATCCAGCCACAGGTAAGATGGAAGTGCAATGGTTTTCTCATAAACTATAACCGCCGGCTAATCCTGGTTTACATTGGTTAGTCAGATGTTTCGAGTAGCTAGTACAGGGATAGACAACTTCTAGAATGCGTATGAACTTACCGAGTTCGATAAGCAGGCAAAACCTCATGTGGGTTACGTTTATCAGACCAGAATATCACTAGTCTGTCCATTAATGGCTCAATGGAAGCTACTTTATCAGTGCCTTGAGGGTATATCTTCAACATGCCCCCATCTCTCTATAAATACAGTGTGTACCATGTAGTAACTAGGAACCCAGGCTACACATATCGATGTTGTGTAGACAGCTACAGTAGGTTAAGCTAAGGTCAGAAAATATAATATACGGGTATTCTACAATTAATATGATCGAACACAGCACACCCTAGAGCAGCCATGGGCAACGTGCGGCCTTTTGGCCACTGCGGCCTTTTTCCTGATTTGATGTGGCCTTTTTGTTGCTAGCAAAATAAAAACATTGTACACTTTTTAATTTGACTATTGCAGAAAAGATAGTCAGTTTTGTTAATGTTTATGAATATTCAATTTATGAAATATTGATATGAAGTAATATACGAAGAATGATGTTATGAGCATTAACATCCTGACTAACGGTGATATAGGGAGGTAAACATTTTTTGTCATTATGAGTTATACTAGGTAGATAGGTGAAGGTGGCCTTTTATGAAATTATCATATAAAAGTGGCCTTAGGCTCAAAAAGGTTGCCCACCCATGCCCTAAAGTGTGTTCATATGATCAGTAATTACATTTTATTATAATAATAGTGTACAATAACACTGTACTATATAATATGCATATATAGGGCATAGGCCATACTAGTTTGTCTACGTGCAGTTTGCAGCAAACTGATTACTAACTGATTACCCAAAACTGCATGACTAATATATTACGGATGACGATGCTAAAATACTGAGCAATTATAGAAACAAATGATAGGGGAGTGTACAATAGCTAGCCCTGTTTTAAGACATAAAATTTCATTGTTATTACTATTATAGGAACTTATTAAAACAATGATCTTGAGCCCATCTGAACAGTGTATGTACATGTAATTACCTCACAATTCCAGTCTTTATTGAGGTAATATATACATGTAACGAGTCTGCCATCATTTGAAGGATTGTCTATGTGCTTGACATACCGAGACCCTTCACCAGGATAGCAGGCCACCATAGCCTACAATATAATCAAGGCGCTAGTTGCGTTGAACATACCCTGAACATACCCGATAAGATTAAAATATAATAATAAAATTCTCCAAATATAATAATAAAATTCTTGGAAAGTTAGTTTGGAAAACTGCCAATTGCAGGAGTTCCCAATGAGGCATGGCTGTGAAAACCCGCACCATTACAAGGTTAGATTGGTAAATTGCTTGGTTTTCGAACCGAGAATTTTGTTCTTTCAGAATTTCCAACATTGCTGTACTATTGATATTTGCTGTCCATGTATTATGATTTAGGTAGAAGTAGTCTTTAGGATATTATATTATTAAGATTTCAATAGTTGATTCTATTGGATGATTTTCGAGTTGGCAGGACTGTGGACAGCTGGAATCTGACTAATGGCCTACCAGTCTTTTAAACTAGATAAATGATGGCTTTTTGACCAAGTATTCTATGTATATTGATAAACTGCATTTCCTATTTGAAGGCTGTATAATGATCTATTGACACTTGGCCAGGTCTAGTGAGATATAGCAGATGAGATGCTAAACTGATGTAATGGGAGGGGGTCTGAACGCATACCGTGTGCCACCTGTCAGGGCCGCACCTATAAATACGAGTAATGAAATACTGCTGATCCCTCATTGATTGTTTATGATTAATTAGTGTGCATGTATCCAACAATAGAAACACGTTTGAAGTCTATTAATCAAGTACCCCTGTATGCATTGTTTTCACTCCACCACTAGTAAGGAATAGACACTACCGGGATCACGTACGCACTTTTTCTATCATGTAGGCTGCAACTGTACATTTACAACTCAATTAAACCGTGTCCCTATTCAGTATATAGAGAAGGTTGGGTACCCACGCACCCTTCCAATCACATCACACACTCTGGTGAACTCCTCAGTCTATATTGGGCATTCTTACATAACCAAACATGTGTAGGAAAATTAATGTATCTCAATAAATCTAGAAGTTGTACTCTTAGGTTTCGCAAACGTAGTGTTATACACAGGCATGTTATACATATGTGTATTACGGTCTAAGTACAGTCAAAGACATGGAGGGGAAGATGTGAAGCTCAATGATAACATTTTAACCATCTGACTCCGCCCACAAATAGGGTCCCGATGTGCCATAACAATTCCCCAGCACTCTGTTCTTGCCTTGCAATAATGTAGGAAACATTCAAATGACGCAATGAACTGTTAAGATAGCATCGCATTTATGATGCACATTTGGTTGGTCCAAGATTCTGCCAACAGTACGGAAGTATTTGGCTACAAATTACACGGTGGCATAATTCAGACCAGGACATTGTCTGGGTGTGCGAGGGGGAGGTTTTAGAGGGGTAGTTTCATACTTTATCCTTGGTATAGTTGTGTCATAATCTAGTGCACTAATTGGCTAACTGGTGATAAAATAGAAAATATACCTTCCATCTTTGTGACAAATTATTTACAAATCTATGAAATATTTTTTGTGGTAATGTTTAATAATACAAATATCAAAATAAATCGAAGGTTCAATTGTTTCGAATGAAAATGTCACTGCATCTTTTAGGGGACCTTCAGTGTCCGCTACTGAACTTGTAAGCCTGTGGGGTTATACAGAATAATGGCTACATACATTATAGACATGTATGAATTTTTATATAAAATAGCATCAATGGCAAAAGCGTTCGATCAAACACATTTAGAGCTAAAACATCATAATAAAACCTAAGTGTTTAAAACCATTTTATTACTAGTAGTTTCGTATTCAATAAAAACTCATTTTTTCTGCCAGGTGTTTTTTTACTGAATACAAAACTACTAGGTGGAGGTTCGGGTTACTAATACTTCATGGAATCTGTTAACTTACAACAATATTTTGAATGCCTATATGTGAATTCTCATACTTATTGGCTCAGAAAGGTTGCCACTGGGTGTATTATATTAGTAAATTTAACATTAGAACACCGAGAGACGCTATCCAGTGAAAAACCAACATTACATCCTTTATTTCAGCCGTTTAGATTTGAATCAACCCAAGTAAGCAAGGTAAACGCACCTTTGTACGTCCTTGAATTTTGTGCTGTGGGAACTTGAGTTGTACAAGCTGCATCAAGTTGTCAATTAGCAAGACTAAGGTATTAATGTCGGTACAGTATTCCTCGTCGCCACGAACCCAGACTATTTTATCCATTCTGTATTTCTGTTTAGACAGTGGGTCCTGAGTCGTTTGCCCATCTGCCATTAAATGTTGTTCATCCATGGACTTAGCCTACAAGATGCTTTTGCGTTAGATGATACCCTTGCATAGGATGGCAGCCTATTGGCAATAGCAGCACAGAGCATATTATAACTAAAACAATAAGATTAAGTGAAAAATGTACTTAGCTCTCAACTCTGACATATCCTTACAAAGTAGTTCACCCTGACCCAGTTTAACCAAACATTGTCATGATTTGGTATCACAAACATTTCACTGGCTATTATATATTTCCAAGCACAGTAATTCAAATACAGAGACTTCATCTGTATCTGTATATGTACACTCATGTTACCTCTTGGAGAATTCTTTCTCCAAGCTCTGCACCGAGGAAATCATTTAAAAGAGCAAACCCAAACTTGTTGAGACAAGCAATGACATTGGAAGCCGTCTTTTGAAGCCATATTTTTGTGATATGAGATGGGAGTCCAGCAGGTAAGCTAGTACCAACTGAAGCAGGTTCTACAAATGTACATTGTACATAGCATGATAATGAGTTAATTAAACTGAGCAGCTATTGCACCACCAAATTAATTTGGCATGCATGACCAGTAAATATGTTCTGGGTAATACAACTTTTTTTTAAATTGAAACATCTATCTAGTTGTGTTCACAGTTCAAATGGTTGCATCACAATCACCAAAGACTGATCAAATTTATTTGGAAAGCCTAAAAACCCTTTGAATACAGTAACATTATGAATGTCCAGAACAAATCAGCCATCAGCTAATCGTTTGCAATAAGTCAAGGTCAAAGAAGATTACAGATGTGAGAAAAGGTATTTTGAAAATGTAGAACAAAATCACATGTAGTTAGTTGAGAAGGAAAACTGATGATGATTGTTATGAATTGATAAATCCAATGACAAAATGGTAGCTTACTAACAAAAATTTTCGACCAACTAGGACAACTTACCGACAACAGTCATAGGGTGTTGTGTTTTCTTTGGTTTTACGACTAACTGGGCCATATTATTGGTCAATTGGTTGGCCTTCAGTTCAGCTAGGCGATTACACTCTGATTTATGCAGTTTCCAATCTTCTATCTGATGCTGGCGACCACAATACCATCTTTGGGAACAAGAGGCACAAGATTTGAGATTGTCAACCGACTTACACACTGCGCAAGTCCTCTCTACAGTGCTCATCGCTCTGACATAGCTTGAACAACGAAATTATCAAGGACCTACCACACAAAAAGCAGAAACTAAGTATATATCAATTATGTTCCATATATATCAACGTTATATAATAAACTGAGTAGGCATAGGGTGTATTTTCATAAAATATAAACAATACAAATCGACAAATTCACTGGCTAGAGATAGCTTACCAGTAACAAATATGGCACCTGCTATTAAAATTGGACTGCAGGCGGTTCGTAAAATCGTAGGCTGACCTGTTTTGATCAGTAAGTATTTCAGTTGTTATTCCATATTTCCAAATAGAGTTTTGGTGCAACAGGCTAAAAATGATGCTGCGATTGCCACTTTAACAAAAGGCTAGCCCTAATTCGCCAATAGAAAAGCTGCAATTAACTAATGCATATTAGTTATACCTGCGAGAATTTTGGTTCAACTGAGACTTTTACATGTCCATTTAAATTTTTATTTGAATATGGTCTGCAATTATCAAATAAATACTAATAATTAAATAATAAGTTACCTTTTTGATGAGCATAGCATACGAAATATTGGGACAATATCAATAAGCCGGAAAAGGCAAAATATAGGCTATGCAATAGGCCTACTGTAGCATCTCATAATACGATCTCATATATGATTATAGTGTGCTACACAACTAATGAATATATGTCTACACATTATGGCACAGTATGTTATAATGACCAAGAACCTGCTAAACCTACCCAGACATTGCAGCTCACAGAAACCTTTGATGAACAACCACCAACCCTTAATAAATGTTACCTAATATTATAATGTTGACAAGCAACTGCTACATGTCCATTATGTACCACTGAACCGTACAAACAAAAGGTTATTCCCAGAGGTCAAACTTCTGCATCCAATAAGGTGTTCCTAACCAAGACTAGGTGCAGCTATAACTCCTGCAGTACTCATGAACATATTGACAGTAACATGGTTGGAAATTACACCATCATTCACAACGATTTCTTAGTCATAACTCTATTTTTGAGATCTATCATATCCTTGGTATGCATATTTAGGAATCCCATTGGTTAAATGTGGGAGCATCATTTAATGGCCTTTTACTGATGTGATAGAAATTAATTTATAATATTCAACATTATTTTTGTTGTGGACACTCGTTGCTTATTTCAGATGGAGGGTAGACATCTTTTGGTGCTTGCTGATATCGAATCAAATAATTATAAATATATATTTGAGCATCAATTATAGAATGACCATATTTATCATGAAACATTAAAACTAATAGATAAATATAGACTCAAATGATTAATTGTTAGACATTATAGCAGTTGAAATTTAACAGTGATATAAAAAGCAATGAAGGCAGGCTTATTGTTTATCTGTATTGTATTACATTCACACATCATAGACCATGCGGGTTGGGTTATTGACGCAATCTTAGTAATAAACACACAATAAGCCGATGGTCAACGGAGCCACTAGTCCTCTAGTGTCTGTAGGATGACCTTAAAGTAAATGTTAGTGTGAATGGTAGAAAAGTGGAGAAATATGACGTAGCATTTTTCTTTGCTAAAACTGAAGCAAGACAAGTCATCCTCTTAATATAGTTATTTTATTGATTGACCACTCCAACCCCAACTACAAGCATGAATCTAAGGCTATCCAGATTTTGCCACAACTGCACCAAATGGGGAGTTGACCTGCTGGTCTACATAATATAGATATTAATATAGTTATTATATTTATATTGATATTTGTTATTGCATAGGCCCTATTAATTGTTCACCAATATTTTTTTTTAATTTATATAATAGGCATATGCAGATTAACAACACCATTGAGATAAACTGCTTAGGCCTATATGTAGGCCTATATTATTGTATATCATTGTCAAGCCCATCATAAGAATTATATTATAACTATAACAATAATTATTACCATAATAACATCATAATCATATTATTACCACCAAGTATTAATTAATTTGAAAAACCATAAGATCTGGTTAGTAGGTTTTTTTCTAAGGCTTAGCCTGCCTAAGTCATAGAGTATCGAGTTGATTCATGATTGTCAACTATGGCTTTGAGCACTTGCAATAATATATTTAAAAGAAAAAAATCTAATTTATAGCAAAAGTCAAAGTGTGAAATCATTCCACATGATTGGTATTATATTTGCATGTAATATTTAATATCAAATATGGAATATAATATATCAATATTAAATCATTGGCATTGGTTTACATAGGATTATCTCATAGACTAAAATTGTAAACTAAATTTAAATTAGACAATCATGTCATACAAACAATAAGATAGTTAGTAGGCTATGATTCAGTCAATCATAATGCAACCATATCACCCCTTTCTATTTAATTCATCGGGATCATAGGATAAGCAAAGTAAATTATTATTAAATATACTATAAATATATATATTATTATTATTTATATAAAATAATAGATTACCATGGTTATTAATTATTAGTCTATACAATACACTACACAATTACAACACTAAACTATAATCTAAATCTTATCTAAATCTGTTACTAATTTATTAAATTATTGTTATAGGCAATCAGTACCTGTCTGATCGATCACCAACATCGTTATGATCAATTATTAAATTTAATTAGCATTTATATATTATATTTATTAGCCTATAAATATTATATCTTACTCCTTGATTATATTGATATTCACACAGACTGCAGAGACAGGTCAGATAGGCCTGCCAATTTTTGTGAATGAATGGGCCTATCAGTTTCGTCTACTCCTTACGCATGCACGTAAGTTACTAAGCACTGTATACAATATTGACAAAACACAAAGGCAAGCGTGGGAGGAACAACTTCTACTACCATTACTACCATAAAAGCCCTTTACTATCAATACTACTGGTATTTTCGTGTTATTTACTACCATGTTTATAATTTGGATTTGGGAACTTTTCCATGTGTAACGCGACAATACAGGATCGATCAGAACGACCCAACCTATTATAGAGTTGTCCCCACAATTATGAGTAATAATGGGCAGTGTAATACCTGGAGTGGTCTTCTCCTGCGTTGTAGCTTTCTATATACATGTAGTTTCAGTACTTTTGAGGTACACAATTTTGCCAAAGTAAATCACGTGCGTTTCATTCCCAAAACAAAGTCAAAGAGAGTTTGGCAAAGTTACTGTAATTATCTAGGAATCTACATGGTTGTGTATTACATGTAGTTACCTAGGAACTTTGCTCAAAAATCAAAAGTGCATGTAAATGAAAGAGCGTAGAACAGTTATGTTATTTTCCCAACAAAATAACATTCTGATTCTTGTTCATTTCATCATTTCATGTGGAACTAGATAAGGATAAGTGATATGAATCCAATCTGTTGAATGATATGATCGATTTACAAATAAAAAATTAAATACAAAGTAAGTAATTATAATTATTTATATTATAAAGTAATTACATGTATATAAATAAATATTTATTATAAATGTCAAATGAGATCAACTTAACTTGACTTTTTACTTAATATACATATTAAATAACATATGATATTTAAATGAAATGAGAATAATAAATGTAAAGATGAAACTGACTACTTGTAAGGTAAGGTGAGAGGGTCACTCAAGTCAGCTCTTGAGTTTGGACTCCAGACATTACAACAGTGGACAGCGAAAGAAAAACGCAGAATAGCCTTTCTGAAATTGATGAAGATACCCCAAGATGAGTACCTTGGCTCTAACCAAGGAGTAAGAAGAGAAAGGCTCGTCTATGAGGATTTTGTGTTTGATGTGCTCCTCGGTTTAAAATTATTAGCACATGAATCGCTGGCATTAAGCGAGTAAACAACTCCGTTGAATCGTGATGCACTTCCTCATTGCTAAACAGCAATGCACATGTGCACGGCTCTGGCGCTTAATACGTCACAGTTATAGCATCCAATCAAGATCATTTTTATGGAGAGATAAGTATTATTGTTTATTGACATAGCCTATAGTTTGAGCACTATTTTCATTTAGTGTGGGCATGTTGTAGGGCCCACAAACTAGCCTACCAACTAAAATGATATCTGAACTATACACCATAAATCAAATTAAGTATATGAAGTCCTGATGTTAGAGAAAAGTGTTGCACAAATTTGCTCATTTTAACCCAATTTCGGCATTTGTACGTTTTTTGTAATTATGAAGAAGCAAAGTTAAAATTTGGATTTCAACTCAACCAATCCGCGGCAAGTTTAAAGCGATCAGAATTGTTTTTCCTTATTTTGTTGAGCATGTTGGTATCTAAAAAAAGTGTCATTTTCTGTTGAGATAGGCCTACGCTATTTTCTTCCAATCTGGCGAATTCATATGCCAATATCTATCGTATCCCATTGAAATATGTAGTGTGTGTATAGTCAGCCTGTTCATTAGAGTGTTACCAATTGTTGACATTGTTTATATTTTAATTTCAGTTGATGTGTGAATTTTACTTTTTTAAAAACATTCATCATCTTTTCTTCTGACTTTACCAAGTACCCTAGGCGCACATCGAACACCAGAAGCCCATTGTAACATATATACAGGTTTTCATGGACGAGCCTCCTTCTCTCTTACTCCTTGCTCTAACAAAGGATGAAATCTGTGAAGTTCACCAAAATATTACCATGACTATTAGAGCTGCTGACATCTGTGTATGCAGTATCACAAGTCTACCACGGTCGTTTCCTGTCGAAAACCATCAGCGGCCTCAAAGGAACTAAGGTTCAAGAAGTAGAGATTCAAACAACAAAATGCTCATCTGTAGACAGAGTTTGGTAATCCGATCCCCTGTAAAGGAGGACTACTGATGAAAAATAAAGCAGCGGCTAGCGATAACCCATGTGGGCAAACACTCTATGCGCACTGTTAACCAAATGCGGCACTCTTTTGGCTTTCAAGTTTCTGAGTTCTCAATGTCTTCAAAGGTATTCAAAGGTACTGTTGCGTCCGGCTGGGTAGCTGAGGCGTTGCCCTGCAACATACAGGCCAGAGTACAGGAGTAGAGGAGTCAAAACCGGCTGGCCAAGCAAGAGGAGTCTAGGAAGAGCATGCCTAGCCTTACTGCGTAAACACGATGAGGAAGTCTCACATGTCAGCGCAAGGCCGAAGGTGTGAGTACGACTTCTATAGCTAGGCTGGGGCTAGTAGAAGCAGCCCCAGAGAGGGAGAGGTTGGGCTGCTCAGTCCTAGTACTAGTCATGGGACTGTACCTGGGAAGACTCAACGCCAGGGAGAGTGTCTGATACCCTACTGTTAGCAGTAAACAGCAAGAGATTGTATGAGTTCAGTAAGATAACTGTATTGAGCAATAGCCTGCAGACAACTGGGGTAAGAATGCAAAATTATTCCGGGCCGAGAACAAAAGGTTAACTAGTACATAAAGTCGGACTGGACCAAAAAGGAGTCCGAGTTCCATTCGGTACAAAAATGTCTCGGATTACAACTATATGTCGCACTAGCAAAGGCCAAGATTACATGTAAAAGACTGGATACTTGGCATGTCGGCTTACAAAAGAAGTAACCTAGATACACACAGAGGGAGAAAACTTAATTCGCATGACAAAGCAATCAAGCTAAGATAAGGCAATGCAGTATAACAAAATGTTTCGCTACTTTGTTATGAGCTATAGTCACCTCGGGAGGCAGTGTCGCTTCGGACACAACAATACATATATATATTTAATTGCATTGTTGTATAATATGTATTATAAATGCAATAAGTTCAAGCCATTTTATCAAGATTATTATTAATGGTGGTCTCCATTTAGAACTGGTAAACCTTACTGACCCGTACTCTTTTGTTACAGCATTACAATCAGCTTGCTAGGTTCATTCAAATAAAAATGAGATTTTGTGTCGTAGATCTGACCTGATTTGGCTACATTAGGTGAAAGTGAACAATTTTACCCAAATAACAACTAACATGTTGGCCAAATAAGCTCAAATTAGATCATAGAACCTCAGGTCCCAACTATTAGGTATACCTTGTATCGGAAAGGTCCGACAAGCTTTAAATAATAAGTAATCAGTGAAGATTTATATTGCAGCATCATTGCCAATAGCATAATGGGCACGCAGGAATTCTCCGACAAATCTCTACCACCCAACTTGATCACAAGATGTCTCCAACTAATTCGCAGTGAATCGAATGAGACCGAAACAAGTTTGTATGTGTTTCTACGTGTACTAATACATTTATAAATTGTAAATCCATTACCTTTGCTTGTATCTATGCCTATGTGGCCCATGGCTTCGTAATTTCAACTGAATGAACTATGCACCAAGATCTCCAAGAGCTTTCAACTGGAACCATGCACTTACTTACTGCTTTTTCGTTCCATGTCAACTAATATCACTGAAGATGTTTGTCCCTAATTGATCTCCTCTGGGATAATTCTATCTAACTTACATCCTATGAATCACTCCATTATTTTTTATTTGCTTTAAACGTAATACTATTTATCATGTATCATGAACCATTTAGATGTGTCATGATATCCAATATAACAGTAATCAGCTTCACTATTTCCTTTATTAGTGAAAGTGAAGCATTCGATGTCGCCGAAACATGTCTGAAGTTGTTTATCCAGGCGAACTGGACTGGACCACCGCTAGAACTTTCCACAGTATCTTCTAAACTATCTTTGACATTAGAGGTATTCTAGTATTATCCTCTTTCCTGGGCTCTTGCATACCTGGATGGGAGATATTAGCAGCTCAATACAAATAGTCTAAGACAGTGTAATAATACCTAATACGTTACTTTGAATGCTCTGCCAATCCATTGTTGTTAAAGTGATTATATTGAGTTTGAAATATTCACAATTAATATTAATTTTTATAGTTTGTGGGTTTCAGAATATGGCCGGTAGTAGTTACTATTCTACATTGTAAATGTTGCTTTGTGAGCAAATGCTATCAAATCTTTAAATATGCATGTGTATGCTTCTCTCGTGGTTGCAGGAGTTTGAGAGCAGTAATGACACCCCTCATTGTAGAGACCACCTCTCTGTTGATGGAGAAACTGTGTATGGAAAGATTGACTTTCCATTACTGCTGGCAATATCTCGTTTAATTCTTTCCAATCCTCTTGAAAGCAACGAATCAAGGTCCAAGGTCAGAATAATATTTTTGTTGGGAATTTATTATTTCCCAAGTTTATTGCTTTTTACGGTGATTAAATCGGCTGGATGTTACTTACTAGGTCCTAATTTACAGCATTATATAAAAATCAAGCTGCTTGCTCCCACTCCTCATTGATAGACAATATTGGTTGGTAGTTGTCTTTCCTCATCTCTTGGTCTTGCCTAGAAAATTGGAATTTATACTAATCAGAGCTCAATGAGACAGTATGCTAGTACAATCAATACATAGTTAGCAGAACGCTGTCGTGTGTCTAATATTTGGTCTCATGCAAGTCACAGTATGGACTGAGCTAAATTAAGCTCGCCTATGGATCAGTATAGTGTAAATATACATCATATGGTTAACTAGCCTGGTGTACTTGTAGTTATGGTTGATCAATGAACTCAAGTCTATATACATTCACCAGAACATGTTAGAGGAGAAATGTGAATCTTTGAAGACTGAGGCTATGTCTTGCATAAAATCTCTTCAGGCTATGGACTCTACCACCATGCACGACAACAACAGTATGTCCGTTACTTTCCAGATATATCATTCAGGGGTCTGGTTAGCTCGTCTCAAACTATAGGCACTGTGAAATACCAGTGGAATGGTGTTTTGTGGTATTTTGTAGTCAGATTACTCGCGAAGTTCACTGCCTTGAACACCTACACTGTTGGCTAAGCAATTTGTCCAGTTTCTTGGTGGGGGGGGGAGTCACATGTGTATTCTTTTGAATACCCCCACTCCTTCATTTGTTATTTTCACTAACTTCAAGAAAACACCTCCATATAGATGGAGATATCCTAACACTGATATGTGCTATCATTCAGTATTAACCAATGAGCATGCAGTCTTCTAGTAACAGAGTTTACGTGCTGTAGAGGATTAACTAGTATTTTCTTATGCTGTGTATTATGGATACCACATGTCACATGTGGTAATAGTTGTACGCTAACAAGTGGCAGGCTCATGGTCCAATACCATGTCTTTATTTTACAATCTACCATTTACTTCTGTTAGTATAGTGTCCATGTAGAATGCTTGATTTAGTTTATTGGTGATGGTGCTTTAGGAGCCGAGTGTGGAGATACAGATGCTGAATGGAAACTATTAGCCTTAGGGATGTGTCGGGATTACTTTGAACACAGTCTATGTAAACAGCTACTAGAGGAGGTTACTAAACAGTCTAACCTGGAAATCAACCTCTCAGGTACTGTAGCTCAATAGGTTAGTAATTAAATGTGACGGTAGGTAAACTGGTTCACCTGTGTAGGCAGCTCAATCGCACAGTTGTCAGTCGAAATTTCTATAAACTTCGGGAGTTATGTTATCAATATTGTGAGAAACAACAACTCCAAATTATAGGTGTAGTGCATTTCATCTGATGATGGTCAACACCTGTATTGTAAAGTTTTACATTTGAGACCAAATCAGTGTTATTATTGTTGTTGCCTTGTTAACAGCCATTCTAGAGACCCTTCAGTTAGGCTTTCAGATATCAACAACACCCGTGTATGACCTTTGGCTGATGACTGTCTATCTTGACCTATACTAACCCATTGGTAACTGTAGAACAGGCTTGAATGCAGTTCATTGACATTGAAATTGGATTATTTGACTAGCGAAAGTAAGAATATCTGTGCCCTACCCTGGAAGTGTTGGGAGAGAATAACTTCTCATTAGAGCTATATAGTTCATACGTTTTGAATTCAATATACATGTATTTCATGATTTCACATCAGCTTTTTGAGAACATTTGAGGCAAAAAATGCTGGCTGTTCTTGGAAGTTGCTATCATCAACCTTCTTGCTGTAAGTTTACACATATTTCTGTGATAATGTAGGAGTACCAGGCAAGAGGACCCGTTACCAGCAAAAGGAAATAGCTCAGCTTGTGCTCACTGTGCACGGTACTAACAACTCTCGGGTGGGGGTGGAAGAGCCCCCTCAATATCTACCTGTTACAGAGACACTCAATGATGATACTGTGTATGACCAAATGAAACTGTCAGGCCAACTGGATGACTGCTTTATCTTACATTGGCTAGACCAGTGCCTCATCCTAGCTCTAGCGTATGTATTCCCCCATAGTATATCACGCATATAACATACAGTGAATCTTGCTTAATTCGGCCTCAGATAATTCAAAAACTTTGTTAGTTCAAACTATTAGCCTTGGGCCCTGCTGAGCGCTTTATAAATGGTTTGATATAAGTGAAGCGATCTTACAATTCAAACTCAATTACTCCATTACAATTCAAACCAATTATGGCGCTCCCTTAGAGTTTGAATTAAGCAAGTTTCACTGTAATATATACAGTGTATGTTGCTATGTTACTATGTAGCGCAATTATTGTGTGATACACAATATTGTACATAACACAAAGCAGGTGTGATGTCAACTCCATGGGCCAGCTATGCTAGTAATTATATTTACTGTTTCCTCTGGTGTTAACATTTAGTTGTATTAGTTGATTTCAAACTGTTATGCGAGACAGTCTCCCTTCTTCACCTGCATGTTCTGCCTAGTATATTTTCAGTGTGAAGTTTTACTTGTAGTAATTAATGTTATTACATTGTAGTTTGTCTCTCTCTATGCCTTTTTGTGTATCTTACTAAGTCTTGTATTATTCCAGTGAAGAGAACAAGTATGTTAAAGGTGAAGGGGATGTGGAGATAACTCAAGAGGAGACGAGTGCATACCTAAATGTTAGTCCTGCAGCTAAATATTCATATAATCAGTCTATTGTAATGCTGTGAAACACAACCTTGACCCCACCACTATCAAGGAGGGCATATTGAGGGCACAGCCCTTCTTTAAATGACTGTATAGGATAGTACTTGACTGTCTCAGCACTGAGTTATATTCTATTGTGTAATAGGTCTGACATTTGTTGGAGCATGACCCAATGGTGACCAAAGCGCTCGAGAATATGTTCTTTAATCAGTGTAGAAAGAGACATGTTCAGGAGCTTTGGTGTCATGTTTTCATGTATACTACACTTACAGTACACTTCTAATGAACCCTTCTCTAACGGAGGCTATGTATCCTCCCCTCCCATGTTCTTATTTGCCAGTTTGATATGTTATTGCGTATCTTTATAGTATATCCTGAGACACCCTCAGGACTGGAGCACTCAATACAAGGCACTATTAATCCGTAGTGTTACTGAGAAGGGTAGTGGGAGAAGAGTTGAGAGGTCTCTCAGACAGATAGAAGGTCTGTGTTCCTTATCCTCTGGATCAAAGGGGGAGGTTGAGGGTAGATTGCGTGGCGTGTTTGCTGCTAGGCTACCTCCAACATGGCAGGCTGTGGTACGTATTAATTGGGCTTGGGCGTATAAATATACTGTCTCGTTTATTCAATTCTATCACTAATGCCTGAGTGTTGCGAGATTTTAATTGAGGCCGCAATATCTGCGCACAAGAGCATTATATGGTTGGATGCCTTTCCTAACACCACCAATGACCTTTACAAGAATTGAACTTGGATCTCACACATGAAAGCCCAGAGCTCTAACCACTAGGCCACGGCTGCTCCAATTCCAACTATGTTGAACTGCGCATATATAGAGGAATTTTCATGCGATAATGAGTAGCATAAACAGTATTATTGTGGACATGGGTGACAATCATAGACAAGGTCGATTGTCTGAATAAACCTGAAGTTGAAACTCTACCTACTATCAACTTGGTTCTTGACATTTTGTTAGGGATGCAGAACTATGTAAAAAATTCTGGGAGAGAACGGTTACATACCTTTACTATAAGCTTATGCTGGAAATTCTGTGTAGAATTGAATAAAGATACTACATGTACTGCGAGCCTACTACTTGATTCATGTTGTAGAGAAGTAAAGGAGAACTAGAGATGGAACTGGGTCTATATGCATCCGCAATGGAAACATTCAACCAGCTTAGCCTGTGGCACCCTCTAATAGTCTGTTGTCAGAGAGCCGGCCGTACTGGTAAGGTATGTACTGTGTAACAACATTACTATTAAGTCATTGTAATATATAAATGTGTACACAATTTAGATTGTGATGGGTTAATTCTATTGTATAGTCAAACGTGTGCATTTACATTTTCCACTGCAATGCGAGCATGTGCCTCAGTACATGGTTGTATTGTACTGTATTAGAAGTCAGATTTTCTTTTGCGGTTTATGATACTTTATACTCTATACTTAGGCTGAGGAACTGATAAGAGAGAGGCTGGCCGTAGAGGAGACCCCTATTCTATACTGTAGTCTATCTGATGTAACAGCTGACCCACAGTACTGGCATAAGGCCTGGGAACTCTCCAATCACAGGTCATCTAGAGCTATGCGTGGTCTTGCCTATCACCACCTCAGAGCTTGTGAGGTATGTCTCTACACCCATCTCTGTAGCTATGAGAACATATCACAGCTATTATACTAGTAGTTTGGTAATTGAAGTACATGTGGTAGACTTTAGAGTTCGCTGCTGCCGGCGCTGCTGCTGGTAAATCGAATTTCTGCACATCAGGGTAATAGTATTAGTTTGTAGTTATTAGAAGTCACAACACTATTAGTATATTATTACGTAACAGTAGATACAACTGAACACGTGTTCCTTAATAGGATCGTCTAATACCCGAACACATGCACTTCTCCCATATCATTCTAACTGTATTATTATATTAAATGTAATTAGCTCTAGCATTGACTTTTAAGGTAAGCTTAGATACAAAGTTGACACTTCACAGCTGACATTATATCAACACTTCATCTGTGTAGAACAGTCAACTGCTGCTAAGCTGTTTATCAGTGTAACACCAGCACTTTTCTTTTCACTTGCAGTATGAGGAGTCTATGGGGTACTTCGAGAAGACGCTAGCTATAAATCCTCTCCAGCTGCCATGTTGGTTCTCTTACGGTTGTGCTTCACTAGCATCTGCCAGCTATGACAAGGCTGCCACTGCCTTCAGACGTTGTGTCAACCTTAATTCGGACAACTTTGAAGCCTGGAACAATCTTGCAGCTGCCTACGCTAGAAGTCACCAGAAGTAGGTAGACATTAGTGTGTTTGTGAGTTTATTTGACTGGGTAATAAGTTTGTGTGCGTTTACTTCTTCCTTCCTTCTTGTTCCTGTCTATTTCTATGGATCTCTTGGATAATTCCACAACGTCAGATCCCAGCTATACAACTCATTAATATCACATAACTTTGTTGTATGGTCATATTTATGAATGAGATATCTTCTTAGAAATTGAGAGGCATTTCGCTTTAAGAAACTGAACATGTTAAGCTTTTAGTTTCGTAATGTTCAGTTCCTGGTTATTAGTTCTATTGGTCTCATAGTAATCAACACTGGCTGAGCTAGCATTGGAAAGGGAATGTTTGGTCTGAAAAAGGAGTTGTCCGTTCTTAACAGATTCTATACCATGATGAGACAATTCTAATATGTTTGATTGCAATAGGCTTAGACTGTTGATGGTATTGTTGTACAGTACATGTATATGCTGGTATTGAGGCCACTGTCAACTGGTTATAGGTAATCTTGGAGAGGATTGTTCATCAACTGTCTATGTTATTAAAATTGTTCTACAGAAAATAGCTCATTGCAGCTAACCTCTCTATCGATTCTCAAATAACATGCTGTACGTGTGACATGTAGACATATTATTAGTAATTAAAAGTATGGAGGAATATCATAGTAACATGTAAATGTATCGACATAGAAACTGTCTAGTCTAAAATGGCGCGCATACTCACTAGAGACAGTACAGTAGGTGGCGGAACAGGTAATCTACTTGTGCTATGCTATGTCACAGACATATCACAGGTATATTGCTTGCACTGCTGCCTCACCATATTCGGCGGCCGACACCAGGTCAAGGCTGATGAGGATTTGCACCTGTACGTTATTCAGAACTGCCATCAACTCCACACTCCATCGACTCCATACTATCCCGGTCAGTTCTTCAAGGGGAGCTCTACATTTCTCACCATAGTGATAGGCCAAGCCAGAGAGACTTTGCATTTTTGTTTTCGATCATTTCTTCCCCTATTCTATGGCAAAATGAACTGTTAATCCAGTAAACTACCAATTTTACATCTCACTGTACATGTTGACTTGTTGTAGGCCAAGGGCTTTCTCCGTGCTGCAAGATGCTATCAAGTGTAGTTATGATAACTGGAAGGTTTGGGAGAACTACACTCTGATTGGTTCAGATTGTGGACAGATTGCTGAAGTCATAAGAGGTGCTCATAGGATACTAGACATTAATGGCAAGTGGCAGGATGAACAGGTACTTGTAAGCTTATGTACACAATGTGATGGGCATCATTATTTAATATGAACAACCTCAACAGGTACTTTTCCACCCGCTTATTATGTGGCATCTCTTGGTAATTACTGTAGAAAGAATGGCCAAGAAGCATCTTTGTGTTTTATAATAATATCTGTACGTGTCATGGTACATGTATATAGTATACCTGTACATGCACTGCTTAATTACTATTGGTTGAATAGCCTGATTTGTATCATATACATGTGTATAGATTATATATTTCACATGTGCATTGTATATGCAGACATTGGATGCCTTCTATTAAATTAGGATTATTATACTTTGTTATACTGAACAGATATATAAGCAGCATTTACACAAGAAATATCTATAATAGTATTGTGTAATGCATGTACATGACTTGTAGCATATACATAGTACTATTTGATACTACAGGTAGTGGAGCACCTGACCAAGTGTGTGATGGACAATATAATAGACGCTACAGATACACCCTGCTCAGTACACAGATCATCTCTTCTCAAACTCCTCGGCCACACGACCTCTAAAGTGACTAACAGCTCTACTATATGGAGATGTTACGGTAGACTCATTCTAGATGACAAGGAGAACTCCTCTGATAATATAGAAAGGGTATGAGTTAGTGCTCGGTCAAGGTCACTATTTGTGTCAGTTAGGTATTTCTTTGTTAAATATTTTGCTCTAATTTTGCTGTTGTTGTTATCTAGGGTATCCAATGTCTTCAGAAGGGCTACAGGTGCGCCACCAACAAACCTGGCTGGGAGAAAGATGAAGAAAAATGTAAACTACATACGGAAATGTTAATCGAACTCGTAGACTCATATAAAATGATTGGAAGTAAAAAATATATGAGTACTGCTAGGTTGCAGTTAAAGGGACATATCGCTAAGTTAAAGCACGGTCACACCGACCCAGTGAGCAAAGAGATATCTAGTGACTACATTAACTCTGTTGTTGGGGAGCTTGAGACCATCATTGCTACTCTACCTTCACCTACGGAGTAGATCGAAGGTAAATGTCTGTTGTGTAATTATATTTTGAAGATTCTAATAATTATTTTAATAAAATGAAATGAACCATAGAAGTAATTTTGTACTAATAATAGTCTCTTAAAAATGAATAATGTTCCTATCTAATAAATTCTTGCTCTGAAGTCATATTTTACAATAATGGTTAAATATCTAGTCAGTGGGATCTTAATTATATAATGGTTTCTTAACATGTCAATCTTTGCAACTTCTGGTTTTCAATTTTATTGGCATATTTGTTGCATCAAGTCAGTTGTCATTGCAGTAGTGGTAGCAGAATTCTGTGTGTAAAAAGACAAGTTTAGTGTGATTTCTAACTTCTATTGGTTCCTCAATGACCAGTGTGCCCTCTTATAGAGCTGGTCCTAGTAGTAAAACATTCATAACACTTAAAATTAATAATTGCTAATTTCTATGGCACTGTCTCGCAAAAGAGTAGAGGCATGCATAAATAATCTAAAATTAGAAGCTCAGTAGGGGTGTGTCCTATGCTCAGAGAATACAGTGTATCTTGCTTCAGAGCCAAATAACTCCAAAATAAAAGAAACATCTGAATTTTTCTTGTCTACCCAAAAAAACAAAATCAAGATTCTGATCTCAAAAATATGTTATAAAAGATTGACAGTTTACTTTGGTATGAATAAATAATGTGTACCTAGACTAGGTGTAGATCCTAAACAAATTAAGACTCCAGCTAGGTGTATGTACATCATGGAATGCATATCATCTTTGCACATGCGGTCCATACTCTTCTCCAAGTCACAAAAATAACTTGAATAATAAATACATATATTGTAGTTCTGCTCCTTTTTCCACAAATACTACCCGGCATATATTTATATGTCTGGTTAGATAGTGTCATTATATATATGAAATTACTTGGATAAGGTGCTTTGTCACTATTCTCCTCTCTGCTAGGATAAGGGATTTGATTTTCCCTTTGGTTTGCTTCTGCTGCTAACATACTCCTTGTATTGTTCTGAGCGGATAAATCTGGCATAGCTGTCTGTTTTCATTAAGTTGAATATGTGCTCCTGCAACATTTTTGTGTATATACAATATACAAGGTATATTATATTAATGTACGCTCCATGGATAATGATATTGGAAATTTGTTATTAGCAAAAGGTGATTGGCAAGGGAGGTGAAGAATAATGTTTTGCCCAATCTTCAAGTTGAATAGGGCCAAATGACATTGTTAATTTAAATTTTGTGAACTCCATAAATAATGTATGAACCATTAATTTAATTCCTCGACCCAGTATAATTCCTACTCAGCCATGACGATAAAATAAAACTGTAAATTTGTTTTCTGTGAGTTGCGCAGCGATTTCTGGTCACTCAGATCTTCATTCGCTTTGTCTGTCTCACCTCTGCAGGATCTAATGAGTGTCTTGATCCTCCTTGGATTGTATTTTTACGAACCTTCTCTGCCACTTGAGCATCTACGTTCACCGGATTGTTTGCCTCAGCCGCCAGATACTCTCTGTAATATATGTGTAGTTAGCATAAAAATATTTTTGCTTTTATGCAAACAATAACTATGTTTCTCACTATGAACTCTATATAAAGTATCACTTCGTTGCGCTAACTTTTTGTAAAAGTTCTTAATTTGTAGACAAATGCATATGATTATATTCCACCTCTGCAACTAAAAAATGTGTTTTTCAATTGAGAACTGAGCAGTATTGTCTACTTACTGATATATTTCTGCGACTCTTTTACTAACTTGACTTATGGGTAATCGCTTTACCTCTCTGCAGTCCAACCAGAACTCCAAATTCTCCGCACTGACCTCTTTCCTCAAAAAGTTGTGGAACTGATGTTGACCAGCGGGATCGTTCAGTAGATCCATTATGCTTATCTGCCATCTAAAAACAGCTCATGTCTTAACCACTGTAACCTGCATGAGCACCATTGATCTCTACTTAGTCTAACCAATCACATTCAACTTAGTGCTTTCACTCACCTGGCACACCTCTCATATGGCACTGCTGTGTTTGAAGCCGCACTCTCCCACAACTCTGTACTGTCAGAGATCCATGGGTTACCCTGCTCTGGTTGATACTGTGTAGGGTCAGACTCAGCATAGAGTTCAGCGTGACTTTTCAGCCTGCATAAAGACATTTCTATGCCTCAAAATAAACCTTCAAATACAATTTTGAAAGTTGTATCGCTGCTTGTGCTACAAATTTGCACAGAGTTCTGTTGATACTGTCTATTACATGTACAAGTTGATAATTGATGAAAAATACTAAAACGTACTGTTCACAGGTCTTGGAAGCTTTTGGTCTTCTCCGCTCCAACTGTCTTTTCAGGAAGCCCACCTGTCCAGTTAAAGATTCTTCTTGGCTGCCTTTTGTATCAGGGCAACCAGCTATCTTCTGTGAAACAAATACTTTTTTACAATCATTCCACAAAACTTATGTAACACGGCTGTATGTGATTCGAAAACAATATTCCTAACCACGCAAATCGAAGTACGTAGCGTTTATATTTTTTTTTAATTTTGAAGCAAAAACATGTCAGATATGATCCAGGTTACAATCCCCTTGAACAATATAATAATTTGCGACAAGTCAATATATATCTCACTTACAAGAGGAGAATTCTTTGGTTTCATACGATTGAGCTTCCTTCGATCCACCTCTGTTGTGTTGACACATCCTGGCTGGAAGATACAACAGGAAATTCAGTGACTTCTGTTACAGCAGTAAGTAAAACTATGACGTCAAAGAACTAACGTGTTTTACAAGCTATGCTATGCTGTATGCTCTGCTTTATCGTCTCACAAACCCACTATTATCAAACTCTAATCAATGACTACTAACCGCTGGGCGATGCAAGTCCCAGAATGCCCTCTCTTGACTCTCCAAAATTTTCCTTTCTGTTTTTGCCCTTCTTTTCTCTACACTGTAACAGCATATATTATACTATCAGCTGTGAATTGATCTGCCCATACACATAATTATTGTAACTTACCTATTTGTTTAGAACTTTCTGTTGAACGTTATTGGAAAGACAATCTTTTACTGTTTCAGTATTTGCTTTTTAAATTTCAATTACACGATGTAGGTGACGATGTAGGTGACGATGTAGGTGACGAATGCATGTCTTGTTCAGCACTGTCATACATAAAATCCCACCCCCTTGATAATTCTCTCAATCTTCTCTGTGCTCCAGATTTGCAAGCATGCATTGAGACTTTTCTTTTCTATTTTGGACATAATCAATGCCCCTAGACTCCATGTTTACACAGAGAGAAAGAGTAAACCTACTTAATCATCTCTTCTGCCTTCATGATCACGTACTGCCATGCAGGTCCCATTGTACTTTGTAATCTTTGTAGGTTTTCCATTTCATATTCTACTAACGCTGTTCTGCTCTTATTCTGGATTGCTCTCTTGCACAAATAGGCAGCTGTCAAGGAAATATATTGTATATACACATATTGTATTGCATGCACACAGTATAGGCACATATTGCACTGTAAACACATAGTGTATGCATTTTTTGCTAAATTTGTTTCTTCCCTGGATTTTGCTTTCCCTTGTTTTGTTACCATTCCTTAGTTACAAATACTATGATATTTGCATTGTTTTTATTTTGGTGCTGGTTTGTTAATAGCTTAGTTTCATGAATAACCTTTATTTTGTCATTCATGACATTCACAGCAGCATAATAATATGTTAGGTGGCTTATTCTTAGCCATTGTGTCAGAACACATGACACTGCATGTATAAAAACAGATTTTCTTGTGAAAGAGATGGGTTTTCAAACCAATGAATTACCTAACCCAAGTACTGCCCTTACCAGTTACACAAGAGTAATAGTTTCTCTTACCATAATCACTGTCCTTAGCCTCAGAGCATCTAGTTGGCCAAAGTAGTTTGGTCTGAAACCTGTAGAACCCACCGTCATTCCTGACCGTGAGAATATGGTCGTCGATTGGGAAAATGTATCCATGAGCGGCTATCATATGAGCAAGATGTTGGCTCTCTGCCAAGTCTACCAGGTCCAGGTTTGTCTGTAGCCAGCTGACTACAGCTGCTCCTGTAACACAGTATGATATTCTTTGTGCATACATCCACATGTGAAACAAGTTTTTAACAACAAAAATGTGCAGGCTACACTAATACTATTACGAGTGTTGAAATAGTTATATTATTGTGGTATTGTAATACATGTATTAAGTCATCATGACATTAGCATTCTAAACAGAAATTATAAATCTTTATGAATCATTTATCCCAAAGCCTTACCAGTAAACACTGAGGGAGTCTTAGTCATGAAACTTCTCTCATCTCTGATCTGGATTCCACTCTCCGAATCGCACATTCTCTCAACTAGCTCGTCCATCTAAATAGGGAGCAAATGTATTTACACATTGTGTGTAATGTTATAACATTCTGCCTCACATGGTAGTACTATAATAGATCTAATCTAGGAACTAGGGCTAGGAGCTAGGCCTGCTACACTTGATTTTAGATGTTTGTCCTATTTGTGTAGATCGCTGGAACCACTCATCTGCAGGACTGAGTCCTCTGCTCAGATCCACCAAAACAATAGTTTCAAGAATAAAAAGGAAATTTTACGACTAATTGTTTAGTAAATAATGCACATGTTACAATATTATTATGATAATTTATGATAAATGCATCCTTCTGTATGTGATTTTCCTACAAAACTAGTATAAATTATTCAAATGAATTAGACCGGTGACACCTAAGATAGTGAATTTTCATTTGGGAAGTAACATAGTATGGAAACTAACTAGGTGTGTACATGTAGATGTACCATTGTACATGACATTCCATCCCTCCCTCCAAACCTTTTGGCACAACTAATGGTTTTCAAAGACTTAAACCCGTGGACATAAGAGATATTTTTGAAGAAACTGCTATGCCGTGGAGAGAATGGTAAAGTAAAGTTCTGCCCCGGAAAAACAAAACTGGATATTTCTCTGTCAAAATCTTTACATCATAAATACCTCTAAGCTTGACTGATGTAGAAATAATAGGATGCACACTTTATGTTTTCAATCATTCAGTCACACAGGATTAATTGAAAATAAAAATCCTCGTTACTAATGCTAATACTAGATTATAGATATATGCCACTTTTACATCATCAGTTATGGATTATGGAATGCTATCTGTATGCACAGTTTAGTACAAGTTCTGGTGTTCCATTGAGTAGTCAGTTACCCAAGCAGTGAACTCTAGGCTATTGTCATAGTCGAGTTGTCCACTACCTAATGGTAGAAATTAAAAAAACCAACTGGTTTTTGTTTCTTCTACTTGCTTATTGCAAATGGCTTTTATTTATACCAGCGTACTAACAGGCTCGTCACTTTTGTCATTTGCTATCTTCAAAAATAGTTATTAGCGCTGTTCAACAGTTGAGCATAGATTTACAGGCTACTGAGTAATACTTTTTGCAGTAATGACCATCAATAATAGTACACCTCGTTTTGCTTTGCTTTTCAACGTTTTTCTGCATTGACTCAAGCTACTCAGCGACTCGCATACATTGAAACTTTGACTTGACTCCCAGTTCATGTTAGACTTGCTCTGACTGGATATACCAGTGGCTAAAAATAGCCAGTACTAACCATGTACTCTCACTCTCCCATCCAGTATACTCGAGCTAAAGGTCAAGAAACCAGAATTCAAATGAGACTTGGTAAGTAATGACAACTCCTAGCTCTCTATGGGGTGCTTCACGACTTGCCTTGCTAATCAAGTTCTTCATAGTCATTCAAATTTCAAACGGCTTGATTTCTTTTCCTCAAAACCAGTATGGTCAGACTATTCGTGCAGTCTACTTCTTTGTTCAAGCTAGATATGCATGATAAGCATTATGCGCACACAGTAGCCTATGCTGCATGTATATGCATGTATCTACATAGGCACCATGTTGGAAAGAGTATTGCAACGAACATTTAAAGTTGGCCATAATATGGTTTGGCAGGATTCCTTTCTACGATTGAACTGCAATATTTTTTACTTACCACAGCTTGAAAATAGCCAAATACAGATGCCATTCCGTGAATAATCATTTTGTTACTGAGTTAGTCAACCCTGTCTCCTAGAGCGTAGTGTACTACCTACTTTTTAGAGTATGTATATCTATCTGATCAATGTATACTGTAAGTAACCCATGCATATATGTAGCTACTCCCCTTTGCTTCATGTAGATTATTCTGATTGGTAACTTGTTGCTATGGTTACTGAATTACAATACCGGATTAGGCACTGTGGCTATTCTATTACAATTACAACTCTCCACAAGAATGTTTTGCAAGAAAGAGGGGTAAAGGAAATAGTCTCTGGTATCCTTTGTTTAGGATATAGGTCAATAGGTATATGCAATTTTTAAAAACTGCCTGACTCTTTTACAAACTCTCTTATAATTATGTAACTTTGCCAGAGCTCATCAGACTCCAGTTGATATCATATCATTTCAACAAGAGAGAATTTGCCCAGCTCACTGGCTAGCATTGCCCTGTAACTATAATGCTAAGTTCACGAACAATAACGGAAAAGAGATGAATATAATGTAACGGGAAAAGAGCGCTCACTCCAAATTTTGCCTTGATAGCCGGGAATTTCGTCCACCTCTCATTCTCCTATAATGGTGCCGGACCACTTTAAAGGCAAACAATTCTTTTTTCTTATCAAGGGAATAATAATTAAGTTTTTCATTTCAACTTGCCAGCAAATTCCATCAGCAAAATTCCATTGATCTCTGACCCCATCAGCTATGTTACGGTCATTGCAATTATGATTATAACATCTTCTCAGGGTCTGTGCATATTGCGCAGTGTGTACAGCTACAGTCTACACCATAGAGGTACTTCTATGTACTACACACACTATGCACTGCCTCATCTTTGGTAAATTACATGTGCATAGTATATAAAATCAAAAGCTGTATTTAGCTTGTATAACAAACTGATGGAATTAAATATCCTTTCAGCAAAAACTAATTGTATAAATATGCATATACATACATGTATTATTAATAAGCTTGTGAAAAAATTTGCTCAATATTCCCAAGCATGGCGATATACCCGTATATGTATATAGGCCTAATAGTACATGTGCCATATAGTACACGGACTATATATTGTTATAGTACATGTACATATACAACTGTGCATGTAATATATCTAATTTGTATTTTCAGCTTTGTATAGACTAGACATCATTAATTAGATCTTGTTGACAAGCCAAAATAAATGACTTCAAAAGGCACACTTGCAAGGCTTGTCATCACGGCATGCTGCTGTCATGACATAATCTCATCATTGCAATTGGATTTTCTGTCACACACTGCGCTGATTGTTGATGTATGGTAACAGAAAAACCTAACAATATTATGTAATACTACATACACTAGGTAATGATTACTATTATTATTATTATAATACATTGTAATTACATTTTGATTATACAACTCGTCATCTCACAGCGAAATGAAAAGTGTCTATTATATATTATGTTCTGCTGCCTTACATTGAGCTTGGATATACAAGCTTTTAATATCTTTCAATATAATTACATTTTACATGAGTTTGTTTTCTTTGTCTTTGTTGAAAATCATGACTTTCTAATCGATATCATGATATTCCTTGAAGTATAATTTACATGGAGCTACATGTACATGTACATGATAAGATAATTTTTTTTTATAATATACATGTAATTTACATGACACTTGGCAATTGCTGATATACTGCTATACCACTGCTGCTACTGTTGTCGCCGCTGCTGCTACTACTACTGCTACCGCTGCTGCTACTACTACTGCTACCGCTGCTGCAGCTACTGCTACTACTGCTACTATAACTGTTGCTGCTACTACTACTACTACTACTACTACTACTACCACTACCTCTGCAACTACTACTGCTTGCGCTGTTAATTTTTTTAGAAAAAAAAAATATAGGATAGGCTTAGGCCTACATGTAAACCACAATAGCCTCAGTAGATGTTGGATATGTGAAAAATGTTTTTGTCAGCCAATTTAGCGATGAGCATAATTTGTTACATTTATAAGCTACACCTCACTCGATTATGTAAGAACCAAGAGTTTTTCTTCGGCTAGACAACAGCTAAACACAAACCAGGATGTTATTTAGACTTAATCTATGAGTTATCTTCTCTTTGCTAAATATGCAGCAAATCTTGCATTCAGCACACATTGCGTCTTCATAATTTTGTCAGGCAGATTATAGATAGTTTGTAGAACATGCATGGCTCTAGTACTACGGCATTAATAAAAGTTGCAAGAATTGGGCAACATTTTTACCCAAGCATAAAATTTGTGGCCCGATGGCTGTGATATTGCTGTAATTTCCGGTAAATAAACAACTCGAACATCCAATCGGGAGTTCCGGCCTCTGTCTAATGCAATATAGCAAAACACGATGACATTTGTTTGTTTGCTAGTTTTTACATGTGCAATTTAATCTTTGCCAATAAAAATTTGCATTTTTAAAATTCAGGATAATAGAAAAAGATTGTTGAGGTCCATGCTGGCAACAGCACTGTGGCTGGCCAAATCAACAGATCGTATTGCATGTGTTTTTACTTTAAGATCTGAAGCCATAATAGCGGAACCAGAGGCCAACAGATGTAGTCACATCCAAAATGTAGGCGTGCAGAGTCACGCAGAAGGCAACATACACGTAAATAGCTCATTAGATAGTGTATTCGGTAGCACTGTAGTATATACTGGTAACAACCTTCAATGACTCTCTGCCGTTTTTATGGAAAATGGTAAAAAAGGTCAATGAGCAAATTCTTTGTGTGATACACGAGTAATATGTAAATGCTGTAAGCATAAAATGGAAAATAAATTTAGCACAATGGGTGCAACCTAATACGATGTAAATTAAAACAATATAATGGCCTTGACAGTTTTAATTTTACTTCTAATATTCTGTTACGACATTGACTAGCCTCAGTACCAAGCCAACCAGAACAAAGGATAAGCAAGTGACTCAACAACCATAGAAATTTCTCAGCAGGCTGATGTCTGCAGTCAGTAGCTATAACACACATTATCAACCTGGTCATATAGCTAAGATAACCTATCAGTTTATCTACATGTACATGTATAGCTAAGATAACCTATCAGTTTATCTACATGTATGGGTACGTACGCACTCATCAATAAACGACTCACCATTTCCAACTGTCTTTGAAGACGCCCAATCCTCGTGACACCATCGAACCTTGCCCTGTACGGACATCTTGTTTCCTTAGGTAGTGATAATCCTGGCAAAGGTTTACTGTAAGAGCATCTCTTGTCAAATGAGTCTCGAGAGAACACTGAAAAAGACTTGGGAGGTTTATATGGAACAATTTGTTTTTCTTCCTCAACCTTCGGTCTTACAGAGTCTTCAACCTCTTCCACCATTCCTAAGTTAGTAGCCATGTTCAATAGTAGATAGTGATGATGTATCTACATGCACATGTGTATGCAGATAGTGTTCAGTAGTGACTGATACTCGGAGTGACGTTGGAGTGACGTTACCGAAATTGAATGCCTGGCCGCTACCCATCGATCTGGTCTGCTTTAGTTGTAGTAGGCTACATAGTGGTTACATGCATAAATATTATTTGTTTGATTGTGTAACCTAACAGCTATGTCAAAGAGTTTATGCTTCCCATCCATAATGAATTATAACTTTTATCTGAAAAAGCTGTCTTCTCCCCAGAGTTGTGGAGAAGATAATTCTATGGTTCACAAATCCATGAAAATTAGGGATAGAGGATTCAGACATTCGTTTGGAGTTACCCTCCCATGTCCACAGTATATGAAATGCATTGTGATATTCCTGGTTGCAACTGTTGCGAGAAGACAAATCTGACTAAATTTGCTGGTCCACAGTTGCAAGTTTGGGACAAAATTGCTAATTTGTGAGGGTGCCAATGAATGTCAATGCTAATGCAACCTCTGCAATATTGCCTTGAATTTCACCAAATCTTGTAGTCATGCGACCGAGCTATATGTACATGTATTATAGGCCTATATACGAGTTACCATTGTATGTGGGTTGTGGACCATGCACTCGTCTAGGTAGATGGAGATGACATGCTATATCATCATAACATAGCATGTTTGTTAGTATTCCTGTGGGAAAGCTATTTTCTCTTTGTGTTTATTGAGTCTGAGATGAAGACAATCACATGTCCTAAGTTCCTCATTACCGCATGCATCTACATGATTGTATAAAGTGTGCTTTTCTCACTCGATTGCTCCACAGGCTATGTGCCAGCTTGGATCCCCATTTTTTCATCTATTTTTCTACAACTAATTCACTTTTATAATAAACGTTTACATTTGAGTGGCTAGAAAGGAGTTGTCTACTTTTTTCTGTTTCATTGTTTGTAGCACTATAGTGGCTATTTATTTCACAGAATGAACACATGGAAGAATTTCTTGGAGCAGCTACACAAGAACCTGTATGCACGTTAGGTTTGATATACCATGTCCATAAGCCCATCGTACGTCGTAGAACTTCGCTAAGCAAAGACTAACAGTTTTCTTGGTTGCCATTCACCCCACTACCATGATATGATTGGTTAGCACAGACACCATTTGGCTTTTCACTCAAGTGGGCTAGAGACAAAGTTCAAGTGACGTGTATAACACAGCTCAAGTTGGGAGTTCGATCATACTATCATTCATTCTGAATCAAACCATACACGTAATATATGCACAGGTCGACGCAATAGATTTGGGAGTTGCATTCTCTCCTGTCATTCTGGTATAGAAAGTGTTTTCATTATCTTATTTGACTTACCGCCTTCTACTATCCCCTGAACGGCTTCTTCATATGACTCTCTACCTATGTCATTGGAGTTATCCTCTTTATACACATCTCTACCCAAACCATCTGAGTTACCTTCTTCCATTTAACGAGGACACTGAGAAGGTCCACGACCTACATGCATATCATAACACACATTTGAATGACTTTTATTATAAATCATGCATACGTACGTAATTATACCCAAGCCAATGCAATAAATTTGGGAGTTGTATATCCACTTTCTATAATCTAGTAAGACACACATTTTTAAACAATGCAATAATTACCTGCATTATAATTAGCTAGCTGCTCAATGCAACATAACAGTCCATTGTCACCTCATTTCTAGCGCAGGTTCTAAAAGTTGAACTTTGAAATGGGTTTCAGAAAAAGTGATAAACGGACTTCACAGCTTGTAAAATCACTGCTAACCACTTCCATACCTGCAACCTTCGATGATCACTACCCCTATTGCTATATGCTATATACCCACATGTATTATAACATAGTATTCTATAGCTACGGGCACCAGGTTAATTGTTTTACTCTCTTTTATTACACAATCATCTCCCTCGGCAATGAATAGGAGATATTCTTTAATTGCCAGCATAGGCTCATTATTTTTACATTGATAATAACTTCAAATGTGCCTGCTACAGTATATAGGATAGATTGTAGCACCTACATGTACATGTATAATATTATTAATATTATAGTCTTTAGTATGTCTTATAATGTAACATGTAGTCCGGGTATCAGATTTGACAGGTCAATATTTATTACCTACGCTAGGTTGATAGGGCCAAGATTGGTTTGAGGATATTGAAGAAATCTATCTGTACAACATAACCTTATCGGAAAGCTGTATATCAAAGGGGCGCTAATGTACAATGCTTACATAGTAGCTAATTATCCATAGCTTGAAATCCAAATTTTAGAACTAAGTTTTAATTTTAACCCTCTATGCAAATGGGTGTAAAATGTTCTCATTTTGAGCCCTAGGTAACTTTACACTATGATACATACAATGCACGCAGTTGCCAAGTTTTGCATTTCCAATAATATGTGTCGCGCAAAGATATCAAACAATGCTACCTAGAATTGGGGTTCAGCTAGCTGCCCTTGGTTCTATGCTACAATCAGCAAACCCAAATTTACATCTTAGTGGGCCTAAGGCTGAGGCTATACCCCAAACTCATTAATGCTAGCCTGTGTATCAATTGACTCTCTTACTGGAACTTAGTCTACCAATCAACAAGAGAATAATCTATACTAACAAATGAATTAATTGGGTTGGTCACTGTTATAATGACCAATGGTTACCCAGAATAGGATGTAATTAGCCATCACTATGAATTGCATGCCTACTATGTTATTAGTAGTAGATAATTATTGCTGACTTGATCGCTTGTTTCATTTGCTATACCCTCCTTTTGTTACTATGATTTCATCCCAATTGAAAACTGTTTGGTGCTTTTTTTATCCTCATCTTTTATATGGAATCGAATTCTGGGGGCATGCGAATAAGACCGCGCTTAAACGCATCGCGGTCCTCCAGAAAGCAACTGTCAGAGTAATTTTAAACATTAAACCGAGAGATCATGTCACCTCTCATTTTAAAACCCTAAAAATCATGCCAATTAAAATGCTTTTTAAATTCGCCACTTTAAAACTACTACTTAAAACCTTTCCTCCAGAATTTTTATTTTCAATGATGACAAAAAGCCATCACAACACACGGCAACAAAGCCTTAAAACAAAGAAAGCCAACAACGAACGAGGTGAGAGGTCCTTGTTGAACACAGGAATTGTCCTGTACAACAAGTACCTAATGGGGGTGGAGACTGGCACCGCTGCCTGTCGCGTGGATGGTCTGGCTGCCCTCATGTGGGGGGTCGCTTAGGGCCGGTGGAGACTGCATGTCCCTGCCGTCCTTGCGTGGGGTGGTTCTGCGGCGGTGGAGAGCTTTTTAGTTGGGCAGCCTTTTCTCTAGCTTCGGGCTATCTGGTTTGTCCTTTTGCTTTTTTATATATGTCTTTTAATACCTTTTATATCTTTCAAAAATAGCAATAAACGCACTATATTACACCATGCATACCGTAACAACCCAAAGACCCCAATATCGTTTAAATCAACTCAACCAAAGATGGCGGACATAATCTATAGCCTAATTTTACATAATTATATTATTTACTACCCTGGCATGATGTATTATATTAATGCTTGAATATGGGATGTAATAAGAGGTCGTTCTAGCTAGTGTCTCTATTCCATTAGCTAAAAATAATATTATACCATAATTTAGTTGGCTATTATGCACAGCCTGTGGTTCTGCCTACCTTGAGATTTGTTTCTTGTAGTCCTGAAGCAGCCTGTCTTTACTTTTGTGTAGGTACAAATACATTTACATGCTTTCTAGCAGTTCTATGTCACCCTCACATCTGCAATAAATTATAATGTTAATCAAAGTTAATATTCTCCACAGCCAATACTGACGTCAAAAATACAATTTGTAGTTAAAAGAATTCAATGTCACTAGTTGTTGTTATGTTCTTAGATTAGATAATGTAAGGATCGACTTGATGGTTATAATTATAATATTGGTAATATAATATGGGTAAATAGCAATTAATACAATGATACAAGAAACATTATAATTATGATACATGTATGTATTCCTTATATTTTGATACTATAGTAGTCCTAGTATAATCATCAGTGGAAAAGTTTTATATTCACACTCTTGTAGTAGAAGGTGAAGTTTTTCACTGTTGCTCATATAACCTTAAACAGGTGCAAATTTTGTTAACCACCGCTGTTCACACACCACTAACCACACACCACTAACCACACACCGCTGTTCACACACCACTGTTCACACACTACTGTCCACACACCATACACTACTGTCCACACACCGCTGTCCATACCATACTTGTCAAGTGTCCAAATTTTGTTAGGACAGCCCCTGGTTTTTTTTGTCTATCCTATTAACTCTCCAGTGTCCTGCTTTTTATCTATAGTAAATTTTTTTTCTAAGCCTCATAAAAAAGATGCAACCTAAAATAAATCATTTAAAACCGATCAAATATCACTAAAAGGGATAATTTGATATCTCTTACGGTGTAGAAACAGTTTTTATTGGAATAAATAGGCACCTAAACTACATGCTTATCTAGAAATTCTGGTACGTGTCCAGCTGGAATTTGAGCAGACAAGACCAGATTTGCTCAGATTTTTTGCTCTTGCTCCTTGGCAAGTAAGTTCCACACACCACTGTCCACATACTACTGTCCGCACACGGTTGTCCACACACAATGAGTGAATAGAATTTGCATGTACTGCACCACAAGGGCAGTTGACCAGTATTTTCAGATGTGTTTTAAATGCAACTGCAGCAACATGCATCTACATGTACATGTGATGTGTTGCATGCTGTACGTCTTGTAATCGTGGCAGATGTTACATACAACATGTGTTCCGTTGTTTGACCTACTGCAGTTGTACATGTATGTATAAAGCTAGAATATCCTCTACCAGCCTGATCAGAATATCATATTGTGCATATTATACAATAGTGGCTATAGCTGGCAGCTCTCTGTGTTTAGTATTATAAAAAGGTCTTTACCCTCTTGTAATAAGCTCAAGCACCCATTAGCCAGAATAGACTAGGAGACTGTAATTACTGAGCACAAACACAACAAATCTAACTGAAGAATTACCTATTGCTTTGAGGGTGTCAAGGGAGTCAATAGCAACGATAGCAATGGTGATTTCTTTCAGGCATTTAAGAGCAAAATCTACACGATCATTTTACTGAAGGGTAACCCATTACTTGTAGGCTTCCTTTCCCTTTATGGGAGCAGCCGTGGCCAAGTGGTTAGAATGCTGAGCTTTAATCATGTTGAAGGTTCCAGGTTCGAATCCCAGTCACGGTGGTGTTGGGAAGAGCAACAAGCCACAATTGCTCCTGTGCCTCACATAAAACTCCTTGAGGTCGTGCAAGCCAGCATGCCTTCAAGGCACTCCTCTACCCCTGCCAAAAAGTTCGTGTCATCTGGGCCTTTCACACAGGGTGTTGGCCAGCACTGGCGCCTGGCAGTGCAAGCTGCAAGGAGCTGGTCACGCCAAGGAGTACAAGCCAGTGAGTCTTTTTCCTTTCCCTTTATGATGCTTTGGTCTGTAAGGTATTGTTGTTGGTTTCTGATTGGATGTGTCTCACATCAACATATCATTTAACATTTTATTTGCAAACTGTAAGCAGTTGGTTCTGAATTCAGGGGTACTAGGACATGAAAATTCACATCTCTTTTACCTTCTTCATCAGGTAAATTTTTTTCGAATCTAAATCAACTTCATCTTCATGTGTTCTAAAACTTGCCTCATCCGGAAAGTTCCATCTCAATCAGTGTGATAAAACTAATTTTATTCAAGATCGCACCTCCTGCTTTCATGCACTATCAAAAGATTTTTTCATAGTTGTGCAGGAGATGACCGATAGTCAGAGTGCTTCTCACTGTACTCTTTTAGCGTTTAGTTCACGCTGTGCGGGCGATCTGAACTGGGTCTTTACGGAGTCACTAGTGTCCACTATTCGCGATGATTCATAATATTCTGCGTTTAAGAAATGGGTCTGATTTTGATGTAAGACTAGGTTATGATTTAGCACCACTTTCTATGAGTTCACAAAGTGCTCTTTTCGAGACCCACCGTGTTATTACAGCAGAGCCTGGAGAAGAAAGAACATCCAAGTCAGTGTTCCTAGTCTCATTCATATCCAAGTCCCCCTGATTTTGGAGAAGAATCTCTGATTTTCAAGCTAGATTTTCACACCTTAACCAAACTGGACACCCCCCCTCAGGGTTGAACCTTCTTAATTTTTGTTCAGAGAAACCTGACAATGATGTAATCTTAACTTAAACAATAACTATTTTCAAATAAAACTTAAACTTGAACTACATAGTACAATGTATGAGGAAATTAGCTTTGTATGCATACACGATAAATGCTATATAATTCAAAATAAAATGTTTAATCTGTATTAATCACATCATAAAATCTATCTAATCATTTGAATATCCCTTCCTACATTGTATACTATAACTACTAATAGTTTACAAGTACAACATACCTGGTATTATTGATAATATCAATGGTAACAAGACAGCTGGTAGTAAAATACAGTGTAAGAGAACAGTTGAAATACGATACTCTATTTCCAACTTGGTAACACGCACTCCTTGTTATAATATGTAATAGATCCTCAGCCCATATTCATACACAATCTATATTGATTTTATAGAGAGAGTAGTTTATTGCTTGCTATTGCTCAACTATGCTGTATAATTCTCCTTTGCACATCAAAACTAGTATTGCATATACTTGCCATGGTATATATTCAACAGAGAGCTATGATAGAGCTCTATATATACATTATACGCATATCACTGCTACTGAAGACGATCTATAATGCATATCTGCTTTGTATCTATATATATAGATGTAGTAAATGCAATTAAGTCTTCTATATGACATTTGCTTACAGAGAAAATTTGATTTTCCTAGTATAATCCTATAGGATATAATATTTATTACATGTAGTGCCTTGTCCATAGGGTAGCCTTGTACTTTTATGTGAATAATTAAGCCCTCTATCAAATATAGCTGACTCTGCTATTTATAGACCTACTTACATGGAAAACAACCCTGCATATAAAAGAATGGCCAGGGTTTACTTTACAACCACAAGTAGGCCGAGACTCTAAAAGCTCATAGCAGTATAATATTATACTAGTCTCCAGCTAGCAAGGTTTTTCTTCAAACTGCTGTAAAATAATCTCAACCTCTTTCTGGAAATAATTGTTAGTAAACTGTAGTATTGTAATTGATAGATTGTTTTTACAATGTGTATCATGAAAAATTTATCAGAATTCCACATTTTACATGTATGTCAGTGTGTTATTCTATAGCCTATTCGTGGTTGGTATAAATTAAATAGCTATAGCAGGGGAGATAACTGGAGCCAATGTCAGCTCATAGCTTAGTCCTAGTGAAAAGTAATTTATTTCTGAAGTTGTTAAACAGAAAATTAATAGCTAATACCAAAATTACTCGCTGTTTTTCAGCTGGAAGTACAGAATTATGCAGATGTTATAAACTTTATATTGGGTATCTTACTATACAGTTTGTGATGTAATTGATATAAAATAATTATACCTGCTCAATATATACAGGCAATAGCTATTCTTACATGCATATATTACATGCATATATACATCACTATGATGGGAATATCAAATGTAGCATATGCATGTGCATTGTACATTACTTGTATGTAGTGATAACATAATAGATATCAATTATATTTGATATGCATCTTTCCTAGTCATATAATATATCTGATAGGTCAAATCCAGTGGGAGGTAATTTACACACAACATGCACTGACAACTACTTTCCAATGATTTGATTAGTAAACCCTCTCAATAGTATAAAATCACTTCAACGCAATCACCAGTTTACTGCAGACTGTGTCACTGTTTCAATATCAAGACCTTCCAACTCCATAGGAATTGTCCTCTCACTCCCTGTTTCAACCCCCTGGTTGGTTCAAGATAGATACGTATTTCTATGTAGCCTTGCTTCTAGAACTTGTAATAGCTATATCACTCCTACCTGATCGTACATCATTACAACTTGCCCCTCTCCTAAAATAATATTCTCCAATTAGGTTATTTTTAGTCTTATATATAATTATGATACTTACTTGCACCAAGTTGTGATATAATCTGTGGTCACTATGTGATAGAGCACCTTTTACTCAAGTCTAATCTGATAGCCAGGCAGCAATAGCTTTGCTTCACGCTGCCAGCAGAGTCTGAGAGGTTGGAAATACAAACAGGTAACAGCTTGAGATGTTTTAACTGGCAGCACTTGAGCGTGCTATTATTTATTTCAGAGTTGAATACCCACATTTTATATAGAGATAGACTGCAAACCTCTATAATATGTGGCAGCTACATGTGCATTTATTGCTTCGATCAATACATACTACGTTTATATAATATAATAGTCTTTACTTCATTGCTGACTGGCTATTGTTATTGTGTGTACAAGAGTTGATAAGAAAATATAAGTTAATTTTCATTCTCATATGAGTTTCTTTAAAATGATACTTTCGCTGGAACTCCTGTCGCTGATCAATAATTCAATAATATAAAAATATGCATATAACATAACGTTATAGATTATAAATTACTCTAACAGCTGGTGTACACTGTAGTAGGGCAATGTTCCTCATAGCTACTAGCACTAGGTCTACTCGACTGTTGCTGTGAGCAGGTTTTCTGATCCAGGATCCAAACTACTCCGTAGTAATAATAGGCTGTATACATATTAATTCAACAGCATCACTAGCCGATTTCTACTGTGGAAAACAAACATCACTGAAACTGCAGATGCTGTCAGTTTTTGTCTTTTTAACTGGTCTGAATTTTCTTGATGCTTGTCACTAGGAACTGGAAGGCTGTTGGCAATGCAGTCATTCCTAACAAGTGTTTGCTACACAATTGTTATATTTACATGTACATGTACGTTATTGTACAATATTTTTGAGAAAACACTAAAAGTGTGCGGATAATTATTAGGTAGCAAACAATAGAACACAACTCCCCATTGGGGAAATGCATCAATCTGAGATAGCATAACTCTGAATTTTAATTGCATTTATTTATTGTGATATAAGGATCACTATTATGCTGGTAGCTCCCTTTTTAGCGACACCACTGAATGGTGATCGAATGAGTAAACTATTAGTCTACAGGAACATGTTAAGACCTGTATCAACCTGCCACCCATTGTCTCCAAGACACTTACACTTTCTGCTCATATACTGACTGAAGAAAATATTGTAAACATATACTTACTGGTTTACAGAAATAAATCATAACTAGTAACTACCTTCCACTCAAATATACAGTGGAAGTAGCATCATATCTTTATTTCCTTTATACACAAAGCAAAAATGTATAGATCAGCTTATAGGCGTGTCAAACGTACTCTACGTCACAATTAACTTCAGGATAAATGCAGGTATATTTTTTTCTCATTTCATCTGTGTTTCTAATGCGCTAGTAGTTATAGCACTTCATCTGCAGTAGTTATCCACTCTTTGTGTTTCTATTCATTAGGAGAGGGCAACTTCTACTGACAGCTAATTACAAAATATTGTAGTAAAATGCTATCCAAATAAATACATTTTCACCCAACAAGTGAGGCCTATTCAATGATTCATCAGTGCTACCATGAACTATGCATCTACAATGTACATTTGCATATCACGGAAATCAAGACCTGGTAGGCTAGAGTTAGACTAAACACATGCGACTTCAAATTCCACTCCAAATTCTACTCCAATGTTGCCAAAATGTTGCACTGCTCACTGCCCGGTTCCACGCATAGTAAAACATAGAGCATATGCAAGTATGTTCAATAGTAGGGTCATAAGATTTGAGCTGCAAGATTACATACCGTCCTACTATTGACAGTGGAAATACAGAAAACCTTGCAGGCTTAAAGCTCCAGCCCGCAATAATAATGGTGATTCGCACATATATAACAGGCAGGCCAATTTATTATATTACGTTGATACATGTAAGTATAACTTTGCCTGTACCGTAATATAGCATGTTTTACACACATCTGTTGTGTTAATAGACCATCATAAATATTGAATAATATCTAATATAAATACGATAAGCCTACTGACACAGTGACTTGGTTGCAGGACCAATACATACTGCTTACAGGTATTAACTTTTACTGTGATACAACTTGAGACTATAGCAAATTTTGATTGAAATTTTGCACAACAATTATATACAATATTATATGGCCATAACTTATATTGCTATTATACAAAGCAAAGGCAAATGCAAAGGCCTACCTTATTGTACAAATTCACAACACGTCATTGCATTGGTATACAACTTGTATATGCAATATTGTAATTTTATACAAATAATGAAACTATATATAAATCAATGGCTTTGTTGCATAGCTAGAAGTGCTACAGTGTCACTTCAGTACCATAACACTTTATTATTCCAACACATGATTATTGACTTATCCATGTTTTTCACCCTAAACGCTTCAGTACTTGTATTAGCATTATTATTGATTCTTGGTTTGGATAGAGCAGATGCTGACTAATTCATTCACAAGTATACAGACAGCATAACTAAACAGTCTACTGAATCACCACTAGCCTGAGTGCTAGTCACTCTCTTCCTCTACTGAAACTTGGCACAGTTTTACCTGCGTTGCCTGGAGGCAGTTTAGTACAGAGAGTGTAGTACCTACCATTATAGACATAGAGACTGTGTGTAATGGAGGTCATCTGTACTAAATTCATGGCAAATGCCTGGAAGAAGGATTTGTGTACCAATTGTCAGAGACACGAAAGTGAACACAGTGGGGAGACAATTCCCTGCAGATCCAAGACAAAGGTTAGTGTGAGTAGTATTAATAGCTAGTAATGGTAATGGAAAAGACACAAAACTTCATTTTAATGTATCGTATCGATCAATCATAGCCCTGTTATGCTTACTTTACATCTAAGCAATCAACAGAGGGGTATGTCTGGCTTTATCCCATTAGACATCATTGCAATCCAGATGGTAGGTAAATATTACAATTCATAAACATTTTACATTGTCTACATCTAATATTCTCTCCTGTTCTGATTGATACATGTACTATGTAGATGTAGATGTACTAACACCTGTTGTCTGTCATTGTGTATGAAATATGCATGTCATTCTATGTGCCAGAATGTGCTACTAACTTGGTAACCAAAGATGCTACACATAAGACAAACTGTACTAAATAAAATATGGCGAAATAGTATAAGAATAGACTAGTGCTGCAGCTAATCCCTCACGGGTTCAGCTGGGCACCTTTTAATGCAGTCGATACAGCGGATTAGGAACTGCACGACTTTAAGTTGGTTTATTTTTCGGTTACTTATATAAGATTTCGGTTTCCAACTTTAATTTGCGAAATAAATTTTGATTGGTAATTTGCTGGTGTCAGCGTAAGAGGTTGTAGAGTTGCACTGTCTAAGCTACAAATGAGTAGTAGGGGGTGGTGTACAACTACCCGACTCATACATAATAGAACAAGGCTAGAACTGAGCAGATAGATTTGAAAGACAGGGAAAAAGAGAGAATCCGTGAGATTCGATGTAACTTCTCAGTCACCCATATCGATCCTGCAGTATCAGTAACTCACATCAAAGTATTTACATATTGATTACATAGATTCTCTAATTAGCTAATATTATTTACACTAGCTAGATTTCGTTTGTTTACTTTGCCAAGGGAGCTGAGCTAAAATAAATATAGAATACCTCTATGTACCAGGCTCTACAGCTTCACTTTTTACTTTCTGCTTAAATGTAATAACTTAAAACTCGCCACCACAACAGCAGAGAGTTGCATGCTATATATTAGTTACCTGGCAAAGACAAGTCTCATTCAGTGCATTAGTCACCACAGAGAAGATAACTCCAGCATACCTTCAACAGCAATTCCTTCCATTTACACATAAATGTAGATTGATCACTACTAAAATTGACATTCAATTTATATCCTGTAAAAGTTGTTACAATCACATGCTCAGTTGCCTACTTGATGTGTGAATTACTGACTATTTCAGCCTGTAGAGCTGCATTCATTGATTTCAATCCAGATTGTATAATACATGTATAATTGCACTTATTTGGCTGTAGCCTACTTCAACTTGATAGTTGTGATTGTGACAAATCAATATAATGCTAGCAGATAATACATGACTGTATGATGTATGCATGTTTGCAGTCGCTAATAGCAGATGATACACGCATGATGTATGTATGTTTGCAGTCGCTAGTAGCAGATAATACATATATTATGTATATATGTTTGCAGTCGCTAGTAGCAGGGCTATTTTATGACCAGTGACTCATGTACTTCCTGGTAGATGAGCAATATGGCCCACATTTTAATATTTATACATTATTTTCTATCCAAATGATGGTCAATACTAATTATGTAAATGACCTGAAGTTGTTATAGATCCTGCATAGGTATATGCACATACATGTACATGTAGGCCCACACATATTTTGATGTATTATCATTTATAGTCCTATGCTTTCTTGTACTACCTGGGGAATACCACTAATAGTACATGTATACATGTATGTCATGTAATACATATACATGTACATATACATACAGATACAGGTTATACATTACATGTTATTATAATTGGGGCCTAAATAGTATGTTGGTACTAATTTGGAGTTGTAAACTCTTTCATCTGTTCCTAGTATCTTGGGGCATTATACAAACACATACAAATGTGTAATACAACGCCAGTAGCTCTTGGTACAAGTCATGTATGGACACAGTCTACAAACACATCAGGTTCCCAATATACATGCACCAGTTTATTTTATTGCCATGTTGTAAACATTGAAACATGTATTTAGTGTATTCGGTCTCACAGTTCAATGATGAGAGCAATGTGGATATAGGCTACATACTACACTGTACATATGGGTATAATATAACTCCTTGATATAACAGTCTCCCAAATATAGAACACCGGAAATCTGCAATATCTTATTCTCACAATTACAGAATAACGATGCCCGAAAAGGAAGTGGTTCAACAATCTCTCAACAGGAAGTGAAGGTGACTCAGTTAGCAGCAGCATCTGCTACATCCTCAATTTCCAGACCTCAACAGGCTCCTCCTGCTAAACCTGACCAGGTAATAGCTAATATTTTATATTGTTGGCTAATTATGTGCTTTTGTGTATTGTACAGTATAGACTATAGAATAATACAATATCAGTCAGCGATCACTCTAGTTGAAGCTGCCACATAGTTATGTGTTTGTGTGACAGAGAGGTCACGTCTCAAGGTTCATGGTTGTTACTACCAGTAATCCTGATGGAATTTTAACCTTGGACTTCTAACTGACAACCTCTACTACCACTGGACTACTAATACTTCTTGGAACGGTACATTGTAATTGTATATACATGTACATGTTATTGTGTGGTAGGCCTACAGGTAGATAGTATAAGAGCTTACACCTCATGTAGAATGTAGGCTATAGCAAGTGTAATGGTGTCTTGATTAAAGCAGGTAGAGACTTGAAACCTCTGCCCAAAAGTACCTTCCCTTAATTCTTATGTTATGAAATACAGAATTCAAAATTGAAAATCAAACTAGTTTAATCTGTGTAGTTACAATGTAGCTCCTTGGAGAAAAAACGTGTTGCATAATTTTTGAAATTTCAAGTATGAGCCGAACTGATTATAAACTAAGCTTACCCTAGATTAGACTTGGCATCTGGAGATCACATTTAGATGATATTATTTAAATGATAATAAGCCTATTATAAAATTAAATACAAGAGGAGCTAGAATGTGACAGGTAAGCTACAGAAGTATAGAGGTAGGGTAAGCTACTCTAGTTATAATGGCAGAAGAGGTCCAACATTATACATGTAGTTCAACTGGAAGAGGGTCCCACAGTCCCACTGCATATGCATGTACATGTATATGTCAATTCCTAAATCACAAATATACAACCCAGCTCTGTTATAAACTGACAGATTTTTAGTCAAGTCTACAGCTAATGTAACATGAAAGCCTAGACTCTCTGATGGCATATTTGTAATTGTCCCCTCTTAACACAACAGCAAAATATCTTCTAAAAAGCTTAGCCTGGGCACCAGAATGATGCAAATAATATCTCAATCACTACTTGGATAGGCCATTGTACAGTCGTCACAATCAATTTGGAACCAGCCTTCAAAAATGGCCCAATGCTTTCTTTGGAGTTGGTTGATTCATACATTGAGAATAATAATAACATTATTATAGAATGTCATTTGTTGACCATGGGCTATCGCACAAAAAATATGCACCTTCACAACACATCTGGTATAATTGAAACATTGTAAGCCACTAAATGTAACACAGATATACAGTAAATTGCACAAACCTCAGTTCATAAAAAATTCATGGTTATACCAGGATATTTGTTATTATGATTGTTTTTTGTCTCTATCTGTTTTAGTATCTCATCTACTAGCCTGCTTATTGCAGGACATTTTTTATTTACGTTCAACTGTCTATAGTTACTTCTGGAATATACAAGAATGTGACATGCATGCTAATTAGATTATATGCTGTATTTATTTATTATTTACTATTAAAATATTTCAGTATTATTATAATTTAATTATAGAGTACTGGCACTACATTGTAATAATATTTTGTAAGACTACACCTACACAAGGCAGAGGCTTTCCTGTTTACAAGGGATTGAGGTCATTAGCATAAGTTTAGGTGTTTGTGCAGTTAGTTGATTGCAATTTTTAGAAAAAATTCAAGTAGATCTGTTTTGGTAGTCTGGATGGGCGAGTTCTGAACTAGTAATGATAATTATGCAGATATGAATGACTATTTTCAAACATTTCAACTGACCACAAACTAAATTTGGTTATTTAACTGTCAGCTGTTTGCTGTAAATGTAGTTACATACTCATCTACAGTGTGACAGTATGACAATACATAATAATTTATTGCAACATAGGCATTAGTGATACAAAACAAAAATATTGATACACCCACTTTGTTGAGGAGATGGTGCAAGCCCTTTAAACCAAACCAATTTAGCATTCACTGCTCACTTGGTTCTGAAGGGTTTCATGTTGGTCTCTGAGAGCATGATTTATAGGCTATCCGTTGAAAAGGATGTCTTAGTGAATGGCCAGCTTTCTGAATAATAGAATAGTAACAGTAATTACACTGAATATAGTAACAGATTCTACAATAATTTGTTATAATTATTGTGAACGTACATAACAATGTCTGTAATGTACATGAACAATGTTGCTATTGCTAAGGCAGCATTGTGCAGTAATTAGGTCACAGTAATTAGGTCACAGTAATTAGGTCAACAGACTCTCACTAATCAATTACCATTGCTGCTTAAACACAACACAATTAATTATTATTTAGGCTATTAAATTTAAGCTTTTCAAATAAGTTGCTTTTATTGTCTATGATTTTAGTTACATAAACCGACTAAATCAAAGCTTCCAACAAGATCAGTCCCATCTAAGTATTCAGACGTTAGCTCTACTCCCAGTAGCAACTCTACTGTTTCTACCATTGCACAGGGTCAGCAAGGGAGTAAAAACAGGGTAACTTCTGCACCACCCAAGCCACAGCGAGCAGTGGGGCGTTCTGAAAGTGCCCGCTGTAAGCCCACTCCGGCAGCGAAGCCTGTGGGATTGCAGGCTAAGAGTTCACTGGCTAGAGCAACGAGTCAGCGTCAGCCACGGACAGGTGCTTCCAGAGCTACAAGGGGTGCTGATAAAACTATCAACAAAAGTACTACCTGTCCGGAGACTTCAGTCATCCCACAGGAAACGCGTGAGTTTATGGAACCCAGGCTAGACCTGGTGTATTCTAATTTTGATTGTTTCTGCTGTACAGTGTGAACTAGCTATACAGTACATGAGCTGTGTGTAAGTAGAGAACTAAAATACACAGCACATGGGATCACGTCAACAACATTTGCAGACTGGTCATATCTGTAATGGCACCAGCCCAGTGACATTGCTGCAAATCCACTTGGCAGTTGATTTACTTGAGAACTGAGAGGTTTTTTAACTGTCAAAATTAGAGACTACATTGAGGTTATTGTGACAGCAACTGTAACTCCTGCTGTAAGTCTTTTCTGTCAAAATGACCTCACGCACTTTTCATAATGTACATAGTTGCAATGTATCCAATTTCTAAACTATGTATTATTTCTTCTGCAATTTTATTGTGTTAAATCCATGAAAAGTTTCAAGAAGTATTGGAAAATTGCCAAACCAGTGGAACTGCATTGACCTCTAGACCCTTGTACTGGAATTATCATCCTGATTACTGTAGAGATAATCTGGGCTCAGAAGGATGTTGTTCTCAACATGAATTATGGTTATACATACCTATTGTACCATTTATGTCTTCGCCTCATTAGAGACCACCATATATTTGCATGAAATACGTGATTGAAATGCGATATGAGATTTGGGAATGACACTTGTATCCTTCCTTTTCATTGGCTATTGGAGAGTTTGTGTTTGCACTAAAACATAAGTATAACTAGGAAAGCTTAGGCTGTTGTATCATAAAGTATACAGCCCTGGAGTGGCTCTAGATGTTGACACTGCTTACAGCTGGTGAGAGAGCTGATGGTACAAGGAACACGGCTTCTAGTGAAGAAGTAAACGGTGAAGCAATGTCGACTATTGTTGGTAGCAAGGAAAATGTCGAAGAGGTTTCAGAAGACACAACAGGAGACACAGAGTTCCACGAGCAGCAGACGCTGAGAAATACTCTGAGGAATTTAAACTTAGAACCAGATAAAATTAATGTGAAGGATATCGATGGGCTGCATAAGACGTTCCTTAATTTGCAAGGTATGTTTGGTAGTTGGTTAGAGTATACAATTTATCATTTATGTACATGCTGGGTGTGTGTATTGTTGTTTGATATAGGGCTAGGGGGTAAAGGGACATTTCGAAAATGACAGTTTGAAACAGTGTAGATTGAATTTAGAAGAACATAACTTACAGATAATTAATTTTAATTAATTAATTAAATAAAGAAAATAATAATAAAAAAATAAAAATTGGTTGAAATCTGGTGTTTGGGGTTAAGGGTTTCGAACTGTCTGGTGGTGAACTGTCCAATTTCGGAACGTCCTGGTTCTAACTGTCTTTTCGAACAGTCACAAATTCGTGTAGGGGTAGGCTACGTCTTGAGCTAGTCTGAAGATTTCCATTCGAAGGATGCAAGAGGGTTATATTTTAATTCACAATGTCTATTTGGACATCTCAAAGAAAATATCTGCCCTGAGGTATTGGGGCAAGGACTTAAACATAAGATCAATAAAATGGTTACAGGTTTCTCCCACAGTGAGAATTATAAAGTCCCAAATGGTTCATGAGTGCATTATTGTTTTACAAAGATTACCATAAGATTTCAGCTTTCATGGGTATATAAATGAAATAGTATGATCAACGGGCTAAGTTATAGGCTAGGTTAGGAAAGTAACTCTGTAACTAATTACAATGTACATGTATATCTGCATCTACATGTTCTATCTAGTACCTGTATCATTCTATTGGTATCGCTACAATTTTATTGTTGGGTTGTAAGTGTAGGAAATGAACTCCAGCCTTACAGTGGTAAAGAGACATCTCGAAAAAGACAGTTCGAAACAGAACGTTTCACAACTGGACAGTTCAAAACAGGACAGTTCAAAACTGTGTATGTAGGTTGCATTTAGAAGAACACAACTTGCAGATATTTAATTTTAATTAATTAATTTATTTCATTAAATAAAGAAAATACTATTAAAAAACCATTGAGTCTGGTGGTTGGGGTTTGAGGTTAGGCGTTTCGAATTGTCCGGCGTTGAACTGTCCATTTTCGAAACGTCCTGTTTCGAGCTGTCTTTTTCGAACAGTCGTACATTCCCTTACAGCATATTGGCATAGCAATATTTATTGAACATACAAAACACGTGGCCCATTTGACTTGTCACAACAAATTTTTTCTAAGCTGTAGATGGATGGGTGGGTGGCTGATAACAGCTCCCGCCAATAATGTGACCTATCCTTGAGCTATAGTGGTACATATAACTCCTCTAGGGATTATATCACCAGGGCTCTATTTACATGAACTGATATTAGCTGTATCTCCTCCAAACAGTTAGATATACTCCCTCTAGCAAACTACCTGGATGCCAGCATGGTGCCTGTAAGGTGCCTGTAAGGTGCCTGTAAGGTGCCTGTAAGGTGCATGTAAGGTGCCTGTAGGGTGCTATTTAACTAATACCTGAGAGTTGTGAGCTGTGACCACATTCCATTTTCTTGTTTCAAGTGTTTTTTTCAGCTAAATTCTGCATTCTACCTACTATGTACAATGCATATATTTTATCGACATAACTAAGTGTACAATGTAAGTAGTATAGTCAGTGCAGATCTGCACAGACACCCGGTCATTTCCGCGTCTTATTAGCCCTAGATCCAAAAACTCCCCGGGCGGACGACCACCCCACCCGTCCTCTCGCCCCCTCCCTTTCCCTAAACCTCACTCTATGTGCAAAGCCCTAGAACCTACCCCCCGATCGCGGGTGGGGTTTCAAAAACCTCATCGGCTGTTCCGTAGAACCCAGTCTAAAGAGCAAACCCCTCGCCCGGTCCCACGGCTCGGGCGAGGGGGCGCGCGCCCCCGCCCCTCCCCCGCTCTCCCGCCCCAACGACCCGTCGCTACCCTCGCGGGCGGACCGTCGGCTGGAGTAGGGTGAAGCGAAGGAAAATACGGGTTAGAGTAATGATAGGCTACATCCGTGCGGAGTGCCCGTGCAGAGTTTACGACGCTGACTATACTACTATAAGAAACTTACCGAGTGGTGGTGGTGCTTCCGGATGATTTCTTCGCCGGGGACTGTTGAGACTGAACTGGTTGGGGTGACACCGCACTCGCGCGCTCCTCCGTTCGAGCGCCCCCGGACCTTCGATGAAAGACTCGCGTCTTAACCCTCATTTTCCCCGGACCCTCCCCTAGGGAAATCACCCGTCCCCGTGACGAGTGGCGAGGGAAAGTGAAGGCGGTGGCTCTTCCGCGCTTCAAACCGTGGACTTCGCGAGGAGGTTAGCCGACGACATCATCGCTCGGAGGGGTAGAAATAGAAATAGATAAACGGGATAGATGGATGCTTGTCTTCTCATTGCCATCATCATCACCATCATCATCATCATCATCATCATCATCATCACCATCACCATCATCATCATCATCATCATCATCACCATCATCATCATCATCATCCTACAAATAGACCCGCCTCTACGATGATGTCGTTGACTCGCCACCAATTTCTTTGACCACCGCGTCCACTTTCCCCCGGGTAGCAAACTCCGATAGGGAGAGAGCGCATCGTGCGCGTGCGATGTCACCCCCCACCTACGAATGAAGACAATAGAAGAAATGTGAACTGATAAGGGGTGAGTATGAGCGGAAGCTGCGCTAGTACCGTCTACCCCTTTGGTTTGGAGAGGTAAATGGTTTTTAATGTATTAGCTAGTGTTTTATTGCTCGGTTTTAAGGCTACAACCGGTAAACCCTCCGTTTTGAGGACGGAGACCCCTTACAATAGAGAGTGAATGTGAAAAAAAATTATACGGATATATATATATATATATATATATATATATACAAGGGTTATGATGCACTGTTCGTTTACTCTCCGATTTATCGAATGAAGTAGTCTCATCTCCGAGAAATCAGTACTAACATTCTATAGGACTCGTACTCACCCCGTCTTCCGCAACCTTCCGCTTACCGTAGAAGTAGGTGAGTCCGGTCTTTAGCTGGGTATAGCTATACGTTTGATTTCCTCTTCTGATAAAACCCCGATTGTCTCCTCTCACCGACTCCCCTGTTTTGAGCACGGAGAGGAACTTCTCTTTGGTTAGGGTGTTTCCTCTTTTATTTAGTCCTTTGCTACTATACTTGCTATCGCCGTCAGCGGACCAACAAAAGTAAGTTTTTGAGTTGAGCGCGATGACCCCCTCCCCCCGAAACTCCTCCTTAAACAGACCAGGGGTTCGTGTTTCGTATCGCTGCACCTTCTCACAACATTCCCTCATCTCCCACTCTTGCCCGAGCACCTTGGTTGTGATAAAGTCTCCCTTGTGGCTATCGCAGAAGGGTCTGGGAAACCATTTACCATACTCTCTGTAGAACTCTTCTTTTTTATCTTTTCGGATGACCTCATCTATATTGCGAGCACTCAGGGCCATGTAAGCGCTATCCGTATCCATTTCTACGTACTCAAAGTCCTCTCTGCTGACGAATCTGTGAAAATAAATCGGGCGAGTTAGAGGTTGCTGACACCGAAGAATAAATAGAAAAGGATTTGATAAAATCTTTGTATAGTCTAGTTCTACTCACCTATCCATAAAGTCGTAGTAGAACTCTAGCATCCTCAACTTGGCTCTCTGGAGGATGACGAATCCTACGACGGATGGAACATCCATTCGAATCTAAAAGAAAGAGAGAGAGAGAGAGAAAGTTCACCCTTCCACTCGGAAAAAGTTTTGTCAAACCAAGAGTCAAAGTAAGAAAGATTGTCAACACTTACCTTTTTCTTGTGAAGCTCTATCTCAAAGTAGTTTTCATCGACTTCGTTGAGACTAGAAAAGTGCCTACTCCTCACTTTGACGGCCGCCCCCTCTACTGTCTCTACATACTTGACAGTCTTATGTTTCTCTTTATTTGTTATGGTCTTTCCGTAGGCTGAATTCCCAACGAGCTTGCTGGTGCTGGCCAAGAGGGCCAGATCAGGGTCCAGATCTCCCCCTCTCCTTGCGTCTGAGACCGAAGAACCAAAGTCTTTGAAGACGGCTCGTGGGATAAAGTGAACAAACTGATAGACCCTGGTAATTATCAAACCTTGATCTAGATACCATCTAGCCAGATCGGTGAGTAGTGTGATTCGCTCGCCAAAAAGACTCCCCACGAGCATTCGCTGAGGTCTCTTCAAGAATCCGTTCTGTTTGGCAAAAGCGCGCATGTGTTCGCTAAGGTGTTCTCTTCCCACATTTATATTCTTGAAAATAGGTGCCATCTCAGAGAACTTCGCTTTTAGCTCTTCGGGTACGGAAATGTCACACTCCACTAAACCGTAGTACTCTCCACTACGAATACTGTTGATTATTTTATCGAGGTTGACACAACCCCTCTCTGGATAGAGAGAAGAAAAGAAGACGGAGAGAAATGTCCTAACCTCTTCATCCGAACGAACTCGCGCTCCCCACTCACACTCCCGAGTGGTGATGAGCTTATAGCCTAGAGCCTTGATGTAATCTTCCTTCCTCGCAGTGTCCACCCGGAGCTCTTCATTCGTCATGTTTCTGACACCTTTTCCATTCCCTCCTAGCTCGCACTCGTGTCCGTGCCAGTAGCAACCGTGGAATTGGTACACAGTCCGACTCTGTTCGCTATAACCATCCACCGGTAGGTTGTGACAGCCTATCCTCATTTCTCCTCCATTCTGTTGGTGAAGGATGACCTCTCCTCTCTTCCACGATTGGAACTCTAACCATCCATGCGCCACTTTGCTGAACTTTTTAACGGGTTCCAGAGCAAAGCCTCGGCTCTCTAGCCTCCGCCTGGGATAACCCGTAGGCATATTCCCCATCATGCAGTATAGGTAGAGAGCGTTGGCATCGACTCCCAGAATGGACCTACAGGGTTTTGCGGATGTGCCATAAATCTTCTCTCGAATAGAGGTCACTCCAACTTCATGATGTCTGTGAAAGATGATGCTTGGCCCTCCCACGAGGTTATCACGGAGAGTGTGGTACAGACTTTTGCTCTCCTCATCGAACAGACATATGGGTTGTGAGTTGCAAAGTTCGCCTCGGAGAGACATTAACCTATGCAGCGGGAGAGCGGCTTGCGGAGGAGAGTAGCCGTAAGGTCGGGCCTCCACCTCCATAAACAACCATCTGATAGCCAAGCCTGGAAGCGAGATTGCAGATTTCAACATATCAATACCCTTTTGTCGATAGATAGAGCTCTGACGTGCAATGGCCTCGATGAATGGGGCCACATCGAGGTTGTTGTACCAGATGAGGAAATCCCTGAACGTTTCCATGTTCTCTCTTTCCCACACGAGCTGACAGTGGTGATAATCTTGCTGGCTCAATTCTTGCTGAGTCAGCGAGTTGAAAAAACTCTCTCGGGGAGGGAGTCCGTGATGATCCAACCTTCTCAGGGAATCTACCCAGTCGTAAGGAAAGAATCCCTTACTCTCTGACACGCCAAATGCCTTCAAGTATTTTGAGTAGTTGAAGCCTGGTGCGATAAAGTTGCATATGTCAAGGAATCTAAAACGTCTACTCTCCACGCAGGACATACTGTTAACACGCTTAACGATGAAAACAAAATCTTCTCCCTCCTCCTCTTGTAGAGAGCGAAGTAAAGGCCCCTTTAGTATATTTAGGTCATACTTTTGCGAGTTGAAGCCGACCACCGGAACGCTGGAGATGTGCTGTTCTAATTCTCTTTCTAATCCGGAGAGACCGGACTTCACCCTGTAAGTCGAGACGTTAGAGAACTTGTCGTCAGCAAAGGCCTCTTCTCTATCCGCCCGATCCGCGAGGAAGGTAGAGAGTCGCTCGCGTACATCCTGGAATCTTTCTCCGAACAAATCTCCTGCCACGTCAGCAATCTTTGCTATGTATTGGACGAATTGACGAATGCACTTCGTCCCATCCTTGCTGTCGACGCTCCTCACAAAACACTTGGCTCGCTCAAACCCCGGGACGTTAGAACACGCGGATATGCTCAGTAGCTCGTGTCTTGCACTAAAAGTCATCGTGGTGGTGTTAGTTGGTAGGTTGTCTTTTGGCATGAAGCATTCGATATCATAGGTGATATAGTAGGGGTAGTATAAGAGGTCGGGGTTCACCACCTCTATTCCCGCCACTCGCTTGAGTTTTGTGAATATGGTTGGCGGGGGTCCAAACGTTCCACCAGGGAAAACGAACACCGATGCTTCTTCTGGCGAGCACTTGTGTCGTCGTAGGCTGGACAAGCGTGTAAACGCGCTATCGCACAGCTTGCAGGTGAAACATCTGGCAAACGAATCAACATTCTTTATCCAGCTGAAGTGTTTTTCGTACATGTTGACGAAGAGTTTATGGGCTTTGTTTCGTGCCCCGGATGACCAAACTATCGGAGCTACCTCCTCATCAGTTAGACAGAAGACTATTATAGATACGTCAAAATGATCTTCCAAGGCCAGTAGATCACTCGAGTCCACCCCGGGGAAGTCTGACAAAGTTGATGAGGGTGGGGAAGAAGATTTAGTTTGTCTCATGTATTGTTTAAACAAGCGATGTGTTGTGGTGCAAGAGGGGCGACGGCAACGACATCCCTTCTTTTGGTCGCAGTTACAGTCATACATCATGGCCAAGCATCTAAAGAAACACAAGTTGTCTGAGTAGGGACGCGCACCTCCTCTAGCCCAAAAGTCTACGTCTAGTGCTATCACGTGTCGGTTGTTAAGTATGTAGTCTGGGAGTTTGCTCACTACACCGCCCACCTTGCCAATCTCTAGGAGTTTATAGATGTAGAATGTCAGATTCGCAATGTGACGTAAAGCCCAAGCGGTATTCGGTCTCCTTTGTGCTGACCTCTCTCTCAAGTCGAGCTCCTGCACAGATTCGCAAAACTCTCTCATCTCATTCTCTGTTCTGATCAGTCTTGGTTTGGGGAAGAATGCGGCATTGTTGCTCGATGAGTGAAAGTAGCGCAACTCTCCACTGGTCTTATGCTCGAGGATGACTCCAGCGCTACAGTTAATCTTCACAGTACAAGGCACTCTCTTCCACATTGCTCTCAACTTAGTCCACACCTCTTCATCTCCTTCGTCTTCACCTTCCCCTCTCCACACTCGAACATTGAGAATATCTTCCACGGGACGAGAGTGTATTGCGGACCTGATGGAGCTCCAATAGCGGGCTAGTAGCACCCCCATCTCATCCCCCTCTTCAGCTGTTGGCGGTTTAGACCAGAAAACATCATCAAACTTCTCTGCACCTCCCTCATCTTTTTCCACCTTACCCTCGCTATGAAATCGCCTCATGTGATGACCTAGCTTTCTCCTCCCATCAAAACATCCGCCACAAACGGGGCACTTGTGCGGGTGAGCCTGTGCATGCATTCTCTTCGTGTGCCTGTCTAGAGAAAACGCTGTTCTGAGAACCAGACCGCATAGTTGACAGGTGTGCTCGACCTGACGAGAGGTCTCTCCCCCTATAAAAAAAAAAATGGTAGGGTGTAAGTTATTATTCTTTTACTTCACACTACATAAACAATAAACAATCCACAATTGCTACCAAATACCTCATTTAGCACTAACCTTCTTTTTCACTTGTTGACATCTCTGCTGATCATGTGCTGGCTAGAAGGTAGGTGTCTCTGTTTAGTCTCCTTATAAAAATATATAGCAGTAGGGTGTGAGTCATTTTTTAGCTTGATAGCATTTTATACAATAAACACTTCACAATTGCTGCCAATTACTCCATTTAACACTAACCTTATGTTCTACTTGTTGACATCTCTGTTCACGCACTGACTAGTAGGTAGCTGTCTCTGTTTACTCTCACTCTGTTGACTAGAGGCTGATTGTTCATACTGCTAAAGTGAGAAACTCATACCTTAAATAGTAGTATTCAGTGGGCGGAGTCTAACCATTTCCCCACCCTTGGCAATACCACCCCGATGTGAATCCGAAGCTTCCCGATGTGAATCCGAAGCCTTCCGATGCACCCCGATGTGAATCCGAAGCTTCCCGATGTGAATCCGAAGCCTCCCGATGCACCCCGATGTGAATCCGAAGCCTCCCGATGCATCCCGATGTGATTCCGAAGCTTCCCGATGCATCCCGATGTGATTCCGAAGCTTCCCGATGCATCCCGATGTGATTCCGAAGCTTCCCGATGCATCCCGATGTGAATCCGAAGCCTCCCGATGCATCCCGATGTGAATCCGAAGCTTCCCGATGCATCCCGATGCATCCCGATGTGAATCCGAAGCTTCCCGATGCATCCCGATGTGATTCCGAAGCTTCCCGATGCATCCCGATGTGATTCCGAAGCTTCCCGATGCATCCCGATGTGATTCCGAAGCCTCCCGATGCATCCCGATGCACCCCGATGTGAATTGACACATCGGGACACATCGGGATACATCGGGAAGCTTCGGAATCACATCGGGATGCATCGGGAAGCTTCGGAATCACATCGGGATGCATCGGGAAGCATCGGGAAGCTTCGGATTCACATCGGGATGCATCGGGAAGCTTCGGATTCACATCGGGATGCATCGGGAAGCATCGGAATCACATCGGGGTGCATCGGGGAGCTTCGGATTCACATCGGGATGCATCGGGAAGCTTCGGAATCACATCGGGAGGCTTCGGATTCACATCGGGGTGCATCGGGTCACATTGAGATTGGATAAAAAAAAGGGAGTCAAGAAATGAGCAGTTGTATAAAGGGAGAGTGGGATCACAGTCTCAGCATTCAAAGTTCAGCACATCACTACTGTACAGCTACACTACTACAATAGTACATTATCAATGGATACTGACAACATAGTCCAAAACCAAGAAGAGCTATTTGCGGGCTTAACGGACTCACAAATGGATGGAATTATTGAAGAAGAAGAGTGCAGTCAGAAGAGGAAAGAAGAGGTGGATGCGTTAAAAGAGGCACGGAAGAAGGGGAAAATAATAGGAGTGGGGAGTCTTGCCCGAAAGGATCTTTCTAACATGGCGGACTCTCCGTCCTCCCCGGAGCGGGCCTCGGATAGGGGCGAGACCACAACAACCAAGAAGAGGAAGAACCCAAAAGGAGATGACATCTGTGCTAAGAAAAAGAAGAAATCCCAGGTGATTGTAATATCAGATGATGATGATGATGATGGCCACGGAGCCGATACGGCTACGGAAGAAATGGATGGTGGTGAGACGACGACGAAGGGAAAAAAAGCTACCAAGTCCCCTTGCAAGGGGAAGAAAAAGAGCGGGGGACTAAGCCTGGAGAAAGCTCGTGCAGTGGCGGCAACCCTAATGTAAGTAGCCCTGTTCGTATATCTATAAATTACCATACTATCTTTCTCCCGTTTAACCACTTTGTCGGATCTATATACACCACTTTCGTTATTGTAGGAGCATGGGAGCGGAGAAGAGGAGCTCTCTGCAGACAACGGTGAAGTTGTCAGAGCTAGAGCCAGGAACTGTGCTAGAAGTGAGTGGAGGTTCGGTGGTTGAAACGGCATTCGGAAAAGCATTCTTAGCCAGGGCAAGCTATGTGGATGACAAGGGGATGAGACATTGCATCAGCTTTCACACCAACATTCGTCACGCCATGCCCAAGCTAGCGGATGTCAAAGAAGAGGAGCTAAAGGACCTTACCCTTCCACCTAGGATCATGGTGTACTTGGGACAGCAGGAGACCGCTAAAGGACAAAACACATTCAACCGTATCGAGAGCGTGTGCTCCCTGCCAGGAGCAGCCATGAAAAAGCTGGCCGGTGACTTGAGAAAGAAGACCTTGGCCCAGTTGGAAGAATTTTTTCGAGTGCAAACGCTATCTTCATTCCCCGTTGGTTCTGTGCTGGTGGTGACCGCGCTCCGACCCGCTTACGTCCCAAGATGCGGTGATGGTGATAATGCGAGCAACTCCATTGCCACCTACGAGTGTCGGATTGGAAACGAAGAAAGAAAGGGAGAGGTCTTCCTTCCGGGACGTCTGGCAGTTTCGATGAAAGACCTCCTCCCCTCCGTGATGGTGTACAAGGGACAGAAGACTTCCAAGAGCGGGAGAACATTCTACGATTGTGCCATTCTAGACTCCATCCTCGGCGAGCGTCTCCTCCCCGCCACTGCACAGTTTTGAGGCAAAAACTTTTGTCATTCACACTCATTCGTGTCTACTTATCAATTGATTTCATATTATTACTCTCAAACTCGTGTATCGTTAGCCTTACTCATATTCTTCATAGTCGTATATCGGTTTTTATCGATTGATTTTATATTATTACTCTCAAACGTATTGAAAATTAAAACAAACTCGTGTATCATTACCCTTACTCATATTTTTCATAGTCGTGTATCAAGTTTTTTATCACTTAGTTTTATATTATTACTCTCAAACGTATTGAAAATTAAAACAAACTCGTGTATCATTACCCTTACTCATATTTTTCATAGTTGTGTATCAGGTTTTTTATCACTTAGTTTTATATTATTACTCTCAAACGTATTGAAAATTAAAACAAACTCGCGTATCATTACCCTGACTCATATTTTTCATGGTCGTATATCATCTATTCTAGAATACATCACACACCATTACTCTAACCCGTATTTTCCTTCGCTTCACCCTACTCCAGCCGACGGTCCGCCCGCGAGGGTAGCGACGGGTCGTTGGGGCGGGAGAGCGGGGGAGGGGCGGGGGATGGGCGGGGGGAGGGCGGCGTGGGGCCACGGCTGGACTCGCGAACGAGAACCGCCGCGAGGCGGAGGGCGAGGCGGAGGGGTTTGGGGTGGGGAGGGGTGGGGAGGGGCGGGGACGGGTGGAGGGAGGACGGGTGGGGTTCGCGGGGCGGGGGGGGCGCGCGCGTACGCGCGCGCCCCCTCGCCCGAGCCGTGGGACCGGGCGAGGGGTTTGCTCTTTAGACTGGGTTCTACGGAACAGCCGATGAGGTTTTTGAAACCCCACCCGCGATCGGGGGGTAGGTTCTAGGGCTTTGCACATAGAGTGAGGTTTAGGGAAAGGGAGGGGGCGAGAGGACGGGTGGGGTGGTCGTCCGCCCGGGGAGTTTTTGGATCTAGGGCTAATAAGACGCGGAAATGACCGGGTGTCTGTGCAGATCTGCACTGACTATACTACTAATGTATATACAATGTAAAGCATTGTTCTCAAGAACTAAACACTAAACTACATCATCATTCAGCTTCCATCAATCATATTGGAAGTCAAATCTGTCAGATCTGACCACAGTCCAACCCCTGGGAGCGTAAATAATGTAAATCAAACCTGCTACATTCTTCATGTGTCAAAAACAACCATAATGTTGTTATTGCTGGCCACAAAAACTCAGATATAGATCTATATTTATAAATAACTTGTCAGTTTTAGGGGGAGAGCTTTGAATAATGACATGCTATGCTTAAACATAGACGTACACTGTAGATGTCAACAATTACCCTAAGGAACAGTCCCACTATTTATTGCACTGGGTGCACGCAGACCCTGTAGGCTTCTGCTTCTTCTTATGCTTCTTAATTCAGCTTGGTTAAATTGTCAATTTGATGTCTATAAATCCACTACATTACAAAAACTCAAAATCTAAAAAAACCACATGTGGAGCAAACACTTTTTTGTTTACAAGTAGCTGTCTTGGGCTTTGGTCATCATTATGGAGTTTTCTTCTTTTCCCAATGTTTCCCATTGGCCGTTTGCATATTTCAGTTGGCATGAAATCAATTTGGAAATAAGCTAATTTGGTTTGGGGTAAGGATAGCAAAATGGCCTATTAGCACCAATCACAACTTTCATATTAATTAGAATCGTAGACCGTATATACAATCATGTAGAACCTACATGTATATTCCCTACATATACATTGTAGTAACCGTAAGGGAAGCTTGTAATATGTGCAATGTATGTTATAATAAGTTGTGATACATTTACAGAGCATGAGCACATGCATGAGAGTCCATTCCATAATGTGACAGCTAAAATCAGGTACCACCACAACAAGCACTCCCACCGCCACCATCATCATGGCAGTCATCATCAACAAGTTATAGACCACCATACAAACCACCACCCCAACCACCATGCAGACCACCACCATGCAGAACACCCCAACCACCATGTGGAGGCTCAGCAGTCTAGTGTTAAGGAGCCGTTCTATGGTTCGGCTGATGTGACTAGCACCAATTGTAGACCTACATCTGTGTATGACAATGTAGTAGCCAAAGAGGAGAAGACTCCCGTTAAGCTACAAGTTGACACAGCTGGCTACGACAATGCTAAGGTTACAGTATTCCCTCAACAGAATACCAGCTGTAGTCCTAAATATGATCCAGTACCTAAGGAAATGACCCTCTCGCATGAATCTAACCAATCGGAGAGGATCTACGCCGAGGTCACGGATATAATTATAACGGATCCAGAGGCCGAAACTGGTTAGGAAAATTGTTGTACGACTGTATTGTTGTAGATGTCATTGTCGTTGCCTAGACGTTGTGCGTAGATCCAGACAGCTTGCTTCATGTATTGCAATATACTTTAACATCTTGTGTTGCTCGTTTCCTACATATTACATTAAGAGTTGTTTTCTTCCGTAAACTTTGATATAATCATGAGTGGATAACTCTCAAATCAGTGCTTCCAATAGCCTAAATGATATCTTACATATTATACATGTACATAGTTTATATAATATATAGGTAGTTGCTAATCAATAAAGACATTTTATTTAGAAATTTGAGGATATTTTTACTTTGTATAATATTGAATCGCGACACAATAACTGTACCGACACAATAACTGTACCGTGTACATGTACATGTACATGACTGTATTCGTATTACTTGTAAACACTCTTGATAGATAATACTTAGGCTGTTTGTCTGACAGATAATTTTGTGCTTCCCATGTTGTACCTTATTCATCCAGTAGAATTGCGAGTGTCAATGCTGCTTGGTAGATGTCATAGCCTGTTAGTAGTTAGTTGACACAGTAGTTGTATTTGCATGTCACACTCTGTACTATTCTCATACTTAGTTGTAGTTGTCCTCTCCTTCCCTTACCATATTGAAGGTCGCTGTGTTGACACATTCACTCAGTTTAGGAGGTAGTTATGTATACTGTTATCAATCTGTATCATTGCCATTCCCAAATATGCTGTTCAATCTGCACTTTTAAGCACAGAATAATCAAATTGTAAACTTACTGTGAACCAGACTTCTTTTATGGGACCCGAGTCACCACTCGGGCTAAAAGTAGCTGAGACAGGAAGTCTTGAATATGAACCTCAAAATTTTAACCTTGTTAAGTTACTTTAAATGGCTAAATTTTCGACATGACATCAACCTGACGTAGTGGCTTGTTATAAATTTGTTAAAGTAGTCTAAATTCAATTTGTCATCAGCAATGCATTGTTATTGCTCAGAAATGAGGAACACTTTTTCTTAGTAACTTTAATACCTGAACCCTTGCTGCGCATAGCTATGTGCTACTTTATATCATTTGTGTTCCTATACCATTAAGCATGTGAAGTCGCCCACTCTATGAAATGAGAGGCAAGAGAGGATAACTTCACAATGAAAAGCTTGTCTAGGTTTACTGCTACATTCACACATTTTATATGCAGAACACAATGAGCAGCAATACAGGTCATTATGTCATGTAGTGTATATGTATATTTGTGTTATACAATGTAAGTACAATGTGTAACGTGTACGTTGTAACCAGGTAGAAATAGCACAGGCTTACGCACATGTAAGTCCCCTTATGGTCACCTATTACTAATAATATAACCTTGTACAAGCCTAATACTAAAAGTGTTGTATATCTGTGTATTTATGCATGTAGACTAATACATATTCATACATCCATATATTCGATGCTAGAGACTGGGGACCATGGTCAGACTGTATGCACAGGGGAACCCATCTGCACTTGTAGATTCTTCCAGAACTCTACCTTCTATGAAGGTAGAATCTCACGAGAGTGTTTTTTAAGAAGGTGTTTTGGTGGCAAGCTTTAAATGCTATAGCCTTGATAAACAATCTGGGAAAGCGTAGAGTGATGTGTTGTGCCAAATACCAAATAGTATTTACGCTGTCATTCACTTCGCGACAACCCATATGTTAATACCTACTAGTCAACCAACGGCGAGCATATCACCTCAATACTTCTGCTGACGCAGCTCAGAGCGTTGCAGCCTGGACGAAATGGGAGCGTGAAAATGCACCAAAAACGCTGGCGTGTGTTTCCACCCTAGCATTGTGGGACTAAATGAGGTAAACTGTTATAAGACAAGTACAAAAGTATAAGTGTTGGTATTGAAGTCTCACTCACTCCATTCCATGCATTTCTTGTTTATAATTTCTTTAATAATGTTGTTTTAGTAGAAATCCCTGCACCAGAATATGAAGAGCTGTCTGTTTGTCTGTCCAATGCCAAGCAGCAAGCCAAGTCTTTAACACTACCAGTTGGAGGTATGATATGTATGGTTTTGTAACCTTGAACTTGGTTAATGCATTCTAGCTGTGGTAGGAAGTCACAGTTGAGGTTAACATTGGTCTGTTGGTCTGTTACCACTTAGAATACACTCAGTCTTCAATGTCACCACAAAAGAGAGGAAATCACTTCCTGCATTTTTAATGTCAGTGCATCCATTGTACTCCATCTTGCTTGATCTTACTTGATTTTACTTAATGTTATTTGATCTTACTTTAAACCGCTCAATCTTTGATGGTCATACTCGATCTGACTTGAACTTGCTTGAACTGACTCAAATATAAGTCTACCTGATTCTGATCTGATTTACTTGGTTGCATTGTGCGCCGTATTAGTGTTCAGCCAAAATTATTTTGTGAATCAGCAAAAAATTTCTACATGCACGTATGTAAAAAAAAACAGCTGAATAAGAGCTCAGAAAATGGAAGCCAGCAACTCGGTGTCAGTCAGCCATATTGTATCAGAAAGTATATTTTTAATTTTTAATATATACAGCATATTCCGTCGTATTATGTGTACTGTATATTTTACAAAACAGGCTTAAACTTATGACATCCTTATTTGAAGTAAGTAATTAAATATTTGTTCAAACTGCTCAGTGTCTAGGTCATTAAAATGCAAATATCTGATGATAGGCATTCATTCAGCCCAACAGGTAATAATAGCATAGAAATCCAGCAATGGTAGAATAAATTATTTCACCAGGATGATGATACATGCACTGGCTAGAAAGTTCAAGAAAAATATCCAACATCCTACAGGCTAATTGTTATTGTTATTTCCCAAAGTTGAAAATGCATGAGCTTATTACTGGCATGGACAATTGTACATGTATTATTTTAATCACATCGAGATAAACAGTACAATGATTTAAACACTGTAAGATGCATGTTTAGAGTAAATCATATTAAAATAGTTAACAATGCAGAATGTAGAACAGTTTTGCTTGACAACATAGACAGATCCACTGCTTGCGTAAGTTCCCAGGAACCATTTTATATTGCTTAGTTCCCCTCAATTGAGCATTAAACCTTATCATTACTTAAATCATAAAACACGGGCTATGTTATTATGCATAGCATGGTGACCTCTAACGAAGTCGAACTTGTATAGTGTAGTACCTGAAAAGAACCACTGAAGGCTGTTCGAATAGAGTTTGTAATAAGGAAGAGAAAGAAGACAATTCCCACTCTTGTATCATATTGTGTTAAATTTGTTGCTTCCCTATGTTAACGACACTCTTTAGCCAATGTATTGATTCTGAGGAACTAAATTTATTTCCCATTCATAATCCAACTAAATTATAATACAAAGGAATCTTAAGTAAGAATATTCTACAACCCTTGTAGCAGTAAGGTAGACAGTACACCCACAACAGTAACTTACCATCATTTTAATAATGCCACAACATGTTTGTTGCATATTCTTGCATAAAAATTATTAGTATGGATTAATTACTAGGTATGCTATGTAGCATAGTGAGTGTCTAGGTTAAATCAATGGGCAGAGTGCCTTGGCATCTGGCTTGACGTAGTAATAATGAAGCAACCACTGGGATCCTCCCTAAAGGGAAGGCATAAAGTGCAATATAATGATACTTGAGCATTTATTCAGCCCTTGCGAGCCTTGGGTTTAGCAAAGTATGAACTTGTAGGCATTATACAAAATCCTGTACTTTGGGAATCATGGTACAAAGGCTATAGTTAGTGTGGAGAGTATGCACATTTCTCTTGTCTGGTAGTTCAGATGAAGTTACTCGGGTAGCAACCATTTTCAACAGCCAACAAGAGTTCAGATGTAGATTATGTGACGATATTGCAAGAAATAATTTTGGCCGGCGCGCTGTTCAGTGTTCGGAATGTCTATGAGTTTTCCCAATCAAAAGCCAACATCGAGGAAAACCTGAATAACACATCACTTGGTCTAAATGGTCTCACTTGATGCAAGTTAAAGTACTGTGTGTGCGCGTAATTGTCAAGTCACCACTGTATTCCGCTACATCAACTTAACAGCTTCTTTCACACATTCCTTGTAGTTTGCAACACATGTAATTTAAACTTACTGTTTTAGATTTGTATTTGCAGGCAACTACTTATTTATCATCTCCTTATCCTTATATAAAGTGATTTGTGCATAATAATTCCTCAAACTTGCGAATAAAACTGTTCTATGCAACTCTGCGATTATAAAACTATGATGTACAATAATGTACAAAATTTTGCTGATCAGCTATTTGCCATTTTCATTCGCACTCAAATATTTATTTTAAGACAACTGTGCAAATTATACAGGAAACTCTGTGTTCATAGAATCAAGCAATGACTCTGTATTATAATATCCTACCAGACAGTGTGTAGAAATTCTTCATAGATTTTCCAGAAACTTTGACGTGACAGCCCATTGCGTCGTCGGTACTCTAACAGGTTATCATATTGTGTATGTGATGTGAACCAGTTAAGCAGTAATTAATATGCAGAATAGCAGTAAATACTACAATCAAGCCATGTAGAACTATTATTAATACAGCTATGTGGTTTGAATATAAGGTCGTAAGGGCGTAGTGAGCCATAGCTGATTGATTACTAGAACTTGGTCTATCTACACCTATCGCTTCCAATCTGATTATTCTATGTGTATAGGAGAGACGATACACAGTGTACTGGAAAAAGACAGTCAAACCAAACAGGCTCCAACTTCTAAGTCCGCGTTACAGCAGCCACACATCCAATGCGTTACGACAGCACCTCTACCGACAGCCATATCTGGATCAGCAGCAAGTTCCAGGTCAACAAACAAGATGTCTTTCTTTAAGACTTTTCTCAAGAAAGGTATGTAGGCTATATTTGTGTATTCTATTCAAGAAAGTGCTAGACCAATAGCTGTAATGTTGGGTACATTAAAATCTTTGCCTTTTGACACTAGAAGTGACTTATTTGTTTTAAAAAGACATGGATAAAATCCTGTAAGTTATGTGTACAGAATTCTAGTAAAATAGCTTGAAATACAAGCAAAATCAAAACTTGTATCTGATAATATTTTGGTTTACGTGTCTTTTTATTTCAACTACGTAGATTATAGTATTGGAATTTATTTTGACATAATAATTATTATAATTGCTGCATATTAGTACGCAATAATTCTAATAAGGTGATCGGTTGCTCTGCTAGCTACAGCACTTTTTATAACCTCCTAATCCCACCGAATAATTATGTTTAGTCCACATGAGCTCGGAGTTTTGGTAAAAATATTTGTACAGAATCTGCATACTTACAATGCACGTTCTTTTGAAATTTTTTGGTAAGTTTTCTATTTGTACCTGTACAAAACATGTGTTTTTAACTGTCATGTCGCAACAATTTGTAATGCGTTTTTAGACTTTTACTAATGAACCTGTTCTATCTGTTCTCTATATTTATATGTCATCATGCTAAAGTTATATGCTAGATAGCCTAAATACAGGCTACATACTAGAATGTGGTATAGAAATAAGCTAACAAGCGTCTTTAGGAAACATGTCTTAGGTCATGTGTGAACTACGTGTAGATCAAGTGTGAGCGATATGTGGACTACGTGTAAATACATGTGTAGACCATGTGTGAACTATGAGAAGATACATGTGTAAATCATCTGGAGGCCGTGTGTAGACAATGTGTGGACCATGTGTAGACCATATGTGGACCATGTGTAGATCATATGTGGACCATATGTAGACCATATGTGGACCATATGTGAACTACAGTTGTATGTGTGGACTATGACTGTGTAGATAGATGTGCAGAGACATGTGTAGGCCATGTGTAGGCTATGTGAAAGCTACAAGTATGGACATATAAATGTGTAGACAAAAATGTGTATATTGTATGTGGGCCTTTCGTGGGCCCTGTGTACACCATGTATCGGCCTTTTGTGGGTCTTGTGCAAGACGGGTTATCTACCAGGTATTAGGGTTTTGGTATCACTTTGCTAGCTGCATGAATTTTGAATATCAACTACATTCAAAAGTTTCGTCTATCAAAATCACACTCACACTGAATCTTGTTGATTCATATCTTGAGTATGAGTAAGAGATCAATTGGATTCTATACTGATATAAAAGGGAGCCACTGATATCAATATTCACATCTATATTAGTGGAAGAACGGTTCCACCCTAATTTCCTACCCTTCTCGTGAGATCTGAAACTGTGTGCTAGTGGGAAGCGTTATGCATTCTACAATTCTATATTCCAACTAATACTCTAGATTACATCTTTCAAATTTAGGTGCAAAAAGAACATCATTGACCCAAAAAATACATGTAAAGCATCTGCACCGAATATCTTGATAACTTCTCCTTTGGAAGTGTAAAATTAGTATTGAAGTTTCCTAATTGCGTAATACTCGACTTACAAATCTGATGGAACAATTACATTGTTATACGTCTTATGAGGTTCACTGCCCTAAGCTAGGACTTTACCCATTGGAGTAAGATATTAACCCCAATCTGATCTGACCTCGTATTTAGCCTGAGGTCCTCAGTCTTGAGCACCGCCATACTTGTCAAATGGCTCAGATATTGAGGTAATGCACAGTTTACATATATGAGTTCTATCAATCCACATGAGCTTATCTTCACGCAGTCAGCAAGAACTCATTCTTCCTCCAACATACATTTATATTATTATACTTCATAATTGTTGGTAGGGCCAAGGGCTGAGAAATATGAAGTGAGAGTTATCTTTTATTCTTTAACCATATCGCTAAGTTTGTAGTATAATAAGTATACATGTAAAAGTGTAGTATAAGAGGGTTTTTGCAATATAATGCAGAAACATATACTGTAAGTTATGTGTGTAAAAATGGCGACGTTCAGTGTCTTATGAATCATGCCTGCAGATTATTAATAAATTCTTCTATAAGTGTAGACATATGAACGCTAACTAACATGGTAGCCTTAGCTTGAAATGTTGGGATGCTGGTTTGCAGTGACTTCAATTATACATGTAATTAAATTAAAATTATTGCCCAAGAAAATAATTTTTTGTCATTTTGATCATTTCATATTAGCAGAAGCAAATAATAATTATCTTAACTAAGAGGAGAGGTGGGCCAGTTTCAATTATTACATGTCGAGATAAACACATTGCATGAACTACCAGCAGTTTTAATTATTATTGATTTTTAAGCATAGGTACATGTATACGATTTAAATAGCCTACGTACACCAGTATAAATTTAGGAGAACACAAGGATGTTAGCGAGAATTTAGAGCTGGTGACTTTTCATGGTGACAAACAGGTTCTTTCTCTCACATAGCTTGTGTCAGCAGAATCGATATAAGTACTTTGGTAACGGTTAGATAAAACGCTTGCAGCTTGGTAGGAAACACTGCTGATACAATGCTCTGGTATAATATGTACAAAATGAAAGAGTCTGTAGCACATAGGTGCACCAGGTGTTATTCTTCTAATGTATGAGAAGGCTGCTATTATAGGAACTGAACTTTGCATGGCTTGATCTAAAGGGAGTAGTGGCAGCTAATAGCATTTTATAGACTCTAATATATCAATCTCATTTTCATGACCAGGTGGTAGTTACCACCATCTAGTATCTCTAAACTATATGGTTATTGATAGATGTAGGCAGGTATTATAGCTGTATGAATAATTGATTGCATCATAACAATAATTATAATGTACATTATTAACAAAAGAATGCTACTGATAGTCAAATTGTATCAAATAAAGTGGAAGCAATTGTAATTAGTGGAAATTATTACGGTTTCTATTTAGCTGAGAATAAAATTAACAGATATTAGTTAGTGTAACTATCTGGTATACCAATGTTCAAATTGCACACTATCTATTATATTCTGTTAGACGTATTAGTCCAAATACATCTATGTAGTTCGATTCGTTGTTTTCCATATGCAAAACAATATACTGTAACAGATTGGTTTGTAATGCACTCAAGTTATGAATTTAGAAGTTGAACAGGTTTCTCTTTAAAAGTATCTGTAGCCTTAGTAGCAATGATACAAGTTATAGGCAAGTGTTTGGGTCACACAAACAGTTGCAGAATTTAGTCCCTCTACAGAAAGCGTTGTGGACCCTAGGGCTACCGCTGACGTCTGGACATGGTAAATTATGTAAAGCAGGCTGCCTTGCACGATATTGAATGCTAGGATAAATAATGTGATAAAATCTAACATTACATAGTACATTCACTAGTGTGAAACGGCCTTCACATTCACTGATATGTACACATGAGCGTTCGCTGTATATGGAACCCTTACCAATGCCGCATAATTATTTCTTGTGTCCTAAATTGATGTACACGTACATAATAGTATTTTCACCTCTTTTATGGGGCTACATTTAATTGTTCGGAGAGGTATTCATGTCACACACAGATCTCTAGAGATTAGCAATGCTGCATACATCAGATATATGCATATATTTATAGAATCAATGTAGCGTATCCTCGGCACGGCTAATCCTTCCTTTTTATAGGATCTGAGTCTAGATAAGACACGGCTATACTTCACACTAATCTCTTAATCTATTACATGGTGACCCTGTGTATAGTGTAGTGTAGAAATCAATGCTGTACTAGACATAGTATAGCTACAATATCAATTTCCAGTGTAGACATCATTGTGGTAATGGCTATAGCATTATAGCCATCATACTGCAAATTTAGTGTGATTACCTGAAGGATATCAGTGTAAAGCAGACATACATTGTGAATGACTTCAGTATATTATGTATTCTATCAACTGACATTTTTACATTCACTGATATAATATACATATCAAGGAACATGAGTACCCTTGGTCACAGGTATTCTGGAATACTCAGTTCTAAAGGTAGGTAAAGCACTTGCAAGCACCTTTTATGGTACGTGGTAAATTGTTGATGTAATATATTATGTACCCTAGATAAGGAATTGGTGCTGGCCTCAAACAGGGAAAAGAAAAAATTTTTCATCGCTGGAAACAGAACTGAAAACATGGTGATTGACGACATATGCACATAGGCATGCACCTGTAAATCATGCATCAGAGGTTCCTGTATTAAGCTTGCAGCATTAGCTTGCTTTACGAATTCTGAAAATTTCTGCAACCCCATGGCATAATTTTAATTTTAATAATATTTGCATGATGTATACAATTTTAATATTTTTGCACACCCAAATATTCACTAAATTACCCTATACAATTATAAAAACCATTCGATTTATAATGATGTTGTAATATTAAATTATTTTAGTATTGCAATTGATGTACTACTAAATACCAAACTGAAGAGTTTCATGTTACACCCACAAATAGTAGATCATATATTATGCTATCAGAATGTTTTTGAAGTTGTCTCCTCTCATTTCAAGGGGGATATGTCCTTTTAAATGCACAGTACAAACAACCTGATAAAAACAAATAGTGTCATTCTCGTAGAATAAGGATATGACTGTTGGTGTATCAGTGAGTTCAGTCATAGTAAGTTTATGCATGCAGTTGGAATGTTAACTTGTCATGTGTTATAAATCCTTCTGACCTAAGTCATAGTTCACAGAACTATCTTGCTGATGGCAGCTTCCTTGGCCATTGTAATGTATGGAGGCATGTGGAATATTGCTTCTCTGTATGTTACACACCAGTAGCCTATGTATACTGTTAGTGCATTGATTAAATTAATTGGGGAGGGTAGTGGCGCAGCCCCTTCTCCCATAATCGATGTACTAGAGCCATTTGTATTTTCTACCCATCATATATAACATTACATGTACATATATTGTAGTATACAACATAGGTATACATATTAGTTACGTATTATTACTATTATTACCATACATTGTCAAGTGACACTAGAAATTTTATCATAAAAGCGACCTGCCCTACACTGATTGCTATTTCATAAAGACACAGGCCTGCTACACCCTAGCCTAATTTCTTACATTCAGTACCTTAATAGAGGATAAACCCTACACATGTCTCGCTAATCCATCCCTTAATATGTTGGAAACTATGCTCACATATTTGAAATATCCATAGCAACCAACTTTGCATGAATTTCTGGCCATTCAACTAGACTTCACATAAGTGACTTTCACTGTAAGGTCAGGATTCGGACTGTTTAACAATCGCATGCATTACTATTGCAGGCAAGAAATCGGAGACTATCGGCCATAGTACAGGGCAGAAACTGGAGCAATTGGTAAGTTACTACTCAGCATTTATAATTTCTAAAAACTGGTCTTTTCTGTGAAGAGAATTTATGCAACATGAATAATATAGTGTATGGTTAATGACAGAATTATTGATAAGAAAGCTATAAAATCGTATTTAATATTCACCAAATGATGGTAGGGAAGCTTTTCCTAATGATTTCCTGTGACATTCTTTAGTCTATGAGTGTTGTATAATGCATATACATGTGAATGTGAATTTACACATTGCTTAATTACACATAATATGCATAATAATGATGTAAGCTGCACAAAGGTTTACACTGCATTTATAGAATAATGTTGACTGTTGTTGACATGGTCAGTGGCAGTAGCCACATGGTTACAGAGTAACCACATGGAAGTAATGTCTGTGAAATACCACAGAGTAGCTCCATGTGGTAGAGCAGAGCATTTGTTTGGTTTACTTGAGTCAGCTGTGAATAATTTCTGTCTCTTACAACCTGGGAACGGTTCATCCATCTCATTGGGAAGGAATAGCTTCCTGTCTATTGACCAATGACAGTAGCAGCTGCTCGGACTCAGCGAACCAATTGGCGATCAATCAAACGAGTCGGCTGCGTAACCAAAGTTCATTAAAATAGCCCTCAAACCTAAAACTACTGAAATATGGCACTTTCTGGAATTAAGGCTATAACAGTGAATAAACAGAACTTTGATGAATACATGAAATAGAATATGAGCACATGTGACATACTTCAGTAACCTTAGCCTACACGGACAGCCATATTGCTAAAGAAAGAACAAAGGCTAGGGCCGGCCTAAAAGACCTCACGTCTGGGCAACATCTTCTACTTTGTCCTGCAATCTTCAGCATAGACAATGCATACAGTATGTCTGTTGCGTTTTAGAAGTGACATACATGTAGATATTCTAGAATTATCTTCTCTCTTACTCTAATACTGTAGTCCGCTTCTGTCATTAAGCCATTTACGAACGTTTATAGCATCTGTAACAATTCTACCAGCTGTGTATTCATCTAGCATTCTGTTGTGGCCAAGAAGCAGTTTTCATCTGATAACATCAATGAAATGTATATGAATAACTCTGGCCTGTATTTATGTACACTGCATAAGTACAGAGACAACCATTTTAGTACCATCCTTCATACCTTTTCACATTATGTGCTGTACAACATTACACATACATGTATCTACATACATAAGTACACATAACACATATGCAGTAAGTACACCACTTTCTAATATGCTCTACATGTGCAGTATAATCAGTACGTCTTATAAAAGATAGACACTGTATCTTTTCATGAAACAGATTTGTAAATCATGACCTGCATCTGAACAGCATAAGGCTTCTTTTTATTATTTTATCAGTGTACAGTCATTACACGTGTGTAATAAAGTACTTATTCTAGTATACCCTGTGCGCAAGCACTAGATAAATGTGATTAACAGTTGTAAAGCTACTAATCCAGCATCTATTTAAGATTATCTCTTTATATACCTCTGGGCCTCTCATTAGTCTCTTTCTTCTACCTTCAGTAAATCTTGAACAGCAAAATTGTAAGATTGAACATAACTGATATTAATAATGTGTGTGAAGTGCGAGACGATAATTTACAAAATAATTTGGCCTGCTGGTGAATGTAATCACTCGTAATTACGGTTTTTCTTTCTCAGTTTTTCAATCTGCTCCAATTTAGGAGATGTTATGTGCGATGACACAGCATACTTGAAATAAGATTTTCTCATAACTTCTGCAGAGTCTACTAGACTCCAGTGTTTGAAATCCAACAGGTTCCCTGGTGATGTTATGGAGGGCAGCTTCGTTAATTCCAACATGATGGACTAACCTTTCTATAACTGAGTTTAATTGTGGGAAGCACATATGCATAATTAGTGTCTTTGGGTAGAAGATTTGGACTCTCTAAGATTACACTACTATATTAGCAGTGCTACTCTCAACTAAAAGGGTGCAACTGTGGGTGGGTGTGTCACCAGCCCATGGATTATACCAATTACCAGGCCTATCGTGTAGGTGGGTTTCAGCTTAGTTTAGCCTATGTCCAAGCTTAATAAACTAACTTAGGTAAGGGGCTTATGCTCCACCCGTTTATTTGAAAGGCATATGCCTACATGTATAGAATCCACACTAAAATTATTCTAAAGTGGTGAAAATGGCATGAGAGATCATTTCTTATGGCTCATTAGCTAATATAAGTAACTACTTGGTAAGACAGGGGTGGTCGCTATAATCAGCATGGCACCTACTTCCCATGGGGTTTATTTAAGTTAAGATGGAAATCCCATCGTTAACATCCAACAAGCTGCTCCGGAAAGCTGATATTTTACATGTATGAGTATGTGTAATATATGTAATATCAAGAATAAAGAATGTTACATCATATGAAACGCACAAGTACACCTACAAGCATATCTAAGCATTATGAAGAAAGTAGACAAACTACAGTACCTGCATAGCAGAATTCAATTGCTTCCAACCATGTGTACATGTACATGTAAAAGGCCTAATCAATAATATTATAGAAGAAAAATTTTACAATGTAGATGATACCAAATAATGATCATTATTAAACTAAATTACATCGACTTGATCAAAAGTTGAATTAGTTGTAAGAATACCAAACAAACTAACTTATGCTTTCTGAATCAACACCTCGGAAATATATATAGTCTAAATTGTATGCTTACGCAATGGCCTATAACTATACATCTAGAATACTATGAAATAAATGAAGAAACTGTTTGTATCGATTATTCTCTAATTTAAAAATGAGGAACTATTTATCTGAAGTGGCTCACAATAATTGCCACAGAGGAAGGTATTGCTCACCAGCCCATGGTATGATCATGGTGAACCTGTACCATCTACTTTATCTTTATCTGACAGATAATATTTTATATTAGTGCATAAATGATTCACATTTACAATACAAGAGGCCGTACTTCACGTCTCGAACCCATTTAGTCTTCGAGCCTCACAGATGAGACTACCGTCTATCTGTGGTATCTCTCTAACATTGTTCTTTACTCTCCCAGGAAAAGAACAGTAAACATTCCAGCTACGTCAAAGGCAAACAGATGGTGGTAGACAACTGGGTTATGGAGCAAAATAGCACCAACAGACTAGATATAAATTCTACCAACAGTTCACCGTCTGCATCTATACCTGATGACATCATTGCGGAAAAAGACGACATGATCAGTAGTAAAACAGCACACAGTAAGAGACCAGGTCTGAACGCTGCCTTGAGCGTCTCTGTAGATCACATGATCACAGGAAAAACCAGCACAAAGGTAACTATCGCATAGAATGTACAACATAGGCTGTACAGATGCATGGTGGGCATTTATGTAAAAGTATTCACTTCTGCTCTGAGTTTGAACATAGATGCTATTCTATTTACCATTCTTCATGCCAGTCTAAGGTCGCACTGACACAAATCTCCATGGATTAATCTTAATCAAGTTGTTGTTGACCAGTAACACTCAACTAATAATTATAAACACATTTGGATAAAATTAATTAGCAAATCACTGGGTTAAAGTTGTCAAATTGAAAAATTACAAATTATAAATCATTGATTCCCGTAGCCTTAGCTCATTATATGATTAATGATAATTAACCACATTCCCATTTTCTAGCAGTACGGTCATTTTGATATGAAAACAAGTTAAATTTTTTATAAATTTGATCCATGTTGTTGCACACATCATCGAAAGAATGCTTGAAGGTGGAGATGATAGAATGGAACAATTTGGTTTCTAAGCAGCATAGTGTAAATGTGCAACTGAACATATGCATGCTAAAGGTGTAACTGGTGAACACTGCATGCCCCTATTTACAATCTGGTTACGAAGCTGGTGAACACTGCATGCCCCTATTTACAATCTGGTTACGAGTGTTCGGTTACTAACCAAAATTTATTAATACAGTGTAGTATATATATAAATTGTAGAGCTCAGATAAATAGCAGTAATAATAGTAGATTTAATTCATTTTCTATTCTGAAACGGTAGCTACACCGTAAGCACTTGTCACGGTGACGTATTGACATTCTTTCAATTTCCCATCATCACAGGTGTAAAGGATTTATTATCTTGCACTTTTGAAAATATTCCGCAGTCTGTTGGTCTAGTTAGTGGACTTCAAGACACACCTTCATAGAACAAAATTCCTCATTCTACAGTATTCTCAAAATAGTTTATTGGAAGTATGGGCCTACGTGACTTAGCAATGCACGCAACGTTCCAAGGATTAATAGCTCCATATTACTGAACATATGACCTTCTCAGAGTATCTAAACAAATATTTAGTGTCAGCGAGCAGATGCAATCCTAATTTATGTGTTCCCTTTAAAAGTAAAAAAGCTTTCTCTTGTGTACTAATTGTGTCCAAGATGTTTATATTATGGAGCAAAATATGGATTAGGTTGTCGTTTGGAGATTTGTTGCTGATCACATCTTAGAAAGTGCACATCATTAATCTTGGATTATCTCAATTTTTGTATAGCATTGCTATTTTTATTCTTCCAAGCAGACAGATAACATCTATTTGGTTTTATGTAGCTAACATACATTATTCGTTGTCCAGAATCCTACAGATTCTCTACAAATATCAGGGAATTCTAACTGACTTAACTAGCCTATTCCACCAGTCACCAGAAAAACTTGAGAAGCTGTTCTCACACTCTTGTATGTGGAAAACCCCACCCTGAACTTGCGTGAAACTCAAATAAATCCTAATGTTTGTTACTGACTACATTACAGGGGGAGACAAAGTCAGAAAGTCTGAGGGGGAGTGTCTCGCCCAGAGAATCGTTGCAGAGACCTGACAAGAAACCACCACCTCCTCCAACCTCTTCTACTTCCACCAAGTCTGACAAGACAAAGCGGAATAGTGACAGTGTGTTGAAACTAGCTGACAAACGGATCAGTCAACTCAGTATAAACAATAACATTCCAATTCACCAAGATGTTAAGGTAGAGTATTGTTATACAAGGGTTTTGATACCAACATATGTATCGGTCCGAGTATTAACCAGATGAACTATTAGCAGCATAAAGAGTTGTGTCTGAGAGTTGTCGCCACGTGGCACAAATGCTACATGTAATAGATTGTACATGTGCACCTAATTTCATAATACATGTACTCCCAAGTTGTTATCCTTTACTTTTGCTATTGCAATGAACAATTATATCAGTTTTTGATTGGAATAACTAAGATGACAGTACACTGTATCTGCATCTACATGTAATTGACTTGAGATATCTGGTACAGACTCAAGATGGTGGCAGGCAAACTGAAAAAGGCCAGCTCTGCCTTTGTTCGTTCACCCAATATGTTTTAAAAACCATATTATATACGAAGCAATACAATAATTATATTCATCTGTAGGGCAACAAGTTAGTCTTGACTAAAGATAGAAATGGAGACTTTATACCAGGCCCTGTGGCACCAGATCCAGCCAATAAAAAGAAGGTTAAGATAGACGATAGACCAGATGGTCTGTATGATGAACCGTGGAGTGATGTTGACACAGTTATAACTAGAAGTATTCTTAAGATGGAGGAATCTGTATCTAAGTCTACTGGAAGATTAGTTAGTAAGCAGTTCAAGGTTCCGGAACCTCTGAGACTCAACGGGAAAAAAGCCGTCAATGTTCATACAAGACAAATCTCAATGCCAGATACACGGTGAGCCTCTCCGACACTAAATCATATTCAAAATACATTTTTGAGCATTTTATTCTGCTTCAAATCCTGGTAATTACATAGACAAACTACATTTCCAGCTCTAAGGAACTTGCTGTGTGTTGAACTTGCTTAGAGATGTCTACCGCTGTCGGAGTTTTATAGTACAGCACTTTCTAGATATCAACTGAGATTGAACTCTCAGCAGTACTAATTCTACTAGTCCATATGCCAGGTGGGGTTGCTAATGCTGTCAAAACTTTCTCTTCTGGTTGGGCTGTTCCACTCACCGGATGGTGGTGCCCTAATGTTCCTGGCACTACCACATTCCAACTAGTTGACTCTTTTGATCTTTTCACAGCTCATAGAATATAATGGCCATGAGATTAAACGCACAAACTGTACCCTGTCAGTAGAAAGGGCAATTCAGGACATTAATACTACTTTATGTTTAAAGAACACGGTTTTGTTATCTTGGATTATAACCTTATATCTCTTCAGTTTGAGACCTGCTTGCTATAAATCTTGTGACTGTTGATGTTCACCCATGCGCAATTAGTGGTACTCTTAGGAAACTATACCCAGGCTTACCTTGCTCTACTGCTGGTGAAAATCAGGGAGACATAAACTGCAGTATATGAGTTGTGTTGGGGTATTCATTTTGGATTGAGTTCAAAAATTTTAATTGAAAATCTCCTGTGTAATCAGGAAGATTTGGTAGCCCATACTATGCGAATTCTCTACTACTAAAACCTACATGAGGTCATCTCCAGCTGTAACAAACGGTAACAAGTCCCAGCTAGGGTATAGCTGCAGTACATGAGCATGTTTACCATGCTTGCCAAAAAATTTTAAATTATCTCTAAATCTCTTTATACACATCTCAATGACATTCACTCAAGACATATCCCCGATGCTGAAAGACATACCATAAAACTTTAGCCTATTTCTATTTAACAGACGGGTGGGTCCCATGAAGGACCTCAGTAAATCAGGCAAAGTTTCGCCACTAAGTGCCACAGACTCGGGATACGAATCCAATAGCACCACAACTACTATACAACGAGGTCACAGTAGTGCATCTGATCTAACACACAACAGAATATCAGCGCTACCTAGCAGTGCCAGCCTTCGATCAGTTGTTACCAAGCCAACACCCATAGATTCTCTTCCAATGTGTTTAGACCAGATTGGCGCACTGAACGTGCTAACATTACAGGTGAGCATAACTCTCTTGTTCAAATCGGATAACTCTTTCTTCTCTCAGTGGCCACAACAGCACTCCCTGTGATAAAACTGCAATGCAATTCTGAGATGCAATCATAACTTTGTTGTAGTGCAAGAATAAACATATTTCAACTTTGCGGAAGTTTGTGTTAGAATACATCTCTCTGTCAAATCTCATACTGTAGAAGTCAGATTTTGGGAAGCACATGTAACTATCCAGCTCTAAAAAAGTACTTGAAAGAAAATAGAAAACTGAAAATTTTACAGAATATGACATTAATTTGTCAGAAAATGACACAGTAGTGCTGCTTAAGAAGCCATTTAAAGGGTGGTGGCTAATGATCTTCTCCACTCATCTGTTACGGTCCTTTAACTTAACAAAAGGATATTACCAGTCGCGAACATACATGAGATGTTTCTGTAACTTACAATAAATGTATTGAGTGTGGCTCTGAATAAGCTGTCTCTTATCCTTAGACTAATAGTTGATAGCCACTAGTTGAACCACTTGTGACTCCACTATTGCCATAACATTGTTGGTGTATAAAGGGTGGAGGTGGCATTGGTGTAAGTCTGCGATGATTGTACATGTAATTATTGCCCAAGGATTAATTAATCTATTTTTACCCCCAATCCTTTTCCCATTAATATAATCAATGTCATTGTGCCATTATTATTCATGAGGAACTAACAGGTGATTGCTGTACATACCAAACTATGTTATACATAATACAATATTATAGGTTATTACTAGCTGATTCATGTACCACATATTTTGAGGAATTATTACTGCAGTTAAGCTGTCGTGACAGTGCTGTAGAGAATACAACATTATAAGGTAGCGGAATGTTTGTACAATATTTTAACAGCAGAGAATAGTAGCATATATTGTGAATGTTCAAATATAAACCAGGTCCACACATTTTTACAATGTTTGTAGACTATGCAATTATTTGCTGAAAATGCTCCACAGATAACATGTACATGTATAGAAACTCAGCCTCGGAGTCCCAAGTTTCATCAAAATTTGGGTGACATGTTGCAGGAACTGCAAGTGTTTGAGTGAATACGTTCATATTGACCCCAAGCACTTTCGTACCCAATATACATTCAATTACACCCTCACTTTTCAACAAAACTTGAGACCGTGTGACTTTTAATTCCACACAGGTGCCGGCGTATTTTATGTTATCCAAATGTAGTCTGATATCTATGTGCACAGGCTGCAGGTCTACTCAGGCACCAGGCCGCAGCAGGCCGCAACAGGCCGCAGCAGGCTGCAGCAGGTCGCAGCAGGCTGCAGTAGGTCGCAACAGGCCGCAACAGGCCGCAACAGGCCGCAACATTAATTTTAGTTCAGTATTATAGTTCTGCTGCATATTATTTTATCTTACTGTTACACTGAACTAACAAATTGACTGTGTTGCCTACATTCTTGATACACAGGCTATGCACAACGTTTAGGTGCAGGCTGCTAGCTGTATCGCACCTTCTCTCTCTACTCAACACTATGTTCTATAGAAACTGCTAAAGACATTTCTGCAAAGAGACAGTTTGGCAGCACAAGAGTGTGATATCGAGTGGAAAGACTTGTCTATTGAAGATGGCTCATCACTAATGCATAGTAACAACAGATGTGTGTTCTACAAAGGCCATCTCAACCACCAGCCTGCTCAATCTGTGACAATCATGGTAGGTACATAGGCACACATACTCTGTACATGTGCTTGCAGGTGATACTACATGTACTACACAATCATATCTGGATATGAATGAAATTACACTTAAACACAGCTGAAATTGATAGTTCCTCTGCACATGGAAAGACGGGCTGTTCTACTGTATTGAATATAAAATTATCAGAGATGCCAGACTCGAGTTAAAGACTCTCACTCGAGTTAATTCAAGCAACATTTTATGGCTTATTAGAAAGACTCATAACTTGAATATACAGCTGTCAAAAACTTGTAACTTGAATTGTAATTCAATTATGGCTATGCATGATCAAAGACTCTTAACTCACACATCATTATGTTGAAATATTCAATAACTCGAGTTTTCATTGGGCAGCTGTGAATTGTAATGAATTGAAATAACCACAGTTATAACCACCAACCACAACCACAAATATAACACATTTTACACTAAAACTGTGACATTTTGCTTTGAAATTTGAACCTCTGACACCATTTCCTAACAACTTTTCACCATAAGCTAAATAATAACCCAATAACTCTATAAAAAGACTCGAGTTAAACAAGAAAAGAATTGAATTGAAACTTGCTTGTAGTTAACTTGGAAAACTTGACAAAAACTTGAGTTTCTGGGGGCATGTAAATATTTAACTCGTAACTTGAAAGTGTTGATCTGTCACTGAAAGAATTGACTTGTAACTTGAAGAGTCACAACTAAGAGTTGGCCATGGAAACTTGAGTTTCCAAAATAAAACTTGTACACATCTCTGAAAATTATAGAATTCACACCTAGTTATGTAGTTACGTAGTTACGTAGTTGCGTAGTTGCGTAGTTACGTTGTTACTTCAACTTATCAGCAGTTGTGTTCTCGTTATCAGAAGTTGTCTTCTTTTTATCAGAAGTTGTCTTCTTTTTATTAGAAGTTGTCTTCTCCTTATAGTTGTCTTTAAAGAAACCAGAGACGTGTAAAACTTACTCTCCAAACCTACTTAATGTAAGTCAACAGTTCAGGTCTACTGGAGTAGATCAGGAGTTGTTACCTCCACAACTTGTGAAAGCCTTTAGAGCAAGTTCCTCTCCCAACAACAGCGATTCAGACAGCGGGTCAGGTATGTAATGCTACTAGTGCGTTCATATTTACACACATTGTGTTTAGATTGCTGTACTTAGGCTAATTGCAATTTAAAGTTATTCTTAAACTGGTTTTCAATACTACCACATCCCATTGACTTCCTTGATGAATAACAGTAGACTAAAGTTAGTGTACCTACATGTATTTATTAGTCTGTATCTGATAGATAACTATATATATTATATATATATACATGTACATGTAATCTACACATACATTGTATATGTGTACACTGTATGTCTATATATAGAATAAGTAGCAGTGTTCTTTTGTTGTGGACTCTTATAAGCTTATCCACATGTGCAGAGTTGTCGTCTCTCTCCACTTTACTCGATGGCTATTTTTGCTACACTGCGCACAGCACATACATGTTGTAGGTTTACTCATACATTAGCTGCACATTTTATTTAAGGCTACTCATATGTTATTAAATTTGATTAACTATTTTAGATAAACTGTCAGAGGAGACGACTTCAGAAGATACTAAAACATATGTGACAGTACTGCCCCATCATCACGATATTGACTCTGTATTATCGTTTATCAAATCAAGAGATAGTAACGCCAAATCAGAAGAACATCTTGTCATGGATTCCCTATATATCCTGCTGCAAGTTATCAACATTATCTTTGCTTTAGCGGAAAGACAACTTCAAATTGAATCACTGAGCGCAGGTGACCTTATCGTATCATTGGACACAGATGCTGTGCCTACCGTTTATTGTCACATGATATCTATAAAGAAATATTCTGCAGACTTTAGTTTGACATGTGAAAAGTTACGAATGTTCCTCATCCAGCTCACACACGCCTCAGAGAAATTAACTAAATCTAAAAATTTTAACACCGTAGAAGATTTAATCAAAAGTTCGTCTGACGCAGGTGATCTGAAGACTATAGGTTTGATAATTCAATATCTACTGTGGGGCCCAAAGGAAGACGAGGTTAAGGTCATGTCGGTTGCCGAAAATAGGAAACAAGCATTTGACCTTTGGCTTCACTTATCTAGGGCTAAAATGCTGAATGAACTGGTATTTCAGGCAATGGACAAACTCAAGATTTATACTATGGCAAATTTTCTCAGCAATACGAGTGGCCCAGAGCTGTTCAAAATAACGAAGCTCTTAAGCACTTACTAGAGTATTCCGAGTCCACAGAGATTAAGTATTATAACGCCAAAGGGTTCATTCAAGACAGTAGAACCATCGATATTAATTTCACCCAGATTGGAGTTGTCATTACATTAATTTCTGTAGGAAGTAGACATGTTGGCAGTAGTCATCTGGGATGACAAAATTCAGACAATTGTAATTAAAAAGAAGATAACTCTAAATTAGTGTATTATTTGAATGGTGAAAAATCTCGACTGTGATTGGTCTGTAGGCGTAATATTATAGTTTTAGCAATCAACTGGTGGCACAAACCTGATTACTGCACAGCATTTAACCTGAGCTCAGATTGTAGCAGCTCTCTGGTTTGTATTAACTTATCATTTTCTCTTATATTTTTAAAACCTGGAGCTGAGCTGCCAACTGACTAGTTCCCAAATATTACATGCATGATGTACATGTACATTGTATATGTGTTTATACTTTATAATGATATCTGGTTACAAGTTTGTAGAAGTGTATTATATTTGTGTAGACAATTTAGCATGCCCTTGTTTAAGTAGTAATACTCCAGTAGTCTACAGATAGGCTGTAGTCTGCAAAATAATACTATGTACTGTAGGCATGACCAATAATATATTATAATAATGTATTTATATGTGACTACTATATTAGTCACCATATTGTATGAATGCAATGTACATGTGTGTATTACGTGTATGTAAAATTGCAGGTTAGAATTTGGCAAGGAATACAGTGATGCTCATTGCCATGTAATGTTTTGTCAAAATATCAACTAAAATAAAAGTAATTAAATTCCACTGCTGCAGTGTACAGAATGATTGTGATCTATATGGTTAAACAAGTGATTGCTAGGCTGCTAGCGGGTGAGAGGTGGGGAGGAAAGGATAAACTTGGTATTAGGAAAGCATACAGGTAGGTCCAGGTTTCATCAATAATTGATGAAATTATTGCTCTATGACTACAAATATACTAAATAATAATATAACAATTATAATAGGGATTATAGCAATTTATTACTTATGTACATGATTCAGTCATTCTTGCAACCCAACATTTTGAAATAAGGTTTACATGGTATATGTTAATTATATAACACATAAATATTACAAGCGCTTCATCGATAAGATACTGATCAGAATATTATGTACATTAGACATGTATTATCTACAATATTTGAAACCAAACATAAAATGAATAATTGTAGTTTTTTGTGATTGTCTGCAATTTACAAATAGGATGATATTCATGCAGCTGAATATACATGTAGGTATTACATTACATGTATAGGCTATACTTGTATAGAACATACAACATGTATAAATATATTACCAATTTACTTCCTGCTATTAATCCCAGGTAAGAAAGCAAAGATCTGAAGAGACCTGCATTTTTTTTTCTAATTTGAGGTGGAGAAGGCACTTCACCAATGGCCAAGTCACTGAAATAGCACAGGAGCATTATAAGGTTGGATGCCCTTCCTAACACCACCAATGACCCTTATGGACATCGAACCTGGGACTCCCACATGAAAGTCCAGAGCCCTTACCACTAGGCCACGGCAGCTCCCAGGACATACAACATGTATGCAGTAGATAAAAGAGATGCTTGATGTGTACATATGACTGACTTGTGTAGCAAATGTAACACACTTGAATGTAGTAGACACGATAGAGTGTAGTATACCAAACTCTATGGTACAAACGGGGAGGGGGGGGGGGGTGGTCTCCCTTCCTAGGGGTCAGATCATGTTATGTTTACCATGATGCACTCCACAAAGTTTTTATTGTAAAACGCAAAGTACTTAAATGCTGCAGAGTATAGTACTGTTTTAAAACACAGCTAATAGAACTTTACAATTTCTTTTTTGTGTCTGATTATCACAAGTTTGTATAATATGTAAGGTGAGCAGCTGCTGTCAGGGTTGTAGGAGAGCTAATCAGCTAACAGGGTCAAAGGTCATCAATGATAGTAGTAAGTAGTAGTCAGTTACTCGTATGTTATCAGTGTACTAGTCTAGTACTCTAGTTAGTTAGACACATGTTTGTAGTCACTACTCTGGACTCACTCTGCCTATTATGTGGAATATGTGAGCTGATTTTTCTCTCCTATCCTTTCTGGTATGTAGAACTAACACCAATATTACACATTTATTAATTATCATAGTTGTATACTTTGTCCGGCCTGTTGAAGTTAGTAATACTTTATTTATGTTATTATCAATATAGTGGTGAGTGTACATGGTCTCAGAGTACATAGCTCAGTTTCTTCAGTTATTTCAGCAGTGAGACAGCGGGCAGTAATGGTATAATCGTCAATTAATGCTTTCAGATGAGTTGTTAAGTTTTGTTAATTTGTCACTAGCTATTGTTCGCATTGTCACTGAATGCTCAGTATGTCTGGGATAAAGAACATATAAGAGTTTTTACAAAAGTATGATTATAATTTGCTGTGCAATATGACTTATGAATATCTTTATACTTGAATGATGGTCTGAATACTGTCCCTCGAGCTGCTTATATTTTATGCAAAAATAAAATGGCCTACACATGCTTTCCCAACTCCCCCAGCCAAGTTATATCACCTGGGTAATTAAAAGTAATTAAATCTGGCGTGAACAGTTCGTAGCTATTAGCATCTTATGCACGGTAACAGTGAAAAAGTAACATAAGAAATGAGAGTTATAGTCAGTTAGGCCTACCTACCTCTGCCATGCTCATTCTATGGTTTACATTAGCAATAATCATATGCTGTCATACAGGTGTATAATAAGTGTATAAGTATACCAATAGAAATGGTTTATAACACCAGTGTTTGCTATAACATAATGAAGTGAGCTTTTCTACTGAGCACCACTTTATTCCCAGCCAATAGAAGGCCTAGAGGAGAGGGATTTGCATAATCTATTAGGCAATAAGCTACTGTTAGACTATCATGTTTATACATATGACACACGAACATCCTATGTCATGTACATGTCTGTAATTATTTACTGTGTAAACTAGTAAAAAAGATAAAACTAGGTGTTGACTGAACAGATTTTAGGAAAGAGCAGATATCAACTTCCTGATCCAACCGAGACGAGGCGCTCACTTGGAGTTATTCTATGATGAAGATTGATTGTTCCTACAAACTAACTACAGGTAAGTTAAATAATGTTTCACTTACTTGGTAGCAGAACCTACAATGAACGGAAATTACAGCTGAAGATGAGATGGGAATGGTGTATGGATAAGAGTGAAATACTTTCCACACTGCTATCCTATGAGACCTTTCTTTGGCATGTGGGACCTACATTCGATTTGTAGTTAATGTAGACTCCTACAGTTTGTTGGAGAAATTAGATTTAGCTTTTTTTTTCTGCGCACGTACTTATAAAACTAGGCGCAACTATGTTACCCCTTGTTGTTAAAACTTGTCAAGTACCTTACTAGCCACTGGATGTTTCTAGAATTTGGAGGTTGATATTCGACAATATATGATAATCAGTCAGTATCTTAGCACTACATATAATTATTATTATTTCACAGACAATAATTTGATAATTTCTATGTTAATCCTTCAAAATGACTTGTTGCAGCAAAAACTGTTCAGCGTCTAGTAAAAGATTTGAATTTAATGTATTTAACGAGTTTTAGCAGCAAGGGGATGTATGTTTGACCCTCAAAACAAGCCATAGATACCATATATTGCACGAATATGCTAGATCCTATACTCGTTCACTTTCAAGCTCGGGTATGAGTCCCCACCCCACCCCACCCCTAATCTGAAGCCAACATGTCCAACTGGTTTCAGAAAGATGACTATAGTCCGAGCTCGATGTATAAAGGTGACAGCATTGATATTAATGCTCTCGATGTGTGGCCTGCTATGGTTGCACCACCCCTGGATTAACAGGGAAGTTGAAACTGTGGCTCGAATATTCCAGAAGCTCGACAGTGTATCACTCTCTACACTTACTACACGGCTACCAACTATACCCAGAAGGTAAATACCTTTGCTAAAATAACTTGATACTACAGTAGTTGCAGCTAACAGTGAGGGGTATTTTCTAAACACTACATGGAAGTAGTAATGAACTAGTTCTACATGTACTTGTACACAATCATGGCAAAATTAGCTACACTCTATAGTTTTTTATTATATCATCTTCTTTGCCAGTATTCTGAACAAGCCTGTAGTACGCTTTGTGTACTAGCTTTTACATGTATGCAGAGTAGTAGCCATTACTGTGAGACTAGTGTTAGGATATTATCCTGAAAGGCAAGAATCTAATTTGTATCACAAACAGTTTTTTTGCAAAGATGTCATCACATAATTGATGGCAATGTCATACTATTGCCTAACTCTTGCCAAACTGGAATGTATATGTACAGTATGTATTCTACTATTACATGTACATTATTGCCCATCAAGTAACAACCTATCATGGATCAAGCACCAGCTATTTGTGGCAACTCAATTTGAACCATCCAGTGGTATTACCATAATAGTTATAGTATTCATGGTTATACATGTACATGTATGTGTAATCAATTGTGTAGTAGTATTTTTTTTATTACCTACATTGTAGGTTGAGTTTGCACACTTACCTCCATGAGAACAGCACAGACAAAGCGTATGAGCATGCTCATTCATATTTCTATAAGCCAACTATCCAACCTAACAGACGTTGTAGTCCATCAACGTTTCTCCTAGTGGGCGTCATAACGCCTCCTTCCAGCTTTACACATAGACAAGTATACAGAGACACTGTGCTAAGTCCACTTATCAGCAGCTGCATGCAGGATATTCAGTACCTGTTTATAGTAGGTGCTACTGAGGATCCGAGGCTACAACAGCAGTTAAACATCGAGAATGCAAAATATGGCGACATCGTTCAAGGCAACTTTACTGATTCATACCAGAATCTCACATATAAATCTCTTTTCCTATTACATTGGTCTCTACAAAATTGTCCATCTGCTCAATATACGTTTAAGTTGGATGATGATGTGTTTGTGATTCTAGAGGATGTGTACAGATATTTAAAACTGACATCACTCAGTGAATACTCGATTATAGGTTCTGTATTTAAAGGTGCTCGGCCCAATCATAACAAAGCTAGCAAATGGTATGTTGATAACTTTCATGAAAAGGAATTTCCTACATACGTTAGTGGGACGGCCTATTTACTGTCTAGATCGCTACTCAAACCAATATTTGAAGCGGCAATGACCTTAAGTTTTGTGAGACTAGAAGATGTGTTCGTAACAGGCATCTCTGCTCGGAAAACTAAGCTAAATATAGAACACCATCAGTTTCCAGGATTTGACTATGTGGAAAGCACATTTAACATTCAGTCAACAAATTTTAGTATGAAAAAATCAATTCATGGCGTGAATTCAGAACAGATGAAATTTTTATATTTGAAATTAGTTGCAGACAAAATTACTCGTTGTTAATTTTCTGCCAAAAGAATAATATACTTGTCTTGATTACTGTGCAACTATTTTACTGTATGTATTTATTAATTTTGTTTTGTTATGCCAGATGATTGTATTAATATAAACTCCATATCAATCATGACAATCAAATTTTTCTTTGTCTGCTATAATATTAGTTATAATCGACCCATGCATTCTTCATTCGTAACTAACAAATATATACTACCACTTCTGTTCATAAGAATCGCTGTAGTTCTTGTAATACATAGAGGGCCTGTTGCTCAATAATAATATTATAAGGGTGCCAGCATAATGTAATTAATTGAATCATCTTCACTTAAAGGGATGGAATCCCTTCTGCATACAGTGCCTCAAGCATCGGCTGCTCATAAAAATTAAGCTGTTAAGACAAGATCTGGTTTAGCTACTCTGCCAAATTAGAAATATTTCCATGCTGTAGCGGTCATACATGACAAGTTGGACTGACTTCAAAGAGGGAGATCTTTACACGCGTGAGACAACCCTCGCCGACTCTTTGACTGCTAAAATACCTAAAACATTTTTTAACAATGGGCACCACACTCTATGGGCTGTCTGCTGTGGGCGCAGTTCTCAGTTACATGTAGTTACAAACTAAGCTGGTGAAAAATGTTTTGCTTCAAGTACATGTACTAGGTTGCTACAAACACTAGTACACGGAATTGTTTGCCTGCACAAAACTAGTGAAGACAGGCTAGGTCTCAGACTAAGGCAACTATGATGTCTCATATAAGTGTGAAGATAATATAAGATAAAATAATACTAATTTAAATTGTTGCAATTAGTCTAGAGGCTGTTACATTACATTTCCTGACTGTTTGTTACCAATCTGGTCACTGTTGTTTTGTGGTGGTCTATGTAGATGAAGAAGCATTAATTACTATCTAATACTGTGTATGACCATGAGATACTACATGTATATTCTATCCATTTACTATCCATTGCAAAACAAACAAAAGCTCTTCATTTGTATAGTTGCCAGTTGGAGAGACTAAGCTTACATAGCATTAATAACCAAAATTACTCCAAAGCAAATTAATTATATCGTATAAACATTAAATGTATGAGCTGCTAGCTTGGTAGTCAGCTTATATATGTCCATAATAGTCACCAAAATAGCAAATAAAAGTTATTAATGACTAAAATCCTGAACCGGGAGGGCTTGCAGGAGCTCGGGAGTTTGCAGGAGATGGGTTCTGAAAACGGGAGGGTCCTGGTGAGACCAGAGAGTTGTCATATATGTTAGCAGTCTTTCACTTTTTCGGAACCAAGAAGATTTAGTAAAGAAAGCTGCCAGATTATTACTTATTAAAGGGAGGGCAACCCCTCAGTATTAGCAACTTATAATATAAATTATAGCCATGCACATAGATAATTCTATGGTCCTGCAGCACCGAGATAGTAATCACATGTGCACTCTATAAATTATTATGCAGAAGAACCCTGTTACTTCTACAATAACAAACGTGTAGCCTATTAGGTATTTGGTCTATGAATGTTGCATCCATATTCTTCATTCGTCTATTGGATGGATATTACAGTGCCACTGGGCACTAACAGTACAATGATGATGTGTGTTGTGGGCCTGATGCCCCATCTATAAATCACATGCACACATGTACAAATAAATAATACTATACTTATACAGTCTTGTATGACATAACAGGTACATGCACATGTGCATGTACACCAGTACACGTACATGTACATGTACGTGTATGTACATGGCTGTAGTCGTTTTGCAGTTATTTTCGTAGTTGTTGGCTCATGTTCATTATATTGATAAGGTGGAACAACTCTGAAGTAGTTTACTGAGGACCGCGTGGTCTGTGAATGGTGCACCAATAAGGAGCCGGTCCGGCTTTTTTTGGCCAATAGACTGTAACAAGGTCAACTTCTTAGGCGGTTATGACCAATCAGCTTACCGTTCAGCAACTACTGCCAATAGCTTTAGTTTATTAGAATGTGACCAGTTGAAATATTGGGTAACACACGAGACCACCTATGTATAACATGGATTTGTGCAAAAGAACCTAGCCTAACAGTTTACTACAGAAAGCAAACATTCGGATTCAGGTTCACATTGTACCTGGAATTTTAGCATTTAGGAGCCTACACTGCATACACCCAATTAATTAAAAGGCAATAACAAAAAGGTGACTACGATAATAAATATCTCCATTGCCTTGCAAGCTTAAAAATGCAGCGAGTGTCGGTTTGTTAGTACATAGTAAAAGTAGGCCTAGCCTTGTGTTGTAATGTATCGGGCTTAGGGCATTTGAATTTCAGTGACTGAGTGGGTGTGACTCTGAGTGTATGATTGTCAGTCTCAGTGTGTTTGATCTCTCGCAAGCCTACACTGTGACTGTCGTCCACACAAAGGTTTTTAATCCAACTGGTGATTACTTTTATCTTTGACTGTGACTAACTGAATGACTGAATACAGTATAATAATAATAAGTAAGGGGCAAACGACAAATGAAACAATTATAATTATTATTAATTATAATTATAATAACTATAATAAATTAATATTAAATATAATTAATAATTATAATTAATTAAAATACCCGGACGCAGTTGAAGAGACTATTATTAACAATTTTCCATTGGCTATCATTATCACTCCAGGGGTGTGTCCTTTGCAAATCACATTCAATTGGCAATTTGAATTATATTTGGATTTCATTAAATCATTTTATTTTTGTACTTTCATTTGAAAAGCAGCTCTCAATGATAGATTCAGTCCAGAAGCAAATTGAAATTACTAACATTAGAACAGGTCCATTAAGATGTAGGCCTATACATATAATAATAATTGTTTATTGTTATTTTCTATTGGATGGTTCTACGTCTACATTGTACATGGAATGTAATGTTCATTATTTTTTTAAAATAACATAGTCTTAAAAGTCTAATCAAAGTCTCTATTTTAAAGCAATTATCATTTTGATTAGGCAAATAATTCAAGATGCTGGTAATTTCTTTAAAGTGTGTTGAAATTGACCAACATGCAATAGTATACCACTTATTATTGTTATTATTGATACTCATGACAAATGGTTAGCTCAATCTAACGACTAGCTGTGTGTATGATAGGAACAGTTGATAAGATGTATAGCTGTTATCTATTGGCATTAATTTTGGGACAGTTTTAATTTACATTTTCTAATACAATTAATTTGTATACTTCCTTAATTTTTATGGACTACTAAAGGCGGTTTTCCCTGAAATGCCATTTAACTTACCAGGCTCCTAGATTGCATTACTGTAAGGTGTCATAACAAATATAATTGTAATATCTCCTTATACACTATGTTTACATTATCACAAATAAGTTACAAAATGTTCTGATTGGTCAATGCCTATTGTGATGATTTAGTTTTAATGTTATACAGGAAACAGGATGACCAGAACGTCCCGAACAGTGAGGACATATCGGTATGTGGGCCCCGACGGCAGGGAGTTGAAGAGGATTGAAACAACCACAAAGACTATACATGACGACGGCACCGAAAAGACTGAGGTCCAGGTTACAGAAGATCCAGGGTTCCCAGCTGAAGCCCGTCCTGCAGGTGGTCTCGCTCCTGGTGTAAGTGTTTACATGCATGCATTAGCCTTAGATCCTAGTAGATAGTCTAGACTACTTGTAATCATAGATTGTAGAGTATAGTTTAGTTGTAGCCTTTGGACTGGACTGTGATACTCTAATAGTAGGTATTGAACCAAATAGCTCGTGTTCTATACAACATTAGAAATGGGCACAATAGCTACAGCACAGGCACTTTCAAGCAACAGAGAACTGAGGTTATGTGGTAAGTAAAATTTGCAAGCATAATAGAGTATGACTAGTGACTAAGTTTATTACTTTGCCTCTTGCTATTTATTACCTTGCAAGGGTAAAATGGTGAGCAATGAGTCGACCTAGTTTCAGTTGAAATAATAATAATGAGGTAAAAAGTGAGCACAACAAAATGCTGGCTGCCGAGTTGATTAGGTGGGCTAACTAATAAAGATCTAATAATGTAGTTTTATAAATGAGAACAGACTCCTAATTAACATTGCTATGCTCATCATCAATATGTACTGAACAAATGGGAGGTAGTGGTGTGCAAAGAGCATATGATATTACCTACTGGTCATACACTCACTCCTACACTGGGAATCTACTGTAGGTCTGCATTATAAAACCATATACTGGCCAGATATAAAGCACATTTAATGGACATAATAGATGGTTAGTAGGCCTATCAATTGCGCTGGCTTCTAAGTACCGACTCCTAGGTCATATGATATACTCTAAGACTAGTCTGCTAGCAGTTATTGATCCTAGATATAACTGTACTTCTCCCAGTAGATACATATTATATTATCATCAACTAAATAATATAATATAGTACTTTATACAACTAGTTATATTACATAGTATCTGCATACACTAGTACTTGACATTGCTAGTATGATGCATTATGGGTAGACTTAGTCCATCGCAATTGACAGCAGCTTCACTACGTATCTCTCTGTCAGTCACTGCCTGCATCTGTCTGCAGTGCCAATAATTTCCTACACGTTAGTTTAGAAAGAAAATACAGCTATAAGTGAACAGGATGCCTAGACATGTCTATAAATGCTATTTAGTATCAGCAGCTGTTGTCACAATCATGTGAATGACCTTGCAAACCACTCAGACAAGTAACTAGTTTTTATGCTTGCTGGGTCAAATAAAAGTAGGTGCAATTTTACATCTGCAAGGCTCTCAACAAAATTTCAGTTTAGGAATTATCTACTCTTCTTGTTTTCTTCATTCTAATATAGTTATGAAGTCACAATCAACCAGTTAACTCAACCAGAATTCAGATCTATGGACACATGTAATATTCAGACAAATACAGTTATGGGAGATTTAGCAGCATTCTAGCATGGGTCAGCTCATGTTGTGGCGCCCTTCTTATGGAACTGTCGTTCCATCTAACTAAAATCTAATCTAGTTGGATCAAATGAGATTAATCACACAACGATTATTATTGTGAAATACATGTAATATGTTCTTTGCAGGTGCTTGTTTTGAGACAAACACTCATTTACATGGCTTATTGGGTATACCATAGGTGCTGTAGGTGCTGTATAGGTCAAGTAGCCAGCAGCAAATACTACTGGATGTTGGATTTATAGGGTGCTCTAATAATTTTTTATGATTAGTCTTGTTGGACCATCCTGACAGAACAACACATTCTTTTGGCATCACATTACAAATACTGACAAAACTACATAGTCAACAGTATTGGCTTGCTGCTCAGCTTACAACAGTACAAACCTCTTTAGAACTAGTTCTCAAACTATACTAGGCAGGTTAGGTGAGGGGTTATTGAGGTCTCTCATGTCAGTTTTAGTAGCTAAGTCTAAGTATTTAACTAGCAGACTATTCAATACAGTTTGTTCACCTTCAACTACTTTCCTTACATCTGCTACCCAACAGTTGGTGGTATATACAGTAAATGCTGTAATACTAATTATTTATACTAGAGTCTGCTATGTCTTTCAATTATAAGCTCTAGCTATTGGAAAGTCATTCCACTCTGTTCTCTTATTAGTCCATTGATCTTGAATACATTCTAACAGTATAATATTTGCTCCCATGGGCTGTAATTATAATACATGCATAGAAAGGCAACTCCCAACGTTCCTGGCACCCTGCATAATAAATTGATCAATTAAAGAAAGAACACAAGAAAATAGTTTTAATGAATTTGGGTTTTGTTTTCCCTTGTACAAGGTAATGCTGATGAATGACTGTACCTGCATTAGGCACTCATCTTTGAGGTAACTAGCTACATTGTAATAGCTTGGTCACTATCTATTTGTATAGTGTAATCTAAAGTAAATACAGCATACACTAAATTACATTGTACAATATGCAAGTATATGTGGGTGTAGTACAAGTTTACTGGCCTAATATGTGTTCGACATACAGTGCATGCCTAGATGTTTCCTTGATAATGTACTATAATGTAATGTACTATAATGTAATGTACTATAATGTAATGTACTATAATGTAATGTACTATAATGTAATGTACTATAATGTAATGTACTATAATGTAATGTACTATAATGTAATGTACTATAATGTAATGTACTATAATGTAATGTACTATAATGTAATGTACTATAATGTAATGTACTATAATGTAATGTACTATAATGTAATGTACTATAATGTAATGTACTAGTGTACTATAATGTAATGCACTATAATGTAATGTACTATAATGTAATGTACTATAATGTAATGTACTATAATGTAATGTACTATAATGTAATGTACTAGTGTACTATAATGTAATGCACTATAATGTAATGTACTATAATGTAATGTACTATAATGTAATGTACTATAATGTAATGTACTATAATGTAATGTACTATAATGTAATGTACTATAATGTAATGTACTATAATGTAATGTACTATAATGTAATGTACTATAATGTAATGTACTAGTGTACTAAAATGTACTAGTAATGTATTTTGGATTGGTGTGTACTATTAATATTTATTGTGTATCATAATGGCTGTCTAGTAGATATCCATCATAACTTGTATTACACTTTACAACACCTCTGCTTATACCTGTATATACATGTAGTTCAAGCCAAGTGTCATGGGGATACAATTCCCAATCTTATAGCTGAGTGGATTCAACAACTACAATACTGTTCCACAGGTTATTGTAGACTCCATACTACATCATACAATGGTCCTAGTTAGAAATAGCTAGCCTAAAATGTTCTATATTAATTAATAGGGAGCTGAAAACTCAACTAAATGTTTCTCACTTCAGTATTGCATTAATAAGTAAACTACAGTTAGCATTTTTAGGTATGCTATGGTTATAATATAATAGATAAACTAGAGGTCTATTTGAAGATTTAGTACTGTTTTAGTGGACAAGCAGCAGTAGCCTGTATGGAGTAGTGCTGTTCAATATGATATTCAGTAGTAATTAAAATGATGCTAGTGATTGTTATTGGGTCTGTCAGGGTATTGGGTTAGTAGACTATAATTGTGTACTTTGCAGTGTTTAGATTGTGTTCATATGACATACTTATATAAAACCAGCATACTATTTGTCTACTCATGTAATACCCTGCAGTACTAGAGGAGGTGAACTGAACCATAGTGAAATATTAGATTATAATTTTTAGTGTAGGTCAGTGATGTGTATGTCTATGTATTGTCTGTATGCTGGTGGAACAAATTGTTTTAGGATAATGTGTTATCACATAGCTGTACTATATTATAATAGACCTACATGTAGCTACATGTAGATGTAGGCATAAGTTATAAGTGAATGCATTTAGCTTTCAATTCAACTATAATGCAATAATAATACATTCATCCATTTCAATGTGTATACATACCCTATACATGTAAGAAATGAAGAATAGCAATATATTTAGAGTTATCATCACTCTCTTTTATCTATTAACCAGACTACAAAACAGTGTATTCTAGAATATTTAGTTCATAATATCATTTCTAGTGCACAGAATAACAAGTGATGTAATAGGGTAATAGGCTGTAAAGGAACAACATCTGTATGTACATGTAGGCCATGTTGTATGATTGTAGGAGTACAAGTTGCACACTGTAGCTCTAATTAGCCATAATGTCTACACGTTATATTAAAAATTGCTTTTTTTCCACTGTAATATAAACAGGACCATAGGAACTAGTTGTGTGAATCTATTTCCTGTATCTAAACTCTTCACAGAAATCTAATGCAGTTAAAGGGGCAAACAACTCCAACCTCTTACCATTGGTAAACATTTTAATCAACCAGTTGCAAGGCAAGGTTGCATGGCTTTATTTCCCTGGCATGATTGTTTATTCCCTATCTCTTGTTACATTATAAAAATTACTATTATATTATTATACACTATATTTATTTTATTGTTTAATCTATTAAATAGGTAGAGAAAGTAAAGCTTGTTTCTATTGAGAATAAAAACATGGATATTTAAATCTGGGATATACATGTACATTTACATGCACTTTTTCTTAATTGGCAAACACAATGCATGTCTTGTAGGCCTGCAATAAATGACTTTGATGTCATTACCTCGTAGTCGGAGTTGTCTCCTCATAGCATTAGCTGATAATTATTCTATTAGGAGTTATCATCCCTTATTGAATCAATCTAAGCCACTTTGCAGCAGTTAATGCATGTATGGGTTGTTATACAGTACCCAAATTCTTCACAGTCCACCATTGGCAGCACCTTACCACAGTCGGCGGTGGGTGGCAGGTATCCATCAGCGGATGCCAGAAACCGGTTCCCCTACTCGATGGATTCCGGCACCCGGTACTCATCCCTAGATAGGCCAGACAGTGGTATACCACCATGGAGAGGGTTTGGGGTAATCAAATCCATTATTATTTGCTGTTTGTATGTCTGTGTGTCTCACCAATCACCACTCAATGTGTACTTTCAGCTAAATAGTCATTCGTGCACCAGTTTGGATTTCACTTCTTCCTAAACCTAACTTTCTTTATCACTCCTCTTACAGACAGACATATGAACTAGTAACTAGTAATTAGAACAACAGAATGCTGGCTGATGGGAAATATGGTGTCTGTTTGTATGCAGGTTAAAATTTCACCACGCACACATTTTATATTAGGATCTGTCAGACTTGGTACTTCCCTAAAGTGGAAGTTATCTACTCTTTCTCACCATTGTAGTTTAATTTTCGAAAACAACCCATGTTGAGCTGGTTGGGTTCTTGTTGGTGTAGCAGTGTGAATCACCTATTTACACCCAGATGAATATTATAATAAATATAAGTCAATGCAGTGTCTAGTTAATAGAATATTGTGATTTATGGATTCTGCATCAGTGACTTCTATTGGATAAAGGGATAGTAACTGCCCACATATTAATCTCATATTACTTAGGCATAGGCATACCTCGAGTATTTACTGCTTCAGTCTTCGAATATTTAGCATAGTAACTCAGAATATACCTAAAATAATATATAATTATTGTATTCTACTCATAGGTTTTCATTTCAATCCTTGTCACCTTTGCATTTCACATTTTCTATGTGTTGTAGTGCTCACTAATTCTGGTTTGTTTGTTTGTTTTTATTAATAGCTTATAGTTATAACTTGATAGTGCTCCTATATTGGCAGCGTTTGTGCTGTATTCATGTAATCTACCCACTCCCACTAGAGTTATATATGTGATGTAGCCTAGGAACTACATGTAGTATGTAGTACCTAGGCTATGTAGATCTGTAGATACTGTCATCATGTACCAAGTATGTAATTGTCTTAGGTTGTTATTACATACAACATATTACCCATTACAAAATATTATGGTTATCTATCTGACTAGTGTACTAGTGTATAAGTGATTTGTTATTAGATAAAATGCATGTTGGTTTTCACTGACTAACCCGAGGATGATAATAGAAGTTGTGCATCACTGCTCACTAGGTTGACCTCCATTTTAATTGGCTGGTTGGCACATACAGACTAATGTAGGACACACAATATCTTCAACGACAATACTAAACACTACTCTGTTGGCAACTTATACAGGTGCTTGTATTTTAGGACTCTGGAGACAGTTCAGGGTCAGGTGACATGTCTGCAAATCAAAGGTTTAGAGTTCCCCCTCCCCGTCAATACCCGGCCCGGAAGAAAGGGGCCAAGAGTGGTTGGGGACAGAAGGAGAGCGCAGTAAAGCCCTCCATTGCTGCACAAGGTAAGCTACAATTGTATGTCTTTTTTACAAAAGTAGATCTGCCCTATCGGTGCATATGCCTGTATAGACTACTTAGCATGTGCTCTTACAGCTGCTGCTACAGTATTAGTTAGAAACAGTATTAGCTAGAAACAACTTGGGCTGTGTGACGTTGTATAGTCATTGTAGGTTTTACTAAATAGCTACCAGTAGTTCTTGTTATAACAAGTGCAGAGAATGCTGGGGGGTTGACCAACCTCACCTGGGGTAAGGGCGGTCAACCAGCAAAATATAGAGAAGGCAACTTCTCCTGCTTCATTTTTGACGAAGAACAAAGGCTATCTCAAATTTCTCCACTTCTGCACCTAACTCTTATGTGCTGTTAGGTGCAGTAGTGGAGAAATTTGGATAGCCTTAGTTCCTTGTTTGTGGTTGGGGTTTGGGGTAAGGGCGGTCAACCAGCAAAATATAGAGAAGGCAACTTCTCCTGCTTCATTTTTGACGAAGAACAAAGGCTATCTCAAATTTCTCCACTTCTGCACCTAACTCTTATGTGCTGTTAGGTGCAGTAGTGGAGAAATTTGGATAGCCTTAGTTCCTTGTTTGTGGTTGGGGTTTGGGGTAAGGGCGGTCAACCAGCAAAATATAGAGAAGGCAACTTCTCCTGCTTCATTTTTGACGAAGAACAAAGGCTATCTCAAATTTCTCCACTTCTGCACCTAACTCTTATGTGCTGTTAGGTATTGGGGTAAACCTTACAGCTATTGCAGAGTTCTGGGTTATTGAACTGATTAGTACGCTACGGGAGCTGTGTACCCCCCCCCCCCATGATGTGTTTGTATGATGAGGGCCAATACTATCTTTGCACTTACTGCTGATGCAATATATTCACCTGATTGAATCCGTCGAACACTATTCTATTTATCGACATCAGGGAAGAACTACCAGGAGATCAAGCAGAAATGTCTAGATGCTGGTGGATTGTGGGAAGACGAGGAGTTTCCTGCAGTCGACAGGTCTATATTCTATAGCAGGAGGCCGGCTAAGAAGTTTGAGTGGAAGAGACCAGGTGTAAGTATACATGTGGTGACTATACAATGCTACACGCATGCAATGTACATACATATGTCACTATGTACCACGTATTAGAGTATACCAATACTACTGACTGTTGGGGCAAGTATTAGCCGACTCTCAGGTACAGCTAGCAGTAATTGTTGCTCTGCTGCAGATATCACTCACTTACAATTTTATAATATGCAGGAATTCTGTGAGAACCCACAGTTGGTGGTAGAGGGCGCCAGTAGATTTGATGTACAGCAAGGAGAGCTAGGTAAGTCTGTACTACACACTATATACTAAATACTTTGTATATTTATGTGTAGGTCATGCACCAACTTTCACATAGTAAGGCCTACGAAATGCTTAGCACTAGATCAGGCCGCAAGGTGCGTATGCATGTATGTTACAGCTTTTCAAATCTGTAAACAGCGCAAAAGTTCTAGCCTATATAGTGAGTAGACGCTAGCAAGTTCATCTACATTTGTACCAGCAAATTTATAAATTATGATAACAAATAACATAACCACACACACAATAGTGACTTACTAGTAAGGTTGACTTGTGACACATCAAGTCAGGAATGTTTAGTTTAGATAAAATAAACTTTTGGGTTTATGTGGCACAGGTAAAGGTTGAACTTTTTACTCGTTAGTTTGTTGATATTGATATAATGTGTATGCCGATGTAATGGCGTTTGTTACACCTGACTGCATAGGTGGCATACCTTCCCACTGACTGCATACTTTATATACATTATATACCGGCTATCCATCATATAATCTACTCAACCATTGACCTAGATTTATCTTTTCAACATTAGAGCCTGAGTTTCCTATAGCCATTTCAAACATTCTAGTCACCCCTTAACTGTGATATTCAGTAGAGAAATGTGGCTAAACATACCCTTAGTAATGATAAATAATTACCAATCTATTAGTGTTAATGTTACTCTGTGGTCATCTATGACCTTTATCTGACCTATTTACTGTACAGTAAAGGATGGCTAGTGGCTAGTAGGTGATTAGTATAAATAATAATAGGACCAATACCCTATGTACATGTACATGTACATATACGTATGCGCATGACTAGGGTTCATCATGTATATCACAGTATATCTATGGATGACATACTGCTTTACTCATATCATCACTTAGATTTTATCTAGGACTTGGGTTGCAGCTCTCTTAATTAGCTCATGTCATTCCTTGGACCAACTTACTGATAATCATTCTTTTCTATTGTACAATAATTGAACTTAGGTTATATAATACATGTTAGTCTGCATACGCCTACTCTACACCCGTTACCTTTCCACGCAATGTATCATTACTGTATATTCTATACCTGAACTGTATGTGTGCAGGAGATTGCTGGTTGCTAGCAGCCGTAGCTTCACTCACCTGTAACAAGAAGCTGCTTCACCGTGTCGTTCCTCCAGATCAGTCATTTACAGACGGATATGCCGGAATATTCCACTTCCAGTTCTGGCAGTACGGTTAGTAAAAATCTAGATGTCTGTGTATATGTGTAGATGTCTGTGTGTATATATGTGTAGATGTCTGTGTGTATATATGTGTAGATGTCTGTGTGTATATACATGTATGTGTAGATGTCTGTGTAGGTGCGCAGCTCAGGCGACAGTTGCGGGGACATTCGTCTGCACGCACACCCGACAAGTGGGGACCAGTTTGACTTGCGGGGTCCGGCCCGGTCCCCACAACTGCAACAGGCTCAGTTGAAAGGAAATTTCATTCTGAGCAGATATATACCTAGTTTTGGGTCGGTCCCCACAATGACCATTTTTGATGCACACGCTTTTGCACAAATATTGGGGAGATAACAACAGTACGCAGACGGTGTGTGCATAGCCGTGTGCATGGCCCGGACCCCACACTGTATGTCTTGAGTCAAGCAAAAACGCGGACCCCACTTTAATGACGGTTGGCAGGTGGCGGTCCCCACTTTGATAATCTCCTGCAGGTCTCTCCATTCCGATTAGAAATGCAGTTGCGGGTACCGCTTGACAGGAAGTGCTCTTGTATGTTAGAAGGAAAAAACATCGTGTTGACTGTGTGCATCTGTTACTTTCCATAAAAGTTATTGTGGGGACCGTTAACCATTTATAGATATTATATTGAATGTGTGCATGTGACTCGTTATGTAAAGGTTCTTGTGGGGACCGCCTACTGTATAATGATATTACATTGACTGCGTGCATGTGATGCTTTCAATAATAGTTATTGTGGGGACCATGAACAGTGTAACTACATTGTACATGTATATTGGGACCTCTGTGTGCATGTGATACATTGTGTTATAGTTCTTGTGGGGACCGCTTACTGTGTAGCTATGTTATATTGATTATGTGCATGTGTTACTATCAAGAAGAGTTATTGTGGGGACCGCTAACACTTTCAGCCATGAGGACGAGTATACTCGCAGCTATGTTTTTCACAGGGGCCTGAGGAGGAGCATACTCGCAGTTGCAGTCTTTTATTCATAACAGCAAAACTATTGGGTTTGTGGTATAAGTAAAGCCATATTTAGTGAGAGCATACTTTTTTGCGTTGACACATAATCTCCAGGATTCTGGTGATAATACAAATGATTTAATTGGGTAATGAAAACAGCTACATTAAATGTCTTCGTGAACTAAACTTCAGACCTAGGTCGATTTACAAAAATATTTTCGGGCACACACCTATCACAGGGTCACAAAGTCCTCATTTTCGCGCGAAGAAATCAGGTGTGCCGATGAGCTAAGAATGGTTTCGTCCAGCCAACCAAAATCGCAGGCCAATAGCCCTTCGGGGCTGACCTGGACGGCCATCTTGTGATTTTTATTTGCGAAAACACCCATAGTATATCCTCTGGCCTGGCACTTGCTGTTTAGAGTAAAAATGGCCTCCTTCAGTAGGTTTGATGCTGTCTGTTTGATTGATGAAATTATTGGCTGTGAGGGGCCAGAACTTGGTTCAAACACTGATCCAAGTATGTTTAGCTAATTTTAGCATGATGTTAACTAAATTTTGATAGAAAATAGAGTACTTGCTTAGTAAATAATACTATTTCAGTATTGAGTTTTTAGCAGAATGATAAAAATAGGTTTTACCTATCTCGCTGTCATCTAATGGATATGCATGATGGCTCAGGTTTGTTTCTATTAATAGTTCTGCAGGTGTTAAGCTTCATTTTGATACATAATTTGTATAGGTACAGCGAGGATTAATGTGATTAAATGTTGATGAAAAGTAGGGAAAATGGCCAAGACCACACAGTCTGCCGCATAGGAAGGCGCTGTGGACTCATAGTATTAACCGTCTAACGACATTATATAGACTGTGTGCAAGTGATACTTTCTATGAGAGCACTTGTAGGGACCACTAGCAATCGAACTACATGTATGTTATATGGACTGTGTGCATGTGTAACTTTCTATAACAGTACTTGTGGGGTCCGCTAGTATTCTACTATATTATATTGACTGTGTGCATGTGACACTTTCTATAAGAGCACTTGTGGGGTCCGCTACCTGTCAAACTATATTATATTGACTGTGTGCATGTGACACTTTCTATAACAGCACTTGTGAGGTCCGCTACCTGTCAAACTATATTATATTGACTGTGTGCATGTGACACTTTCTATAAGAGCACTTGTGGGGTCCGCTAACTATAATATTATATGGACTGTGTGCATGTGTAACTTTCTATAAGAGTACTTGTGGGGACCACTAGTACTCTAACTATATTATATTGACTGTGTGCGTGTATAACTTTCTATAACAGCACTTGTGAGGTCCGCTACCTGTCAAACTATATTATATTGACTGTGTGCATGTGACACTTTCTATAAGAGCACTTGTGGGGTCCGCTAACTATAATATTATATGGACTGTGTGCATGTGTAACTTTCTATAAGAGTACTTGCGGGGACCACTAGTACTCTAACTATATTATATTGACTGTGTGCGTGTATAACTTTCTATAAGAACACTTGTGGGGTCCGCTATCTGTCAAACTATATTATATTGGCTGTGTGCATGTGACACTTTCTATAAGAGCACTTGTGGGGTCCGCTACCTATCAAACTATATTATATTGACTGTGTGCATGTGACACTTTCTATAAGAGCACTTGTGGGGTCCGCTACCTGTCAAACTATATTATATTGACTGTGTGCATGTGACACTTTCTATAAGAGCACTTGTGGGGTCCGCTACCTGTCAAACTATATGATATTGACTGTGTGCATGTGACACCTTCTATAAGAGCACTTGTGGGGTCCGCTACCTGTCCAACTATATTATATTGACTGTGTGCATGTGACACTTTCTATAACAGCACTTGTGGGGTCCGCTACCTGTCCAACTATATTATATTGACTGTGTGCATGTGACACTTTCTATAACAGCACTTGTGAGGTCCACTACCTGTCAAACTATATTATATTGACTGTGTGCATGTGACACTTTCTATAAGAGCACTTGTGGGGTCCGCTAACTATAATATTATATGGACTGTGTGCATGTGTAACTTTCTATAAGAGTACTTGTGGGGACCACTAGTACTCTAACTATATTATATTGGCTGTGTGCGTGTATAACTTTCTATAAGAGCACTTGTGGGGTCCGCTATCTGTCAAACTAACTTATATTGGCTGTGTGCATGTGACACTTTCTATAAGAGCACTTGTGGGGTCCGCTATCTGTCAAACTATATTATATTGGCTGTGTGCATGTGACACTTTCTATAAGAGCACTTGTGGGGTCCGCTACCTATCAAACTATATTATATTGACTGTGTGCGTGTGACACTTTCTATAAGAGCACTTGTGGGGTCCGCTACCTGTCAAACTATATTATATTGACTGTGTGCATGTGACACTTTCTATAACAGCACTTGTGGGGTCCGCTACCTGTCCAACTATATTATATTGACTGTGTGCATGTGACACTTTCTATAACAGCAGTTGTGGGGTCCGCTACCTGTCAAACTATATTATATTGACTGTGTGCATGTGACACCTTCTATAAGAGTACTTGTGGGGTCCGCTACCTGTCAAACTATATTATATTGACTGTGGGCATGTGACACCTTCTATAAGAGCACTTGTGGGGTCCGCTACCTGTCAAACTATATTATATTAACTGTGTGCATGTGACACTTTCTATAAGAGAACTTGTGGGGTCCGCTACCTGTCAAACTATACTATATTGACTGTGTGCATGTGACACTTTCTATAAGAGTACTTGTGGGGACCGCTAGTACTCTAACTATATTATGTTGACTGTGTGCATGTATAACTTTCTATAAGAGGACTTGTGGGGTCCGCTACCTGTCAAACTATATTATATTGACTGTGTGCATGCGACACTTTCTATAAGGGTACTTGTGGGGACCGCTAACCGTCTAACTATATAATATTGACTGTGTACATGTGTCACTTTCTAAAAGAGTACTTGTGGGGACCGCTAGTACTCTAACTATATTATATTGACTGTGTGCATGTATAACTTTCTATAAGAGGACTTGTGGGGTCCGCTACCTGTCAAATTATATTATATTGACTGTGTGCATGTGACACTATCTATAAGGGTACTTGTGGGGACCGCTAGTACTCTAACTATAATTATTATATTGACTGTGTGCATGTATAACTTTCTATAAGAGCACTTGTGGGGTCCGCTATCTGTCAAACTATATTATATTGACTGTGTACATGCGTAACTTTCTATAAGAGCACTTGTGGGGTCCGCTACCTGTCAAACTATATTACATTGACTGTGTGCGTGTATAACTTTCTATAAGAGCACTTGTGGGGTCCGCTACCTGTCAAACTATATTATATTGACTGTGTGCATGTGTAACTTTCCATAAGAGTACTTGTGGGGTCCGCTACCTATCAAACTATATTATATTGACTGTGTGCATGTGTAACTTTCTATAAGAGCACTTGTGGGGTCCGCTACCTGTCAAACTATATTATATTGACCATGTGCATGTATAACTTTCTATAAGAATACTTGTGGGGTCCACAAATTGTCTAACTATATTATATTGACCGTGTGCATATGTCACTTTCTATAACAGCACTTGTGGGGTCCGCTACCTGTCAAACTATATTATATTGACTGTGTGCATGTGACACTTTCTATAAGAGTACTTGTGGGGTCCGCTATCTGTCAAACTATATTATATTGACTGTGTGCACGTCTAACTTTCTATAAAAGCGCTTGTGGGGTCCGCTACCTGTCAAACTATACTATATTGACTGTGTGCATGTGACACTTTCTATAAGAGCACTTGTGGGGACCGCTAACCGTCTAACTATATAATATTGACTGTGTACATGTGTCACTTTCTAAAAGAGTGCTTGTGGGGTCCGCTAGCAGTCTAACTATATTATATTGACTGTGTGCATGTGATACTTTCTATAAGAGTATTTGCGGGGACCGCTAGCAGTCTAACTATATTATATTGAGTGTGTGCATGTGATACTCTCTATCAGAGTACTTGTGGGGACCACTCACAGTCCAGTCATGTCTTATTGACTTTATGCTTAGAATACTTTATTTAGTGCAATCATGTAGTTATTGCAGGATCTTTTAGTGGTGAGTCATGTTATATATTTATATGATGTTCTCTTTCTCTTGCAGCATCTGGAGAGTGTTTAAGTTTTAGCATAGCTTGTGTTTCACGTACGGAAGTTAGATTAGGCTTGAAAGTGGTCATGATATATCTAAATAAATTAGATAATATCGCTCACACCTATACATTTTTTGTACTTGTATATGTCTATTAGTGATAATGTATTTTTAGGCAAAGAAATTTACTTTTGAGCGGCAGGAGACTTGTTTCAAGTCCATTAAAATGCCAGCCCCAACTGTAGTTTGAATCCGAGGCGCCTATGATAGGTAGTAGCCTAGCACAGTGATTTGAAACAAGTCTCTGACCGCTCAAAAATAACTTTCCTTGCCTAAAAATACATAATAATATATAAAAGATGGCCAAACACCCTAACATCTTATATATATACATGTACATAACAAGGTGGCCGTAGTAAGTGTGGTGTATTGAGTGAAGTTCGCTCAGAGCATGTCTATTGCTCACTGGTGAAGCTTCCTTTTTAAGGCTGTTTAGCTGGTGTAGTGGTGGTATGTTCTGTTCACTGCGTTGGCGATTCGGTTCCGTGGAGGCACCAGTCAGGGACTAAATTTTTATTGATTTTAAAAAGCTGTCTTCGAATGCTCAAAGATAAAATTCCTTCCGTAAAAATACATCATTATGTGCAGAAATGGCCAACCCCCCCCCCCCCAACACCCTATCCTTGTGAAGTAGTTTCATTAAGGTCATGCTTATAACAATTAAAGGGAAGTGGGATAAGAGAGTGCCTATCTTTTTAACAAGACCCCTGGGAAAACCCTCTGGGAAACAGCCAGAATACCCACCAAAAATCCCTAAGTCATTTCCCTACCTAACAACGCCATGCCATGCAAGGCTCATAGGCATTGAAGCAAATTGCAGAAAATTTTTCACAAATCCAAAGGCCAGAGGGCATTCCTAGTACTAAAATTCCAAAATATGTTGCCACAATATCACTGACAGGTGTGTAGACAAAAAGAATTTGCCACTGTTCGAATATTTTAGTTAGAACCAGGACATCCTGAAAACATTTGAACCCCAATTCTCAACCCCAAAACCCAAACTAATGTTTTTGAAACACCTTGTTTTTAACATTTATGGAATGCTTCTTTACCAGCAAAAGCTTTACAATGGGGTGAATTTTGCTCTGTCAAAACATAAACAAGCGCTACGGTTCTTGCAAAGTTGCTCGAGGCAAAGAATTTTCTCCCTATGGCCATGCAATGGTTAACAATACTTTGCCAAGACTTTATATTACCGTTGCAACCTTATGTTTGGTGAGCAACACAGCTTTATGCTAAGTGATACAAGTGAAAAGGCTTGCCATAAGACTTGACATAACGTTACATGTGTGTATATTTCTTCTCACTTGAAGGCTCCAGTGTCTGGCAACTACCATGGCTGACAAGGATTCTTCATCCAATTCAACAATATTTTCACCAACATCCAAGAAAGAGCTTTTTGAAAGACCACAATTTGGTCTTATACATGTAGATAGGCTGGATTGCTGTTCTAGACCTTTCCAGGGTGCCTTGGCGGCGCCCTGGACCCCTGGCATGTTTACTTTGCCATCCCTCTGGCAATTTCTAGAAACCCCTCTGAATTGTCTTCTCTTGACGTGTGCATGACTACTTTTTGGGGACCATTTTGCACAAACACAGCTATGTGTGCAACTAGCGGACCCCGCTTTTATTCAGAAATGCAGATGGTTATGCGGTCCCCACTTTGTGGACTTCTAGCAGATGACACTTTTTGCACGGTGCCCGCAACTGTTATCTCATCTGCAAAATATTATGAAAGTGCGTTGCCTGGACCCCACAACTGTTTTGAAGTATTGTGGCCACAATTACCAAAATGAAACTATATGAAAATGGTTTTCTTGGTTGGTGAGAAGTTGTCTTTTCAATGAGCCAATAAACTAGCTCCTAGCCCTTCTAGAAGTGGTGGTCCCCGGAATACGCACTTGGGTCAGATGTCCCCGCAACTGTCGTCTCACCCGTATAGGTGTGTACGTGTAGATATCTGTGTGTATGTATGTGTAGATATCTGTGTACATGATTGTGTACTTGAATATATTTATCATGCTTGGTCCTCTTTCTGGCAGTGGTAGTGGAATCCTGGAAACAATAGAATGAAGTGTTGTACGTGTGCATTCTAGGCTCTCATAAGCTACTGATTATAATGTGAAGTTGTCCCCTCCCAGTAAGAACAAGTGTGAGAGGATAGCTTCACATTGAATTGGATAGCTTTTGCTAAAACAGTGAAGACAAATTTGTCATGAATTACTCTTTGGTATATTCTGCAAACATGGATTATTATGATTTTATATTTTTCTTTTCTAGCAGTTTCTATTTCAGTTGTTACAATATTGAATTGATTGTATAGCCCAGTTTTTTATTGCTCTTTAACAGGAGAATGGGTGGATGTAGTAGTAGATGACAGGCTTCCGACATACAATGATCGTCTTGTCTTCCTCCATTCAGCAGAGAATAATGAGTTCTGGAGTGCTCTTCTTGAGAAAGCTTACGCTAAGTTAGTGTCAATTATCCTATGTGCGGGGATTATACAGTAGATGTGGGGTTATACAGTAGATGTGGGGTTATACAGTAGATGTGGGGTTATACAGTAGATGTGGGGGTTATACAGTAGATGTGGGGTTATACAGTAGATGTGGGGTTATACAGTAGATGTGGGGTTATACAGTAGATATGGGGTTATGTTGAACAAGATGAGAGTTGGTATAAAGTGGAATATCACATACCAGTATGTTTATGATACATAACACTCATGCTATATAGCCTACATTCCTATCTTTTAGGTTGGTGGGCTCATATGAGGCTCTGAAGGGTGGATCTCAGGCTGAGGCCATGGAGGATTTCACTGGAGGTTTAACAGAGAGGTTTGATCTGAATAAAGCTCCCAAGAATCTTCTCCAGATCATGCTGAAAGGTCATCAGAGAGGTTCCCTCATGGGCTGTGCACTCGATGTGAGTCACTCACTGCGTTACTTAGTGTCAGCTAACAGCTGGACTACATTCTCCATAGTTTTAAAATTTACGTACAATGTACTATAATGGCTCAAACTAGCATAATTGTGACTTTCTTAGTGAAAGGGCGATTGTATCTTCATGAAAATGTAAATTTGATATGGGTACTGTGACCTCTAGGCTTACCTGTACGTTGACTTGTACTGGTACTCTTATTGTACTCTTATTGTAAAATGTTAGTGCGAGCGAGTATTTTAATGATGAATAATAAGACGAGACGCATCTTTTATATTTTTGTTGACTCCTAAGAGTCAGCAAAAATATAAAAATGCGTCTCGTCTTACTATTCATTATTAAGATACTCGCTTGCACTAACATGTTCCAATATATCTATTAGACGAATGGGCAAACAACACTCGACAAAGTTAGGAAATATGAAGGACTACTCGATAAAAGGAGTCAACAAAAATATAAAAATGCATCTCGTCTTATTACTTATTTTACTCATACTCTTATTGTACTCGTACATACATGTATAATGTATAAGATAAATTTTATATGGGTACTGTGACCTCTAGGCCTACTGGTACGTTGACTTGTACTGGTACTCTTATTGTACTGGTACTCTTATTGTACTGGTACTCTTATTGTACTGGTACTCTTATTGTACTGGTACTCTTATTGTACTGGTACTCTTATTGTACTGGTACTCTTATTGTACTGGTACTCTTATTGTACTGGCACTCGTACATGCATGTATAATGAGTGTATCCTGCAGGCTGGAGGTGAGATTGAAGGAAAAGGTCCAATGGGTCTCATCACTGGACACGCCTACAGTGTCACAGCAGTCAAGATGGTGGATATCAAAACAGCTCGATCTGAAGGGAAGATTCCCCTTGGTAAGTCCCAACTCTGTATCAAATGTACAAACAACCAGGAGTTACTTTCTCTCTGCTTTTGAATATTGAGAGGTGAAACAACTCCAAAATGTGTAGAATAAAATAACTGCTTATTGTACACTGTATGCATTCAGTAGTTATTATAAGATTTAGGAATTGAAATGTAGTTTGTGCTTGTCATCATATTACATCATATTTATGTAGAAAAAATAATTGATTTATACAGTCAGTAGTAGTCATAATATCATTAATCTCGCTCAGATCTAAATTCATATGACATGTAGTAATATCAGTGTACAAGTATATACAAGTACGTGTGTTTATAGAGATTCTAGTGAGTTATTACTAAAGGTCATTGATCAATGGGCTGTTCATTGTTTCAGTGAGAGTACGTAACCCATGGGGTAACGAGGCAGAGTGGGAAGGTCCTTGGAGTGACAAATCTAGGGAGTGGAATCTCATTTCAGCAGAAGAGAAGAAGGAACTCGGTCTATCCTTTGATGATGATGGTGAATTCTGGTAGGTCAACTATATTATATACATTGTATATAGATGTATACAACTGTAGACTTAGTGTGACTCAAGCTCTTTATACTGTGTATTTATTACTTTGAGCATGTTCCTCCTTTCACCAGCTTTTTACTAAAAAGTGTTTTGTAGAAGTTATGTATATCTATTGGTTTTGAATAGCATGTGACTGAATATAGTCACATCACATAATTACATGTGTAAATGGATGTGTATACCTGATAAGGGCATCTCATATGGAAACCTGTCAAGTTTATAAACCGAAACGTGGTATTTCATTTGCTATTTTTACCGAAATGAACAACTTGCGCTCACGCTAACTCCTGCATATTGCTTCCATTAGATAGGGGAGACAAATCCCAGTCATATATCTATATGTGTAGCAGATATAATAATATGTGTACCATAGGATGTCATTCCAAGACTTCTGCAAGTACTTCACCACCCTGGAGATGTGCTCCCTTGGACCTGATGCCATGTCAGATGAGACAGACGGCAACAAGAACTGTTGGTCAGCCAATCAGGAAGGTGGTCAGTGGCTAAGAAGGGTCAATGCTGGAGGCTGCAGGAATTTCCTTGGTATGTGACATTGAAAACATGGAAGGAACATTCCAGATTTACCTGGCTACAATAATCTACAGCTGAAAATTCAGATCAACAAAAATACTTCTCCTACTAATTCGAGTAATATTAGAACCCTGGCTACATCTAGGGAAAAATCTTGCACCGAGACTCGTATCAGTTTGAGCTCCAAGCATTTCATTACTGCAGCAGGACTCTACAGTCCATGTTCTTCACAACCTGTAGATTTTTGAGAAGACTTGTAGCTGTATAAATACATGTACACTATATAGGCCTTAAATGACGGGTATATACCTGTTACAAAGTCATCTGGAGGCTAGAGAACTATCCGAATATACATCACTGGTTGATATAGTTACATAAACCTTCACTGCTTGTCTTTAGATACCTTCTGGACAAACCCACAGTTCCGTGTGTCTGTCACAGACCCGGATGATGATGACGATGATAACCTGTGTACGGTGGTTGTTGGTCTTATGCAGAAGGACAGAAGAAAGAAGAGAGAGGAAGGCTTGGACATGCTAACCATTGGCTACTGCATCTACCAGGTGGGCCAATATCTGATATGCTCTCCGACTGGGTGCTTCAGTTGATACACTACGGATGTGCATGTAATATTCATTTAGTGCACTTGGAGTTGTTTTATCTCTAGGAAGTGAGAGAAGATAACTCTAGGTTACAATATTAGTTGGAGATTGTAATTGTAGTACTTAATTCTATACCGAGTTTAGATCTGTCACATACATAACAAGGTCCCAACACACGTACACGTACATGTGCTTGACTATTACATCTGCTTAACAAAGAAACTGGCAACTGACTTTACTTGTATCTTTCTCTGACTAGTACTGTAGCATACTGGATTTTTCTCTTGACTTGGTCTGCATATTTTAACATTAATTTGTTTTAAGTTGGACTTCATCTAGCTGATTTGGTTGCATGGTTATATGTATTATATACTTGTATTATATACTTGTATTATATACATGTATTATATACATGTATTATATACATGTATTATATACTTGTATTGTATTGCAGTTGAAGGAGCAAGTCGATGGAAATCTGGACTTGAACTTCTTCAAGTATAATGCTTCCTTCGCCAAGTCACCAACATTCATCAACACAAGAGAGGTGTGTGGGCGTCACATGCTCCCTCCAGGCACCTACGTCATTGTTCCCTCCACGTTCTCACCCAATGAGGAGGCTGATTTCGTTCTTAGAATATTCTCGGAGAAGGCAGCTGATGCCCAGTGAGTAGAAAATTATGTAGCAGTTAGTGGATGCTGCCACATTTGTACTGTGTCAGCTTTGTTTACTGGGATATATTGTAACATAGCTATCTTTACTGCAGCCTACCAAACAAGTTGTACCTTTTGAAGATGGACACTGCAACTATAACTTTGTTTTTGAGTTACCTTCTGTTCCTGTGTGCGTACTCAATATTCTAATATTACTGTCAGATACTCGACATTTGCATGTTTGTTGGAGATAATCCGACTTCATTTAGGTCTGAATTGTAGGGTTCCTACTATGACACATGTACACGTGTAGATATGTACTGTATATATACATTGTAAGTATATTGTATACTATAACATAGACATGTATATATGTACTGTATATATACATTGTAAGTATATTGTATACTATAACATAGACATGTATATATGTACTGTATATATACATTGTAAGTATATTGTATACTATAACATAGACATGTATATGTACTGTATATATACATTGTAAGTATATTGTATACTATAACATAGACATGTATATGTACTGTATATATACATTGTAAGTATATTGTATACTATAACATAGACATGTATATATGTACTGTATATATACATTGTAAGTATATTGTATACTATAACATAGACATGTATATGTACTGTATATATACATTGTAAGTATATTGTATACTATAACATAGACATGTATATGTACTGTATATATACATTGTAAGTATATTGTATACTATAACATAGACATGTATATATGTACTGTATATATACATTGTAAGTATATTGTATACTATAACATAGACATGTATATGTACTGTATATACATTGTAAGTATATTGTATACTATAACATAGACATGTATATGTACTGTATATATACATTGTAAGTATATTGTATACTATAACATAGACATGTATATGTACTGTATATATACATTGTAAGTATATTGTATACTATAACATAGACATGTATATGTACTGTATATATACATTGTAAGTATATTGTATACTATAACATAGACATGTATATGTACTGTATATATACATTGTAAGTATATTGTATACTATAACATAGACATGTATATGTACTGTATATATACATTGTAAGTATATTGTATACTATAACATAGACATGTATATGTACTGTATATATACATTGTAAGTATATTGTATACTATAACATAGACATGTATATGTACTGTATATATACATTGTAAGTATATTGTATACTATAACATAGACATGTATATGTACTGTATATACATTGTAAGTATATTGTTTACTATTTTAGAGCAGTAGATGAGGACACAGGATATGATGAGTCGGTAGGTTTATTTGTCCAAATATTATCTCTGCACCTGTCTAACCTTTCTATATATGTGGATACTTCATGTCTACTTTGAGGTGGAAATGCTATATCTAGCCTCTGGCCATATACATAGCTAGCCTGTGGTCATACACCTACATGTAGCTAGCCTGTGGTCATACACCTACATGTAGCTAGCTTGTGACCATACAACTTTTGCTATTAATGAATTTCCTTGGCTAGGTATCTCCAACCCAGGTTGTACATGCACCCTCTTTCAATTCATATCACAGATAAAACGAAGAGGAGTAAGTGTCTTCTGCATGTCTGTCTGCTGAACCTCAGCTTTCTCTATATTCGTATAATAGTCGCAAACAAACGTATACATGTAGTTGGCCCCATAGTTTCATTCTCTAACCAAATTTGACAAACAATTCTAGTTGTGCTTCCTGACAGAATTTGCAGTAGTTTTGACAACACAAGCCTGACCCAAGGTTGCAATACCCTGGTTATAACAGATATTATATAACCATCACGTTATGATATCTGTGATGACACTCCTGCTCTGTGGATTGTTTTCCACTTTTAAATCACTGGCTGTGTTTTTATATGGTTGTCACTACCACTTGACTGGGGGTGTCGGGTGCCTATGGCTGGTTGCTGCTCTATAATTCTGGGATGTAACTCTACGGTCATGTAGTGTATATAATTGAAGTTGGTTGATTTGGGTCCCTGAAATCTGATGTTGCCTGGTGGTGGTGGGTGGCATGGTTCTAGGTCTAATCTGGTGGTTGTATGTTGGCCATACACCTGGTTGGGAAATATCTACACTGTATGTCTCCACTACCTATGAAGCTAGTGGTCTAGGTACAGGTCTCACCTGGCCACACCTGTCATTGGTTAAGGTTGGTGCTGTGAGGTGTGGGTGAACCTGAAGCATACAATTAGCTTGACCGGAATAAACACCTCATCAGTAAAATAAAACTGTTTCCTACCTTTATTCATTCAGGGCGTTGCTATCACAGCTTGCGTTGTGGAATGAATAGTCAATAGTGTATGCTCAGTCTTTGAAACTGTCTAATGGTGAATAGAGTGACCAATCAAAATACTGTCATCTGGTACATCATTATACTCATGAGTACAGGTTTCTATCAAAGGAACACAACTCCTAGGTGCACACACACTACCCACTACACCAACCAATGACTAGATAGGCTCTGATAACATACCATGACAACTTGCATTGTAAATTAGTGGGACAAGTGTTAACTGATTATGTCTTAAATTGATCTAGAACTGTAACACAAAGGTAAGCTCATCTGTAGTTGGAAGTTGAATGTTGATTGCTAACAATACCGTCATAGCATAATTATACAGTACAAATGTACTACTACTGTGTTATGTTGAGAGTTGTCTCCTCCTATGTTGATATGTTATTATCCAGTGGTGGATCTAGTTTAGTGTAAACACAAGGAGTGATATTGATTAAGTATTTATACACATATTACCTGTTGATCTCAGATGCTCATTAGTCAGTTCCTTCCTGTCCAGTTCTGGATTCACCACTGTCCATATCACATTTAACTACTAAACGTCCAGTTTTGTTATATTCTCTTTATATCAAATGAAAAAAAACTGTTTTCGCAGTAACTGCTGTTGTACAGTAAGGTGTTAGCCTACAACGTAACAAGCTCCAAGTGACTGTTAAGTAGCTATGATAAACGTGTATAATGTGTAGGGTTGCTGTTCTGTTGATCTCAAGTGTGTATATATGTTGTGATTGTAGTTAGATAATATTGTTACCTGATAGTAATTATTCACTCAAGACCAATATAGAGTTATATCCATGTTGTTTACATTTATATATTATTATAGAGCCGCACAGTGCAGGCCCCACCTGTTGATCCAGCTGTCAATGCAAGACTGAAAGCTACATTTGAGAAAATTTCTGGATCTGATATGGAGATTGATGCATATGAACTAAGGGATGTTCTCAATGCTGCATATGGAAGTGGTGAGGACTATCATAAATATTATTTAATTACGATACATATCTATAGCCAAAGTATCAACACAAGTATTCCAATTGGTTGTGTGAGTTATCTCCTCGTGTAATGGTTCTACTGGGGAATATGAAAGAAATGCATGCACACACTTTGTGTATTCCATGGACATACACGTACCCTATGTCTACGCTACATAGCGCTATGGGTATCCTTTGGGCTAATTGGATTGATTTATCATACATTTTCGGATACCATCTCATTAACCAATCAAGAATGCTGTGCTGTTTTATTGTTCAGTGCTGACTTAAATACCGTGTTATTATTTAAACCACCATTGCAGCCTACTCAAGTATGTATCTTGTGGTTCAAATTTGCTCCGTTATTTCATATGCTAATCGACCCGATTTATAAGAAAAATCATGTGATTTATGTACATCTGGTCAACAATATGAAGCTGATTCAGCAGGGTTGCAAGATTGTTCTTGTATATACATGTAGAAAAATTATAAAGTACGTGCAATTTGAGTTGGAAACCTTTCGCACAATTGCTGATTGGCTAAATTCGAGGTTCATAAGATTTCAATATGGCTAATTTAATCCGAAGGTTTTTCATGATTCTAATTAATCCAGATTTTTGCAAATTAGACTATTCATAATAAAATAAGTGTAATGGAGGTCATCCTAAATTGTTTTATGTAAATCCGGTATAATACATGTATATAGTTATTGCTTGTCAACAATGGACTTGGCAAAAAATTGGCTTTCCTAATGCCTGATACTGATAGCAGTCGGCCTCATTTTCTACAGCTGTCCAACACGATAAACTATATAATATTATACTATTTCACAGGTTCAGTTGGTATGTATATATTGTGAGTGACAGCTTTTACTAGAATTCAAACCTTTCTAATTCACAAAATAGTTGTAGAAGACATGAATTATATTAAATGAAACACATTCTTTATAGTGTTAAATCTGCACATATATAGTCTTTCAGCAAATTATTTCATACAATCTAACCACTATAATGCATGCAGTAAAAACACACACTGCAAAGGCTTCACAGATTTTGTGGTTTGTTCCTGGATGACTTATCATTAGATTGTGTGATTTACATTTAGATGTGTGATTTAGCTTTAGACTGTGTGATTTACATTTAGATGTGTGATTTAGCTTTAGACTGTGTGATTTACCTCTAGATGTGTGATTTAGCTTTAGACTGTGTGATTTACCTCTAGATGTGTGATTTAGCTTTAGATATGTGATTTACATTTAGATGTGTGATTTAGCTTTAGACTGTGTGATTTACCTCTAGATGTGTGATTTAGCTTTAGACTGTGTGATTTACCTCTAGATGTGTGATTTAGCTTTAGACTGTGTGATTTACCTCTAGATGTGTGGTTTGCCTATAGATCATCTGGTTTGCCTTTAGGTTGTTGGAGTTACCTAGACTACTTTGTACTGGTCAATCTTAATAATATGTAGCAGTTTGAAAAATTAAAAAAATCAAAAGTTTTTGCTCAACTTGTGAACTATGCCATTTGTGATGTCATTGAGTCTTGAGGTAGCTAACTATCAGTTGTGTATATTACTTGGTGTGTGTATGTCTGTTCCCAGTTTCTATCGCCTCAGATGCTCTATAATAGAGATTTGATTTTCATTTGGGTACAACACTGTTATTCTTACAGATAATATGAGTTCACTAGCTAGCGACTAACAACACTAATATAATTTCATTGTTTCTCTAAGCACCTTGTCATCTCTAGCCTAGTAGTAATCAAAATATTTCTTTCTATGTGAACTAGTGACAGTGTAGACTTATGATGTAAATGAAAATTTACTTCTCTTTCTAATATTTCAATTTAAATACTTATAACTCTATTGTACTCGGAAATAAATAACAGGTAAATGCAAATAGTGATATATTCTACTTCATGGCATATAATTTCTGAATACAGGTGACCCGGTTGTTCGACAGGCTCTTGGTTGGTAATATTACACCTACCTTGTATATCTGTAGCATAGTCTAGTCAATAGAGAGAAGTCAGTCTTTGCTATATTTTATATAGGCCTACTATTGGTTGCATCATCTCTCACGCTTTTCGTATTTATCTCCCCTTTACTCTGTAAATTGTGGTGGCTTAGTGGGTGTTCTCACTTTTTTTCACATCAGACTTGTTGCAAGCAATCACCTTGACTGTCGCAAGATTTATATCTTGTACTCTGCTTTATGTGTATTGCTTGGAGAGTTTGGACATGTGGTTAGTTATGAGGATCTGGTCAGTAATTTATTGTATTACTGGACATTGTCCAGCAAGAAAGGAAATTAGATCACAGTCATTGACATTCTTATGGTTCAAGCAAAAGCACTAAATTAAGAAAATAAATGTCTGCCACAGTGACATTGCACTAAAAGTACACTGACCTGATATACATGCCCTACATTGACTAGGGTCTTTCTATAAAATCCGATAGATGTACTTATTATGCCTATCAATCTCTCTGTATGTATGTGATTTTAAGAATTTGTTATAATTTTCTCTTGTAGAGTTTAAATTTGATGGTTTTCAAATTGAGACTGCAAGAAGCATGGTGGCTCTCTTTGATGTATCCTTTTACCTCTGCTAGTTATAATACATTTGCAGTGATATGAAACTACTATTTATATGGTTAGAAGTTACAGTGGAAAGGTTTGCAAACACAAAGGCTGTGCAATTTATAGTTGTACTGTAATTGCCTGATTCTAATGGATCCGAAACACTGATTATGAATTATTTTATTGGTAATACTGTACATATCGTTGGAGTTGTGTTCCTTAGTACCATGCATACAGTACGATCACTCTGGAAAACTTGGGTTTGAGGAATTCCAGGTGCTGTGGAACTTGCTAAGAGAGTGGAAAGGTATATTCAAGAAGTATGACAGTGATAATTCTGGAAACTTCAATTCCTATGAGCTGAGGCAGGCTGTTAGGAAAGCAGGTAAACACATCAGACATACAATGTATATATTTAGAGCTCTGTATATACATGTATTACAGAATATTAGATGGAATATATATATGATATATAATTAATCATTTCAGGTTTCAGACTGAGTAACGGAGCATTCAAATGTATCGTCATGAGGTTCTCTAATAAAGCGGGTTTCATAGAGTTTGATGATTTCATACTTTGCTTGACTCGACTCCGGGCTTTGAATGGTAAGGGGGTGTTTATTTTAAGACTATTCTAAGTGTATGTATAATAAGGACATTGACCTTTCTACCTGTATGTCAGTTTATGTACATGTATATGCAAGTTTTGTCTCACTGTGTAAGTAGACTCTCTATTTATAACAGGTAAGTGTGTGATTTAATGCTGTTATTGTTTATCATCTATTTTAACAAAGTTTGTCTCTTTTACAGATTCATTTGAGTCAGCTAAGGCAGGAAACAAGGCTACATTTGGTCTTGATGAGGTATTTTTTACTGTACAATTTACAGCATGTTCATAAAAAGCTTAGAGCACATGCAGATTTCATTGCTGTTATAAGACAGTGTGGCTTCTGTATATGCCTCAGTTTTATTACCAAATATTTTGGTTTGCGCACTGGAGGGGGGTTAAGCACAGATCCCTTTTCCCTTTATAAAACTCACCGACTTATACTCCTCAGTGTGACCAGCCCCTAGCAGCTCTCACTGCCAGGTGCCAGTGCTGGCCAACTCCCTGTGAGAAAGGCCCAGATACTGTAACATGGCCTTTTTTGGCAGGGGTAGAGGAGTTGCCTTGAAGCCATGCTGGCTTGCATGACCCCAAGGACTTTAATATGAGGCACAGGAGCAATTGTGGCTGGATGCTCTTCATTACAACACCGTGACCAGGATTTGAACCTGGAATCTTCAGCATGAAAGCTCAGCATTCTAACCCCTAAGCTACGGCTGCTCATCTCTTTTCCCTTTATGGACCCAGTTATTTGCTATGACCTTAGCCTAGCTAGTCGAAACCCGGTACATATGCACACACACTCACACCTACATATTCATATAGTACATAGTTACACACCTACATGTACATACATATAAAGGTGGTTTGACATTTCTTCAAGTTGTAAAGTTCATGTTTGGCCGTTATGTAACTGGCTGCCATTCTCACGGCTCACAAATTCATGTTCCTGTAATTGTATAACACTTAATTGTCCTCAGACCATCAGGAAGGTCAACATTGTTTTACTGTTTGTAGTTCCTACAGAATGGAGTCTATTCATAGACTGTGCTCCTGATGATGCTTAGTCGAAGGATGGGATGAAGGATGGGCCGTTTCTTATTCAGTGACATTGCATTTTACTTTATATTTACATGACAGCACTGAACCTAGTCTAAAGAAGATAATACAGCCACCTGATATATTATACTATTTCCTGTTACAACCCTAAATGGGCAGTGTACGAAGTAGTTATTTAGAGTTATAGAACAATATTACATGTAATATTATACTTCTGTGTTTTACTTCTTTCTTACTCTGTGTTGTGTAGCATTTTGTTTTTTACATTGTGGAGCCATCTTTACATGTATATGGTTTATAGATTCACACTAGCCGCCTACTATACTAATAGTAATAATGTGCTGGTACAATTTTAATTATTTTTAATTTGTATGTTGTAGTTTTAGAAAGCATGTTGCAAGCATTTTATTTATCAGCCTGGAATAAATTCAACAGAATAACTAAGATGTTTTGGCAAAGTGAAAGTTTGTATTCTACATATGAATAGGTTAGTCTTAGTCTCTCTAATAGATGAAAAAGTACTTGAGCTATCCAAGCCCATGGACTGACCCAGGGATTAGTATATTTATCTAAATTGTACATATTTATGTATGTGCAGTCATGAGTCTATAATTTGCATCTACAAGGAAACTGATCGCACCAAAATCTGAAATTTATATTTGTACGTGTAGTATACTAAGTACACAGTGGTATTGGCTAATTTTTAATTTAGTAAAAGAAAACAGGCTAGCTGTTCAATGACACTTGCATAGTTGTGTGGTCATTTGTGGTGGGTGGTACTCCAAGTTTTTGGTCATAGTTGGAAGCTTTGCTCTGCATACTTCTGGATCTGGGTAATTTTTACAGAGTTATAAAAATCAGTTGGAAAGTGGCAAATTTTGAGCCACATAGTATTTACTAATGAAAATTTCTGAAAAATTATTTTTGGTCTAAATGGTTGCAATAAAAGGTTATGCATACACTTGATCAATTATGGGTGCGTTTCAACCCGGACTTGCGGTTATCTGCTCTTGGGTGAACCAAGTGGAATTCCAAGCACAGTTTTTCCACTTGATATGCTGCAGCAGTAATTGTTATTCTCATCACCCTGAGTATGAACTAAGTAAAGTACATGTATTATTTGTGCAAAAGGTGAAAAGGACATTGTTTACCTTCTAAGTGGTATTGTCATTTCTGTCATACATGCACTGTTGTACATTGTACACTTGTGTTCACAGTAATATACAAGTACATGTAGGTACACTAACACTACTATTAAAAAATTCATTTTATGTAAGAAAATGACCTACACCCAAGGCTTTGTTATTTCTACTAACTCTGTAGGAGACAGTATGTTTTCAGTCTAGCCTCCATGCTGCTGCCATACTTGCCAGGTGTTCAGGTTTTGTCTGGTTTTGGTGTCTGTTCCTACTAAAATTTTCCAGTTGTTCTGATTTTTTATCTATAGTTAAAATTTAAAATAAAACGTCATAACACACAAGAGCAAGCCTAAATTAAGTCATTTACATTGAAACATGTTTTAAGGCCACTAAATAGCACTAGTTTGATAGTTTTTGAGATAAATATTATTCAGATTCAGACCAGATCAGATTTTTTACTGATTTTTTACTCTTGCTCCTTGGCAAGTATGGTTGATGCTACAGCATAACGCTACCAGCTGCTAACATGGGTAGATAAGCATGCTTTACTAATGTTATTGATATTTCAATCAACATTATGGCTAGCCAATCATAATCATTATCTTACAACCTACTGTGGAAGTAGAACATCTACAGTACATAAAATTCACAGTTGGTAACCTAGCTTAGGCTAAAGTGATACATTATTATTAGCCCAGTTTCTGCTGTTTTACCATAAGGTGAGGGTGGGCTCTATCAAAGCCACATCCTTGGGTCGATTTCTGAAGTACATCCTCTAATGTTATTCGTATTCGTTGCATACACATTATTTTGGAACACGTGATCTTTTTATTATAACATACAATTAGTCCTATGCTACACCACACCAACTCAGACTCATTGAAGAGATCACTCTTGGTCTGAAGAGTTATATTTAGATGCTGAACTATGAGCACTGTAATTAATGTCAGCAACTGGCAGCACATAAATGTCATCAGCTATGTTTACAATATTCTACATTCTGTAGCTGACTACATACTGCTCAGCATCCAGATAGGCCTAATACATTATAGTATTATTAAAATGTTTCAATATGACTCCCTGTGGACAATATTATACATTTTATCAGTTAGGAAAATTGTCCACAGTCACGTCATGCTACGTGATTAACTCCGATACTGTCATTATCTGGTCAAATGGCTTGGCATGTAACGTACAAGTATATTACATTGTATAACAAAACACTTATAGTCTACATCTGTTCAAAGTTTATATTAAAAGATGAAGTTTTTACTTTATAACTAATAGTGCTATTGGTAATATTGTACATAACAACAATAAGACAACTCCTAGAACTATTCCACACATAGTCCAATATTTAGCCTGTATTCTTTGATTTTCTGCTTCCGTAGTATCTCCAGTGCTGTACAATATCCGAGCCTGGACAAAGAGTACTAGTCCAATAACTGCACACGGCACACAGCAAAATATTACTGTGACAGCTAGTGTAAAGGCGTACTGCAGGCTCCATGGTGGTTCCTGTGGTCTCTCCACAACATACTGTTTAATAGTAACAGAATCAACACAAAAAGATCACCCAACTCCTACCAAACGGTACTATGGAATCGTTGCTATGGAAACGTTGCTATGGAAACGTTGCTATGGAATCGTTGCTATGGAAACATTGCTATGGAAACGTTGCTGTGGAAACATTGCTATGAAAACGTTGCTTTGGAGACATATAATGATATTCAGTGATCAAAAATTACATGATACAATTTGAATTATACATGCACATGTATATAATGTACAGTCAGCAATCGAATGCATAAGTTATATACACAGTCAGTTATATAAAATGTACATACATCTGTATATATACAGCCAGTTATACTTGGGAACACGGCTATGCAGTCAGTTATACACATGACTGTATGGAAAGTCAGTTATAATACATGTACATATACATGTACATGTATATACGGTCAGTTATACAGTCATGAATATGTGACCATGGCAACACAAGTCATGTACATGCATATTTGCAAATAGAGTGAATGGCATTGTATTGGATATTGAAAGATATCTACTAAAGTAGTATACATATACATATACATATACATATACATATACACATCGTAAGTACCTTTATATATACATTGTACGTACCTTTACATATGCATATACATTGTACGTACCTTTTCCTTGTGTTCCTCATCGCTCTCCTTCTTCTCATGTACTACTTCCAAGTCCTTGTCATTCACCACTGGATCTGATCGATGCATCTGATAAATAATATTATGAGTTTGCACGCACAGTGAAACTTGCTTTATTCAAACTCCAAGGGATCGCCATAATTGGTTTGAATTAGGCCTGAGTTTGAATTGTAAGAACACTTCACTTAATTGAAGTCATTATATAGTGCTCAGCAGAGACCAAGACTAGTAGTTTGAACTAAGCAAGTTTTTGAGTTGTCCAGGTTGAATTAAGCAAGTTCCACTGTATATGTAGGCCTAATAGAATAATACTTGTAATATAATGATGTAATAGAAGTAATATAATAATACAATAACACAAGATAACGATTGTAAAAGAACACACTTTAATTTCCATGTAAATGCTATTATTACAAAATATATAGAAATAAATTATAATAAATAATAAATACAAGCACATGTACATGTTCGCTGTATAATTGATGCAGATAGTTCAGAGCAGAAGTGAGTATAGAAATAGATTATAATAATTTGTTATAAAATCTACATTCACATTCTCATAAATAATAACAGTATTTTATAACGCTTGTAAAATGTACAGATACTATTTACACGTAGATGTGCAGCTGTAAAAAACCACTTTTCTTTCTGTACAGTATAGCATATTCAACTATACACATATCTCTGATGTTTTAGTTGCAAGTTTTCACTACCTATACGCATGTACAAGTAGTGTGAATTATAATTTAAAACTGCACTAAATAACAGTCTATATACATGTAGAAGACCTAGGCATAAAATGTAGCATGTTATAATAGCAATAAAACTTGCCTGCGTGTTAATAGTTTGGAATTGAAACATTTCTTGTCTCTCATCGGGAATGCCAGACAATCTGTGGAATTCTCACAACTACATGTGCTATGTAAAGGGCGATGTTTACCCCAGGCAGTGAGCTAGCTACTCTATAACTACTTAAACTCTATATTAGCCTATATTAGTCATTAGATGTATATTAACTGAATGAAAACCATTGCATGCGAGCAGCACTATATTATTGTAACTGTTATTACATATGATTGGCTGTATATGTATCACTCCCAAGTGTAGTACACTATTATTATTATACTTTCATACTACATAGTACATCTACATTGTACATGTATGCAAACATACTAAAACTAACAAAACATAAAAACATAAAACAAGTAGCCTATGAATTTATATTACTATTCATTATCATTATCATTATCCATTATATATTTTATATACATGTACATTAATATGCATTCTACATTGTAATGCCCGTAAGAATGGAGCCGTCTACAAACAATTAGTATTTACGAGAATTGCAGCGTATACATTTACAATTATATATAGTAGCCTACATATTGCAGTGGACGACTGGACGTCCCCTGGTCCATATGTGCATTGACGACCCTTAAAGTTGTCACGTTATTTTATACGTAGTAACAGGATATTATATTTTACTGTTTAAAACTTTTATTATATATAAGGAATTACAGTCAATCTTGTTTATGTAGTAGAGGATGGCTCTTAGTATGGGTCGTCTCTTTTCTTAACGGGTAGTGCTTAGTCGTCCTGGGCCCGCTGGAAGTAGCTTTTTCCCTATAAAAGAGACCAGATTATTATTAGCTCAGTGCAGTTGTTGTGATTTCATACAATAACGATCTTTAAATATACTACATGTATTTACCTGTATACTCTGGATAGGATCATAACAACAAGCTTGTGGCCTATGTAATTAGGCATGGGGATACTGCAGAAGGCTAGGTAGCCGCATAACTACATTGTCAAGTAGTCATCGGTGGTTGGTGTACGAACGGGGTCGTTTGTACACCAACCACAACAATATTATACAGTGGTGCACGACTACAGGTAGTAGTGGACTCCTTTGTGTAGCCAACTGATTACCAGTAGTAGAGTCTAGCGTAGGATTATTACTATCTCAGTCATAGCTTGCCATTATGTAATTACAAGTCACTTAACACTTTAGTCAGTAATGGTCAACCTATACACGGTCTGCACCTGACTGTACTTCCAGCAAAGTACCACTGTCTCTTTGTAACACGCTGTCGATCATCTTATTGGTCCATTTAAGCACCTTTTGTTTTATTGTAATTCTTATTGGCTAATTTTCTGGGACTCCTTTTGGTGCACTGGATATAAGGCAGCGTCTTCCATGCTGTTGCCTCTGCTCATTCTTTTCAACTGCTATAAACTACATATACTGCAGATAGCCTGTGCTAATATTGCTGGAATGAGTGTACTCCGACCTGTATATCCTGTAAAATGTTGATTGCTAGTGCATAGCCTAGAAGTCACCAAATAAATAGTGATTTTTAAGAGATAGACGCACCTAGGCTATTGCGGGTGGCTACCACGTGGGGCCCATGAGAGTTTCGTGGATAACTGGGGCACTGGGTTATCCGTGTGCAGCCATAACAATATTGCATCGATCTAAAACGGCCTAAGACAGCAATCAGAGGAACGTCAGACCTGTTTGATGTAATATGATTTGATACACATGTAATAATAATAATCATAGTCCTGTTAACCTGTTGCAGGTAATAACAATTAGCATGATTACAATAATAATAATTATTATTATATAGTATTACCAGGTAATTATATTATTATGGTAAAATGTACACTGTATAATAGTATGAATGATGGTTGTAACTACTACAACCTACATGTACAATGTAGCAGTATAATATACTGCTAGGTTGTAGTAGTCCCAACAATTGCTGTACTATATTATATTATAGCAATTGGTTACTTGATAAAACAAAGTGAAAAGTGATTCTCTAGTGCAAATGTAGCTCATGCAATACTATTAGTTTATTTACTATTTGTGACTGTGCTGTTTTAGTGCATTGTACACAGTTATGTATATGCAACTACATATATGTAGCTAATTTGTTCCGTACATGTAGTAATATTACACTAATATATAGAAATTTGAAATCTAAAATATTCCATTGGTTGAACTATCTGCATTTCAAGTTATGCAAATCTGTAAGCAGCATTCTATTGAAAGAATAAGTGGGAAAATATTTCAGCTTCTTTACAGTTATGGTATTGCCCTACTACTGAGGTTTTCCAACCATCACCAAATGGAAAGAGAGGACAACTACAAATTTAGTCATTACAGCCCCTACATGTATGTACACTACATTTATTCATCCATGTTAGCTATCAGGGAATAGTTCACTATTCACAGTATTGGTCAACAACCATAGTCCATAGTGTCTTTGAGCCAGTAATGGGTGCAGGAGTCGTAAACAAAATCCATTATATCAGATAAGTAGTGTTGTAGCAGTCTGCGACATAGAGAAGTTGTCTGCTATATATCAGAAATAGGGAGAGGACAACTTCAGATAACTGTCATCAGCTACTGAATTCCTTCAACTAATGGTTTGGCATCAAAGACAAAGTACATCGTACATGTAGTTCACCTGCTCAATGGCTAGTCGGTGGTTTTGATCAAAGCTGCTGAAAGAAATGGTGGGCAGGCACATGGTACTAAACTAAGGCAAAGGGAGAACCTTATTGACTTGTCTGCCAAATTCATCAACAGCAGCTTAAGTACTTGAATCGTATGTAATAGTAAATCTTTGATTTTATATTAAAAAGAACAATTTCCTACACGTCAGCTTACCAACATTCACATCTCAAAGTTATACTACAAGATACATGTGGATGTGTTCACTATAAGTAGTTATACACTTACTACAAGTTACACCACTCTGAGCTTACATCCTACAAGTGTTAGAATTAGCATAGTAGAGAAACTTACAACTCAATGATTATCCTATATTACATAATATTATGATTTATTGATGGAATAACATTAGTAATAAATACACAAAATGTACAAAAATAAGATATATATTCAGCAATTTTATATTGAATAAAGACTAGAGAAAAACCGACAAAGCAGTGACCATATTGGCTAACATATTATGGTTACATGGCCTTCGTAGCTACACAGAGCTCTGATTAAATGGCTATCACAGTAGATGGTCTTATCAATGATCTCTAAGTCACCGGGCTAATTTACCTGAACAATCAGTTACTTCAGAAATAAAATCAACTTTAAAAATGATTCAAAGAGTAAGGGTAAAGTGAAGTAGTAAATAAAAAGGGAGCATATCATCGTACATAGAATAGTATAAATGTTGCCTAACGGATAACCATGTACAAGTAAAAGGTAAAGGAGATAGATGTTGTACAACCTAATGAGTGAGCATTTGGTGGGAACACTAAGCTGGTGATACTGAGCTCATCTCAAAGATAGTCTCAATATCAAGTCTGCAGATCGGGCACTTCTTGTTGGACACGAGCCACTGGTCAACACATTCGCGATGAAACAGGTGAAGGCATGGTAATCGCCTACAAAGGAACAGTAAAATACACCATCACCAACTTTACAGTCACATTGGAATGCTTTCCACTGTCCGAGTTCAGATCAATATTATAACACAAGCATGTCTGAACTGCTGCACCTCACCCTAACACTGTTAATAATGAACAGACATACAGACACTGGAGAATACAGTCATATTCTGTGCAGTAATGCGCATACCATAGTCGCACTTGACGTAACCAACAATTAAATGTTAGTGCCCTTACCTCACTTCCTCCCCAGCCTCGTATTCACTAATACATATGGTACACTTCTCACTAACATCAGTGGCATTGTCCCCATCAGCAACTGCTTCTGTTTTACAACTCTTTGATTCTGTATTACTGCTATCACTAGATTTCACTGGGCCATCATCACGGTCACCTGATGTCTCGCCATTACTCTCCTCCTTTACACCAGTGTCAGTAGTTGTCTTCTCAGAATTGCTACTTTGTATGAGTTTAGTGTATTTATAAGCATGTGTTGTTTGGTCAATGATATTTGGTGTAGCACCGACATTTCCATTTCCCATCCACGAGGCAAGACTGTCACGACGATGTCGATCCATTGGAGCGTTCAACATTCCTAGCAGTTGATCATAATCGGCTGGGTTAGGATGTCCAATATAAACATTGGTTGATGGCTGTCGCCAGCTTTCACGCTCAACACGGTTTTGCAACTGTCAAAATAAATTTCATCTAAATCAGGCAATGTTAGAATTCCACTTAAATATATACGCAATACAGCTAAACACAATAATGAAAGACTGCAATCCACTGAAACAATTCGAACAAGCAACAGCTCCTTTACTATCTCCGCATGCACACTTACAAGGGTTCAATATACGATACATATAATATACCTACGGTGCATGTAGCAAGATGACACTTACCACCGCCACTGGGTTAATACTGATATGCATAGGGCCAAAGTCAAAGTATCTGGCACTCCTACGTCTGTTGATAGATTGGACATGCTCCTGTCTTCTCGCCAGGAAATCGCCAGCATGTGGACGAGCACGTGAAGGGAGAGGATCGTATCTCCTAGGAAAGGAACTCGCGTCCCTGAAGTTAGAGGTTATCGGGGGACGAGAAGATTCCTGTCGTCTAGTGTGGAAGGGTTCACGGCGAGGTGGTGTTGGTAGATTGACATGGTCCAGTCTAGGATGACCCACGCGGGCCGTGCGAGTAGATGTAGGCGTGGGAACAGGGCTTCGTTCAGTACTAATAAGACTTGAAAATCTCCTTTGAAGGGACATTGGTGAACCATGAGGCATGACTTCACCTTCTGATTCCGAGCTAGAATCTCCATCCATAAAAAAGGGGACTGTTCTAAAATCATAAGTTAGTAAATCATAAGTTAGTAAATGAGTGTAAACTGTTAAGGGCTAAAATAAAATGTTCTGTTACATGATGGGTTAACAGCATAGAGTAACATACTGGTATCACGTGACAAAGTGCCAGTAGTTACCTGCTCGGTGTTCTTGTATAGGAGTGATCTGCCTGCTGGTGGAGCCTGAATTGACATGACCTCGGTTCTGTTGATGCTGGTCTACCACTACAACCAATACCTCCACAGCCTGTCCCACCACCACCAGTTGTTCTACTTGCGGACTGATGAGCGACGGGTGGCAGGTCAAGGGGATGAAGTTCCACAGGAAGTTGAGGCTGTGAAGGACCAGCAGTAGCATGTGTGTTATCATTTGACACCAGTCGGCTATCTGGCACATCCTCCCATGGTCTCACAGGTCTGGCGGGTATTCTAGGTGGGGAGGTCACATGACTGTATGGCGGAAGTGGATGCCCACTCTCCTAAATATAGATTGTATACTGCAGTCTAACACTGTACCACAGCACGCAGTTAGAACACTGACTTAGACCTACTAGCTTAGTGTTTCTAATAAGTCTAGATTCGACAAGAAATCTAAAACATGCAGAGAGTACATCTAGTGATGACACGTAGACAAAACTTGTAGACATGCAGACAGAACTTTTAGACTTGTAGACGTACCTCAATGTACCCTTCGTCTGAAATACTATCATCTGGAGGAACAGCTGGACCAGGATGACCAGCAAAGTCTTGGTTATGCCTGTGACCACCATGAGATGCCTGGAATAACAGGAATGTACGCAAACTATTAGTAAATGACAAGAACAAACCCAATTGGTTTACAATAATGCAACTTCTGTCACACTTCAAATTAAATCCAACGAGTGAGCAGTTAGTGAATTGGCCGACAGCCAACTATAATTTTGGAGATACAGTATATATCCAATAAAACCAGAGTAATGATAAAAAGACAACCATGAACAAAGCAGAGTACTGCAGACACACATATTCAAAGAGTATATGGACGTGTAACCTACCAATGCAGGGCAACACGACACACCCCCATGCGGTCCGACATGATCTGAAATATAAATATAACATGGAAGATACTCTAATGGAAATTTTAGGTATAGCAGCACTGCAGCAGCAATGGTCACAGCATGCTACAATCCTATTAACAACACAGTCATAGTATGGCCATAGTAACCAACTAGTAATCGTAGTCATAGTACAGTGATAGTAGCAGTGCAGCCATAGTGACAGTACAGTGATAGTGACAGTGTAGTCATAGACACAGTACAGTGATAGTTAGAGTATGAAGGATACACAAAGGCAGAAGCAAGTACCTCTATTATATATGCGGTGAAGGTATTCTATATCTAGATGATGGCGTCTGACATCTGCTCCTGTAGGACTTGTATGCACATGTGACAACTGTGAGTGTGTAGGTATGGGGGTCGGCACGGGAGCTGGAGTGGAAGGATCGTGGCGAGGGTGGTGGTGTGTGTGCCTGCAGGGACAAATGAGTCTGTTCTGGCAAGGACAAGTAGCATTGGTTCTCAAGTCCAACAGGCTCTCACTCTCTCTACAATAAACAGTTTTCGATTTGGCAGCAATAGCAGTGTAATACATCTGTGTGATTTAGAGTATTCACATGCTACTCCATGAAAGTAAAACCATAGGATAAATCAACGCAGTATAGTTTATGGCATAGTTTCACGATCTACTATTGATAGCGAGAGCATGTAATTAATATCTCAACGGCTGCACAAGAAAATACTGAACCTCGATGCTAGATGCATTATGTGTAGGAGGGATAACTCCCCTACGCAACCATAGTATCTGATAGCGTATTGACCTCCAGATTGTTTTAGTAATGCAATCATTACCAGTCATTAACCAAGCAGATTTGCACAATTATACTTGTTAGTTACTTATAGTTAGTTACTAATAGCCATGATCGACTCACTGTGTCCAATGACAATGACTACAACTACAAAATATCACGAGGGTAAAAGGTAAGCATACATAACTATTTATAACACACATACCTAATATACTGGCTATGGAAAGAAGAGGCACCATTAGTAGTGTATGGGGCAATAAGTAATTCCCTAAACTATAGCCTGTCGACCAGATCTCTGTTCAACCCCTGCTTACATTATCTTATAATTAACAAATGTCGTAATACAATATATATAGGGCTATATGTACCATGAGAAGCATAACATACATGTAAGCTCACCTTGCTACTAGACCTGGGGGAGATGGTGTTGTTACGACTACGTGAGTGTTTAGGTCGTGAAACTGCTCCAAGTTCTGCTCATTTTCTGGCCGTGATGTATTGTAGCCTGGTTCAAATCCCATGTAGACAGTGGCAGGAATCGAATCATCGTATTGACTCCTCTCACGGTGAAACATACTGTTTACAGAAGGTATAGCCTGAGTGGTAGATGCTCCACTGCTTACCGAAGGTATAGCCTGAGTGGTAGACGTTCCACTCCTTCTGGGATCTTCAGGAAAAAAGGAACTTACTCGTACTTCACCATTTTCATAGCCTGTACGGCTGATTGAGGAGACATTACCACCACCCGTAGGACCAATTGCAGCTCCATAATTTGTGTTATAAGGCAGAGGGAGAGGTATCACCTCATCAGCAGGAACACCATGCAAATTGATCCAGTTATTGGGAAGAGGGACTGTACGAAGCCTCTGTGGTACCCTACTATCATGCGATATCTCCAGCTCGGCCATCGGCTGTGAAACAGATTCAAGTCATCTAACTTCATCCAGCAAGAATACAACCTAACTACATATTATACACATCATAGAAACATGTCACCAGCTACCAAGCATACTAGTTACTGCTCATATTAAAGGCTGAAAAGTTATTTTTTCTTACACAATTTGAACCAGTTTTTTATGCTCATTCAGAATCACAAAAACTTCACCAAATTCAAGTATAACCAATTTAACTAACCCATGTCAAATAATACCAAAATGACACTCAAAAGTGCGAAAAATTGATAAATAAATGTTAAATTCATCAATGTCTATTTCATTTCAAATGAGTATGAGAAAACTGACGCAGTTTGTGCAAAAAATAATTTGTCAGCGCCCCTTTAAACCTAATTGTCCAATAAGAGAGTAGCTAACAAGCAGGTTAACCAACCAGAGTTCACTTACTGGATGTTGAGGGACTGCTTCTGGAGTCGGCTCATTATCCTCAGTGTCTGAATTAGTAAGATCCACGAGTTCTCTATGTGAGCGAGTGAGGTCTACTTGTTCTACGGTGGCTTCTCTTCTATATCCATATAGAGAGGAGATGTGATGATATGTCAGTGTACAGAGCCACATTATATCACATGAACTAATACAACTGTACTCTATAGTTATAGATAACTACATCATTAGCATGCTAGTAAATATAGAGCACTAAGGCTAGGTGTTGCAGCAGTGCTACCATCTAAAGTTCACATCTTGAGCAATTTCCACATCTTTTATTTGTAATTAGAAAAAGAAATGGTTTGTTACTTACACCAGCAATGCCATGTTCTACAGGCTTAATAACATATAACAGTGTCTACTGCTATAGGCCCATGTGTCATATTAGTTGGAAATGTAGCAGATGTTCCAACAGGTGCTCACCTGGTAGTGCTTGCAGGACCTGAGTCTAGGACAACTATATCACTGTCATCATCACTGTGAGGTGCGGAAGGAGAGTCTGGTTTAGGGAGGTTTCCCGGTAGACTATCATCTATGGCACTGAAAGAACTTGGATACGCTTCTGGTACAGCCCCATAGCGTGTTGTTGGTGGATTCATGGAATGAACAAGGCTGTTGGGTGATAACACATGCATGTCAGATGACTGATAGTCCCTGAATGCCCCTCTTCCATCCCTATATGATACACATACCACAGATCCTATATAATACACATACTACGGATCCTATATATAGGGTCCGTAGTATGTGTATTATATATAATACACATACTACGGATCCTATATAATACACATACTACGGATCCTATATAATACACATACTACGGATCCTCTATAATACACATACTACGGATCCTATATAATACATATACTACGGATATTACAAGACAAGCTACATGATGCATCTAGACAGATTTAAATCATAAAGAGACAGTCGTACTAACACTTTGGGACATCACAAGATTATAGCGTTTGTTCCAAACTTACAGAATGACCGGACTGTGGATGGGTGAATTGAAACTGACAGAAGGCCTATCACCATCAAATGGATCAGAAACTCTTGGAACACAGGCTGGCCTCTGCGAACTGGAACCAGTAAAGTGAGGTGTGGAGGGTAAAGTAGCCTCTTCCAGACTTGTGCCCAGAACTGCACCTGCAATGTAATCAGTTCATATCAAACATATGCAAACTTGACAACTGACTAACAGGTGAGTACACTCTGATTGGCTAGTCTACTTGGTGCTCGCTCTGTCATTGGTCTATAAGATTGATATCCTGTCGTCTGACAAGTAATCAGGTTAGAGAGCATGTAGCATGTACATGCATGTTCACGTTGGACATTCTAACAGGAACCATGTGTGTGTAGGTATAGGGTAACTATGTGCACATATATGTAAACTAAGGCACATAGGTAGACAGATATTATATAATGCAGTACATAGGCCTACTACAGTAGGCTATAAGTACAACTCAAAAATAGAGTATATAATTAAAACTGAGATCATAATAAAAAAGTCACCACTAAAATAATCTTAGTGTGAAATACTAACCGGTTGGCTGCGGAGACTGTGGTGTTTCTATATTGTCTGTGCTATCAACTGTACGCATACTGTAGTCTATAGGCTCTGCATCACCTATTATAGACAGATGTTACATACAAAATACCATTAGACAGATTCCCTCCAAGCAATATATTATACAGTAACCTGGTATATAAATTTTACTTTTCTTGACAGGAAAAAATAAACAAATCGCGGGTTCAAATAAAAACAGATCTCACAAAAAATTAAGAAGAATCGTCTTCCCTTTCCTTGGGACGTTGGTCTAAGAATATACTGCTATTATTTGAACATATATGAATAAAAGAGGTAAACAACTCTAAAGTTCACATTTTCTTTCAAACTTGATGTTTTAGAGGAAATGACTGATTGAAATGAAAAGCAAGGAATTAGCTAGTTAGTATGTATACAGGGTAACATCTCATCCAATGATATTATGAATCTAAGCCTATTATACAGTATTAGGGGTTAGACGAGATTTCTTTATTATATGATGTATTCTCAAGCAATGAATTTACTTTTGAGCAACCAGAGACTTGTTTTAAGTCCATAAAAATACCAGTCCCTAACCGGGGTTTGAACCTGGGGCCTCTACGGCACCTAATCACCTAGCACAGTGAACAGAACATGCTACCCCTCTCAGTCAGGGACTGGTATTTTCATGGATTTGAAACAAGTCCATGACTGTTCAAAAGTAAATTCATTGCTTAAAACTACACTAAATACAGTATAATAAACGGAGAATATAATTATGGGTATTGCCAGTGCTATGTAGGTGTGAGCATGTGTAGATCTATTGGTTATCTAGTTATTGATACAGCTACTACTACCTAGTGACATGTATTATTATTATACAGCTGGCCTACATCATCCAGACCTCATCTCTCAGCTACAGTATTATTACTACACAGTATTATTACTACACAGTATTACATACAATGTATAGTGTGTTGACTCCTATAATACAGTTATACAACTAGTTCCTGATCCATATTGAATATCTATAGGCATTCTAGTGTATACTACTAGTATTTATTTATACTAAACACTTATAGTTGCTGCATACATTGTATGTATATACAGTGTATACAGTGTACACATAGCATATCTGCTTGTATGATATAAATATTGTGTTGTATTAAAAGCACAGCTAAACCTACTGGACAGGTTTCTCCCATCCACTACACCCCTGTTTGTATCCCTAAGTATATCTCAAATTCTCGCCTCAAACAGTAATAGATTAGAATGTAATGTTACAATACTACAGTAAACCACCTAGTCATATGAGGATACTTTCACAAGAACATTGTAGAAGTGGCAGAAAGGATCAAGTATAATACCATTGCATCAATTCAGATCAATTGCTCCTGTTATCTATACACCACATGGGTTGGAAAAGGATACAGCACATACAGTTGCTAACCAATACACTGCAATCAAACTATTCAATAACACAGAGCTAGCTATCAACTACCACACTACCTACCAGAGGAAACAGCACAGTATTCATGATCATCTCCCCTGTGTAAGTTCTGAGCAACTGCAGGCTCATAATAAGGGGGCATACCAGCATGCGCCGACTCAATATCAGAGTCGGTCATGTCACCGGGGCTATTCTGAACGCAAGAGCTCTCCACATGGGTAATCCATGTATTTATTCGTCTCCTACAAGACCAACTAGAAAGTTGAAGATGGGGATTGAAAGAACATCAAATCTAGGGCTATTAAAATATCTCCACAACACAGTAGATGTAGAATAATAGTAGAATAAATAGTCTCACCTAACAAAAGAGCTGTAGGTACAAAATGTGACGTCAAGCAACTAATTTATTCTGTTTTCCAAGTTGGTACTAGTCAGAGCATCAGACCTACTAGTCTAAACCAATCAAGAAGGAGGATTTCGTTCAGTGTGGTAACACTGAACGAAACCCTACTTGCTGATTGGCCTAATGGCCTGGTTAGAATGCTGTATCACCGAACATGTACTTCTATCCAAAAAGCATTGTGCACAAGGATTATATATTATATTATTATAGAAAATCTGTTGTGTAGCATACAGGGTCAATTATGAGGTATGGTTGTTTGTACAAGCAAGCTATCACCACAACTGATTTCATCTTCATAAACAGAGATTTTCACAAAGAAATGAAAACTCAGAAATTCCCACATTGACAAAAAGACGTTTTACAGACGGTTTTAGACACTGCTCATTCAATAGTGAAATATTGGTGCTGATATTTTAATTGTTACATACTGTGCCATGGAATCAAGTAGCTAGTAACTTACATATCATCAATATCAGTTGAGCTGACCCTGACAGCCTGGGGTCGCACAAAGTTTGGATCCTGAGGTGGAACGGGAGAGGACGCTGTCGGTTCCGGAGATCGTCTCCCATAGGATATGAGACGCTGGCGATCAGAGCGGACAGAGACTTTATCACTAGACGGCGCTGGTGACACAGCAGTACCATTACTACTTCGGTAGGAGGAGTTGTCCCCCAATGTAGCAAGATGTGAGCTACTCAGACTTGGTGAAGCTAGAGGAAGTAATTATTACTGTACATGTGACAGCATACATACTGCAGTGTCCTCTTATCCCACATTTATCTCTTGCAATCAACCAAGAGCTCTACATGTAGTCGATATGCGACTACACTTGAGCTGTGCCATTTAAATATTGAGAAGGAAATTATTATAATATTATGCATATTTTTTGTACGCCTACTTATCATTTAGTCAGAAGCTTAGTTCAGATCATGAAAAATTTGTTGTACATCTACATGTCCACAGAATAGATCTATAATAGGCCTAGATCAATCTTGATAAACATATTAGTGGTATAGAAACTAGTTATGAGGTAAGGCAACAACTAACCAGAGAAGGTACGGTAATCATGAGTGTAGAGGTAGGTGGACCTTGCTGCTGTACTAGGCATATATGTCGGATAAGCTGATGATGGTGGACCCATGGGTAGATAACTGTACTGTGGTATAAAGTAAGCAGTCGACCCTTGACCCTGAGCTGCACTGTCTGCCTCTGAAAGTGTTGATTATAAATGTTACAACACTATGTGATATAATAACTAATGTCAGTTTGTATTATGACAAGATGCAATTCTGGGTCAAAGAGATTCAATCATGTTGCAATGAGCAATGAATACATTAGCAATATTATTGCTAGTACTAGGACTATCAGCACTATCAATACCTAATAACACAACTTCTGCTGCTACTACTACTACCACTACTACTACCACTACTACTACCACCACTACTACCACTACTACCACCACTACTACTACCACTACTACTACCACTACTACTACCACTACTACTACCACTACCACTAATACTACTACTACTACTACTACTACTACCACTACCACTACTACTACTACTACTACCACTACTACTACCACCACCACTACTACTACTACCACTACTACTACTACTACTACTACTACTACCACTACTACTACAACTAGTAAGATTACGACTAGTTACCACTATCAATGCAAAATCCATTTCTACTCTCAACACAAAGATTACACTAGGCAATATGGCTGTCAGATATACAATATGCCCGTAGGGTATGATATACATGTAGATATAGAGCATCATGCACCCTCGTGGCAATACAACAATACATGCACTACTGACAGTCTACAACACAAAGCAAAATACTGAAGGTTAGTAAATATACAGACCAGCTACTGATTCACCTTGCAGTATGCTAGATATGGGCTCTTCATTTTCTGTAGACGATTCCATTCCAATTCTCTCTTCAAACTGTGCAGCAAAATAAACTGTTTCACATTACAGCCTCCATGCTAATACATTACATAACTCCTATTTACTATTATATAACTGGGTGTTATTCAGTATTATTGCTTCAAATAGTGAATAGAACCCAAGCTTAGTCTACTAACTATTCATTAGACACAAAACTAACAATGTACGTGTACCATGTAGTTACAAGCTGCTCAAATTTAAATTACATAACAATTAGACTTGGTGTTCTACATGACAAGTGCCACCCACCATTATAATTACAGGTGTGGTGAAAACAAAGGAGTTCCTATAACTTACAGGACTCCAACCAACATTGTTCCAGTGCAGCTACCCAATTATTACTATGTACTATTTAGTACATGAAGTACCTGTACCCTAGCTTTTATATGAGCTACATGTATGTAGCATTATATGTGGATAACAGTGAAATAGAAGCCAAAAAGGTTCTCATTAAATATAAACAGCAGGCTTCTTTCATTTAGATGTCAGGACAGGAGGCTAAACTGTATTAATATACATGATCATTATCTACCTCTCACAATCATCTACTCTGTTGTATTCCACTCCTACAATCATGCATATGAGTAGTAGAAATTAAACTAGAATTACTATGATCATGTACAAACAAGCGAGGAAGCTTGTTAGTAGACAGTACCTGTAAATGTTCACCGCTTTCCTTTTCCATAATATACTCACTCCCTCATCTAAGTCAGGGTACCTACAGCCAAGATTGATAGCATGATACATCTTCATACAGGACAGAGTACAACGTGCAGGGTACAAACTTCGACAAAATTAAAACAATTGCCATTAGCATGTGGAGCGGGACTTTCATTGCCTGAGCTTGTAAACATCCCTAACTCTGTGCTTCTAGAAGGAATTGTCAGACAAAATTGTGATAAGGGTGAACAATTCTTTACAAGTGCTCACCTACACATAAATAATTCTTTATTTTTTACATAAATCTCATGTATTGCACAATTTATTAATAATAGATCAGAATATTTGGTATGAAGCCAAAATCACTTGCATAGTCTAGTGCCACATAACTTACTTTCTATGCGAAAAAGAATGCTTGGATTGCATGCGTTTTTATTCAGAATGGTAACCACTACAATAGTATTAAAAATAACACTTAGTGGTGCTAATCAGGTTCGACCTGATTAGGTCATTGTGACCAACCAGAGTGCTCATACAGGCAACAAACACCATACAGTTAGCAAATGTTCCAATAACAGGAGAGCAATAGTGCAAAGTGTACTGCTGGGTTACACGCTAATTTCCTGGATTTCATCCTGTACCTATTAGTGTTTGTTTAGCGGGATGTAGTCTACTGTTATTGCCGACAGATAGTTGGTGCAGTCGAATTCAATTTTCTAAGTATTTTTATGATAATTCAGAACTACCCTCAAGCTCATGTCAAATAATATAAAAGATTTATGCAACACTCTGTTTACCACAGAATAGTGTGGAAAAATAAAACATAACATGGTTCCCAGGGTCACCGACTAAAAAACCTAGAATCAAAATGAAAGTGAAAAGAATTGAATTCGATTGGAGTAAGCCTACAGCTAACAATAATAGGTAGGTCTGTATAAAAATAGACCTAGCAATATCGGTCAAATTATTTTATACAAAAAATTAGTCATATTAGCCTATAATAAGCAAAATATAGCCTAGCAATAATTGTTCCAAAATCTATAACAAAGTTGGGCATTCAAAATTTGAATTTAATGACAACAACTACACGAATATGAATATAATTAATTACATTTATAGTAGGCCTATGCATCATACTCCAATTTATTATTTTTATTGTTATTGTAATCTAAATTGCTATCGTTATCCGATAATGATTAATTATGTTATATTTCTTATGACCACCTGACATTTTTAATTTGGTCAATAAAAATAATAATTGGATAAAATAAAAGTATAAATTTCTAATAATTTTGTGATTTTAAATAAAATTTTAATTTAGGTTTGTTTTGTTAATATTTTAGTCACTAGTCATAGGAAGTAGGCCTAGGCTATGTGAGTATTTCAAGCTATACCTAGCGCAACAGGCATAGGGCATAGGCCTATTCATATAAAATATTATTATTTTTATTATTATTAATTATACATCTGATATAGAATACATGAGTAAATTATATCGTATCAATATTACATTATTTTTTATTATTTAATTCAATTAAATAATGATATAAATATTAAATTATTATTATTAATAAAAAATTAAAATAATAATAATTGCTTTACTAAAATTTAAAAACATTACATTTACATTAAGTTAAGATTAACATTACTGTTTTACATTAGATTAATTATCATTATGATTATTATATTATTAAAATAACTATTATTACTAAATACTTTGCTACCATTGTTATAAAATGATTATTTTAATTTTGAATTTTATACATAATGATAATTGACAATAATATAATTGTACATGTGTGCAAGCTAAGCTTGGCTATATTTAATTTAATCATATAAAATCATAATAATAATTATTTCTATCAATTATTAATAATAGTTATATATCATTATATCTATACGACTATATAAATCATAATCATAATATAATCATAAGTTGATTGATATGATTTGATAATCATAATAATGGGTTAATCATCTCATGAATGAAATATATATTAAATTATTATATTATTTATATTTATATATATTTATATTATTAAATTATATTTATATTATAGCCAAGCTTCGCTTGCATACATGAACATGTATAAAATTAATAATAACCATTTTATAGCAATAGTAGAAAAGGGTTTAGTCTACTTAACACAACCACCACAACATTTTTAACGGCACGTTCAGTAGATATTATTTTTATTTTGGAATTACATGTAGAGTGTAATAAATTGTTGTTCAGTTTGAGCAAAGTTAGTAATGCCTATGCCAATGCGGATTTAGAGCTCTAGCCTCAGCGCTGATGTTGGTAGCCACATCTACCTCTATGTTGGTAGCTAAATCTAGAAATACCTCGATGGCAGCAAACATACGTGGAACTAAGCTTATAGAAACACGCCTCCCTGTCTGCCGACAAATACATTGCCAATGCGAATGCGGTCAGCGGGCATGATCGCTAAAAGGTCAAGGCAAGTTGATTCTGAAGCGTTAAAACACCATGTGCAGGTATAAACCACACATGAAACATTGCTGGTAACTTGTTTTATTATGTCTAAATATCAAAACAATTTTGCAAAACTTTAAAAAGCCCCTGTTTTCCACAGAATTTTAATAATTAATATAAATAATTTAAGTTTTAAAATTATTTTAATTTGTAGCTTGTGTAAAGGTTGCCTTGTAATGCACTGTTTGGGAATTTTTCCATAATAAAAGAGAGGCTCACTTTTAGAACTCCCTTCGTAAAGCCTCGTTCTTGTAAGTAAGTAATGCACTGTTGTGTTTATGAATTTTTTCCATGATCATCATGATGATGATAAAAGAGTCCATGTAAAATTGTTGTGTAATGTTGAATTTAACCAACCAGACTGAGACTGAGACTTGCCAGTGTGAGCCTTAAACTTGCAAATTTAAAGTCAATGACAGTTGGGTGTATGGACTATGGAGAGAGTAGTAAGTTTCAGCGAAAACATTTTTGTTGTAACTGCATCATGCGTTTGGCAAGTTTGCTGTAACAGTTTTTTCACCTTCAAAGTTTTGTCTAAACCCCCGTTCTGTCGGAAAATATGTAGGCCTAATATTATTATGTTTTGTTATCGACCAATAGTTATAGTGTATTATGATAACTGAATTAGATTATTAATTAGTCATGTTGAATATGAATAAATAGGAATACTCTGATTCTGACCTCAAGGAATTTAGAACACTCTTGGGCCATTACAACTATGCTATAAATATAGTGCCTTATCTGGATGAATCCAACCCAGATATCCACTCTATCCCTAAATGGCCAGCACAGGTTCCCTACTGAAACAAAGTATTCTACCCTGCTAACCACTGTCCAACAATAAGGCACTCTCCCCCTCCCCACCCCCCCCCCCCCAGGCGGTCTAGCATGTTGTAGATAATGATGTGAGTTGATATAAGTAAGCATATACACAGTAGGTTTCCAGCATTTTGACGTTTTACGGTTAGGATTGGGATTGTCGCGGCATTATCCTTAGATCTCGCATGGTTCTTCGTAAAAAAACTATTGTAATGTAACATAGATTGGGGTAGTTTCTCCTCTTTTCACCGCTCCTGTTGTCATAGTCGTTTAACATCTATAATTGTTCAACATCTATAATTGTTCATGATATACGTTCCAGGCTCTTCTTGAGAATGTAATCCGAGACATTACCATAGCTTAATTAATATCAAATATAATGTGCGACTATTTTTATTTAGTAGGCTATTTAATGGAGGCATACACTTATAAATGCACTTATAATACCTTGCATGTTCTAGAATGTCAAAGATATATATGTGAAGAAGAAAATGCGCTGTTTTATAACTGTGGGAACAACACAATTTGATGAACTGTTGCAGACGGCTTTCAAGTTAGAGTTTTTGAGGGTAAGTTAAGTTGTCATGTCCTCTATTAAATGACCGGCCAGACGAATTGAGGTAACGGAAGAGATCACAATTAGATATATTATGTCACATTACTTTCATTAACACAATCTACCTATGAGTTGTAACACTTACTAAATTTGTAGCATGTTTCTAAACATAGACATGGTTGCCATTGCATTTTATTTCAATCAATGAATAATAGCAGATTGATTAAAATATACAATGTATTATGCTCTATAAGTAGAGTGACTTAAATATTATCACTTGTATGATTCAGCTTACCAAGAAAACTTGACTTTTACTGTCTTCTGAAGACTCCTCTATAATGTAATATATTGACCAGCCTTCCTTCCAACAAAGAGCTATCTATCCTATTATTAAGTTTTATAATTTCCACAAATATTTATACACAATATTGTCAATTCTGCTGAGTGCATCCACTTTATCAGAGCTGTTATTGTGGACTTGTTTTGGCATTCTAGTGTCAGTGGATAGTTTACTAGTACAGGCTGTAATTATCTGAGTAGATAATGCCAAACTCAACCTTCCTGGTATTATTATTGGTAAAAGATAATGCCTAATCATTATTTTGCCTATGCATGGACACCGTCAATATTTGCATATCATGCCCTACCAGGAGTAGCAGTCAATTGAGCCCTGGGCCTTCCAGCAAGGATTTTTTTCTGTTTGTGTGTACATTGTACCCTTTGACTGCTTTGCAGGATGTTTCAAGCAGTAAATTTATGGTTGGCATTATAACTTACTCCGCAGGTACTTGATGCTAAAGGATACACAGACTTGTGTATACAGGCTGGCAGTAGTCAAGTCAATGAGGTCATCTTAACTGAGGTAAAGGCTGAGCTACCGAACCTTAATATAGAATGGTTTGACTACAAACCTGATATATTAAGTCATATTGCTGATGCAGACCTGGTGATTAGTCATGCAGGTAAGTCCAGTAGTGGCTCTATGTGGTTCATAGGGTCAGTTGGCCGATGTGGTTCATTGAAACCCACATTTTTAGATTTTTTAATCTAGATTGTTTTGAATTTAAATTGGCACATCAACACATGTCACTATTGTTGGGTTACTGTTATAAATGTATTATGCTATATCCATACTTTAGGAAGTTACATGTACATTTATTATTTGTCAGCTCTATCAGAATTTCTGATGTTTCCACTTGGTTCTAAGCTATGTCTATATTTTATCCCAGCAGTGAAAGCTCCTGTTCTGTGCTAGCTAGTGCTAGGTCTTTAATCCGTGCCATTTTTGTTGTTAGGTGCTGGTAGCTGTTTGGAGATCATGCATGCAAATAGACCTTGTATAGTGGTTATCAATGAGAAGTTAATGGGAAATCATCAAGTAGAGTTGGCTGAAAAGTTGTCTGCCCTTGGGCACATCAAACACACTACTCCCAGGTAATTATTCCAACGCCGACCATATTATAACTGTCAATTATAGATGTGCAGTTAAATATATAAATTAGAACTGTTGCAGCTCGTTTTGTGATGAGACATTTTGTATTAGGTTTTTGCCATCATAATATATTTTACCTTTGCTAAATCTCGGCATACTTGTGCTCCAAATAGCCATTTCAGTCATTTTATTTATTTATTTATTCTGCTATGTATTGTGAGCAGTCGTCTGGTGGAGACATTGGAAGAGTTTGATGGCAGAAGTCTACTTCCGTACGAACCTGGAGATCCTAGCCGGTTCACCAATCATCTCCATCAACTTCTAGGATTAGATCATGCAGAATAGTCCAGCCTCTCCATTCTGACAATGTTTAGTCTAGTCATGAAGGTCATTTGTCGCAACCAGGGTTGGTCATATATTGTATAACTAACATGTTGCATTGTTTGAACCTATTATAGCTCATTGCCATTTTTACTAGCTATCATGGTCTGATAATTTCTAATGTTGTTTAACCACATGCAGATATATTTATGTTATTTATTTGGTTGGTTATATCATTATGCTTTTAGTCTAACTTCTACGTGAACCAATTATTGTACTAGCTGAGTTTGTTATGTACTACATGAATGTATAAAATACACTTTGTATGGTTCAACATGACGTACTATTTTTATATTCCAACTATAAGGTGTAAAGGCTTTGTTTGACAGCAAAACTCAAAACTCATCTATAATGTAGACTATGCTATCTAACTAATAGGTAAATTCCCTATAATTGTGTATCGAAGATGTTCTGTATTATTCTCAAATGTCTTCTACATGTAGGCCTAGTGTGTCATGTGACATTGATGTGGTGTGTCACGTGGCATTGATGTGGTGTGTCACGTGACATTCATGTAGTGTGTCACTATGTGTCACGTGACATTCATGTAGTGTGTCACTATGTGTCACGTGACATTCATGTAGTGTGTCACTATGTGTCACGTGACATTCATGTAGTGTGTCACTATGTGTCACGTGACATTCATGTTGGGTGTCATGTAGTTCAAGCACCTCCCAATCCTCCCAACTGCTCGAAACTTATTCTCAGACTGGAATATTTGGAACTGAACTTCATTATTTTACCTAAGTTACGTACATGTATATGCAGTAGAATATAAATAGAACCACTAAAAGCTATGGTAACCCATTCTATCTTTTCATATTATTCTCATAATTTATTATGTTGGAAGTATAACAGGAAAATATAATATACTATACAGAATTACAGCATGTACGAATTTGTGACTGATCGGAAAAGACAGTTTGAAACGAAACGTTTTGAAACTGTGTAGATTACATTTAGAAGAACACAACTCACAGGTAATTAATTATTTTAGTGTTCTACAAGTTAGTGGTAGTAAAAACAAAAAAGTATATTATATTAAAAATAAAATTTATTTGAAATCTAGGGGAGGGGTATAGTGTTTCGAACTGTCTTTTTCAAACAGTCACAAATTTGTACATGCTGCATGCAGTGCTTTTTTGTAAGATCCGTTGAGGGGGCTCCCTACATGTTTCAGGCTCCCTCCCCACTCTCACCGTCTCACATGCTACAAAGTACTCCAATTGCATTCGCTTGACATTTGTAGAACTCATGGGCAAATGTTTAGCGAATTCCGCTTCTTTTTATTATATATCGTGTCTTCGCCCGACCTATATTTCAGGCACAGGCCAACTGGCTAAAATATTTTCCGGCCCACTTCTGTCACAGAGTCGCGAACACACCGGCCTGGTCCGAAAGCTTGATCCTCATTTCTGTGCGAAAAACTTGGGTGTGCCGGGTTGCTAGGGTTGGTTTTCTCAGACCAAGCAGAATCTCAGGTCAATAGCCCATTGAGCCTAGCCCTAGGCAGAACGACCATCTTTGGATTTTCATTTGTGACCAGTGAAATTAGGAGTAGCTCTGCACAGAACAGTTATGCAGGTAAAATAAGATATCATTCCGGGTAACCTCCAGACTACAAATTTGCAACGGATGATGTCATCGGGTGTTAGGATTTTTTGGTCATTTTTATATGTGATGTTTTTTATGCAAGGAACTTGTTTTTGAGCGGTCAGAGACTTGTTACACATCCATGAAAATATCTGCTCAAAAAGGCAAATTCCTTGCTTAAAAACATATAAAAAAGAGCCAAACACCCTAGCACCCGATATATAGCAAGGTGGCCGTAATACGAGGGGTGCCTTGTGTGCGGACGTGAGATGAGTGTGTAAGCTTGTGTGAATGTGTTCCACTTCTTGGATGCTCGGTTTTGATCATTGCTAGCTTTCAGAAACGAGGTGACTAAGGCACTGAAGAAATTCCTCACAGCTTTTATAGCTCTCAGGCTAGCGGTCACCCATCCACTGTTGAATATTGCGCCAATCTCAATAATCCCCTCATTCATACTAAATGTCATATCTTGCAGCCCTCTTTGGTTTTCTGCTGACATTAAGTTGTTATTAGAGTAAAGCTCTTGCGTACACTTGCAGTTACATTACGTCATGTATGTGGAAGGGACCGAGAATGGTCTAGCAGCCCTCCACTTTACATGTACTTAGTGATACATGACAAGCTACTTGTTGCCTATTATCATGACCCATAGGTCCGAGTGTTCTTCCTTGTGTTTATGATCTCATGGGTATGGCCTTATGCTAGTTGCTCTGGCGTTTGGTTCCGTGAGGAACCTAGGCTAAGAGATTCCTAGTTAAAAGCACCACGAAGTTGTATATAAGTATTTAGAAGAGTCTTCATTGCAGTCCAAGGAACAACTACATGTAACTACTACAGCAAATAGCTCTCATTTATATAGTAGTAAACTCACTTCCGGTAGGGGAGGGGTGATCAGGGGTCGGTCCTATACAAAATTATGGATAATCATGGATGCTCAAATAAATGTTATTAAAAACCCTAATACATCATATTAGCTCAAGGGAAAAATACAGTAAATGTGTCTACATTGTATACTTCAATTATGTAAAATAACTGTCAATCAGTCCTTATAATATACATAGTCCGACGAAGTGCCGGGAAGGGTGACTAGGACATAACTGTGGAATCATGAATCGACATTGGGGTTTACCATAGCATATTGATATACAATGTACCGGGTAACTTGTACATGTATGTTCCTAATTCGATGCATGATGCCTGGCTATGGCTACTTTATAAACTGAAAGGTAGAAATTTGTTGATAGGGCTCCCGGGAGCCCCCTCAACAGACCATGATTTTTTTAGGGGGCTCTCGGGAGCCCCCTACAAAAAAAGCACTGGCTGCATGGTCACATCTCTATCCTTGCAGTGTGTGTAATTCAGAGCTGTAAGCATAAAGTAAAAGTGTTGCGTTGTGTTATGATGTAAAGTATTACTCACTGTTTCTACTACAAGTTCATGAGGAAACCATTTTGATTATCGACAGTGAGTAGATTATTACTTTGAAGAAGTTGAGGAACAATGTCAGACTACGATGAAGATGAAATAGACGAGGAGGAAGGGTAATCTAGTAACATATTCTCTGCTTACTACAACTCATTAATATCTTGATAGCTGCTAACCCAGATAGTGAACTTTACTTATATATATTCTCAAACCTATGAAATTAGAATTGGCATGGATTCACATTGTCCCTCTTTTATAGCCAATGTTGCATACTGGTTCCCCTGCTAGTCATGTAATTGTTACTGCATCCCCTTTTCTTTACAATCAGAATGACAATATTGTCATCCATACTTCCCAAGTGTCCAGGTTTTGTCGGGGCATCACCCACCCCTCTGGTTGTTGTTTCTGTTCCTACTAAATTTTCACCCGCTCTGATTTTTTATCTATGGTGAAAATGTCACAAAGCCTCATAAAACACAAGATACACCTAAACTTTTGTAAAAGTCACTAAGCAGCACTAAAATGAATAATTTAAATTTGATACTTGTTTTTTAGAAATAAGTTTTATTCAAATAGTATCCACCCAAACTATACCCAGGGATTCTGTTACCTGTACAGAGAATTTGATCATCAAGTCCAAATTATTTACTCTTGCTCCTGGACAAGCATGTATGCCACTCTTGCTCAAAATCAACTTTGTGGCAAGAGACTAATTACAAACCTGATTCCATGGGCACTAATAAGATACTGATCATAATTAGAAGTTGTCCTCTCCCAACTAATGAATGGGAAGATTAATTTGGAGAGGACAACTTCTAATTATGATCAATAGCTTATTAGTGACCATGCCTAATTCCCTTAAATTCCAATTAGTTTTCTGAATAGATTTCCAATGTAGCTTTTTCCTGTGTTATGTCCTGAGCTGACATTGCCTCCCTCAGGACAATAGATATCCATGAAGACACTTAATTCAACTTGAACTTGGTGCCGGGCGGCGTAAGTAGACTAAGCGTTACGTGATCTATGGTATGTAGCACATGATCAGTCGTAGGACTAAAATCTAACATGTATATCAAAATTTTTATTGGTAGGAGTGGTGGACAATGCATCAGCAATTTTTGCGACAGATATGTACCTTGTACATGTGTACCAGGAAGAACTCCTGTGCCACACACTCTCTGGAGAAGACTGTGGTACGAAGGCACCTATCCCAACAGCATTGTAAAGAAAGTCATAGGTAAGACAATTCTCAGATTTGTCTTGTTGATATTGTAACAATCTAGAAATACCAGTTATTTTGGCGAAAAAATGAAACAACACTAAAAATACTACACTACTAAAAATAGAAAGTGTACTGTATATACATATTACATATCATTATTAATATATTAATAGTGATATGTAATATAGCTTGCATACAATACAATAATATGTGTAGTATTGTACGTGCTTTGACTTCCTTAAAATGCAACATTATATCCTAATAAGTTTGGGTCATGAACTATGACTATATTGATGTTGAATGTTGACCACTTGTTGTATTTTAGAGTTTGAAGTTATCTTCCCTTTCCGGTTGCTTGGTTTACCTCATCAGAATTTCTATAGATTTATCATACACATCTATTACAATATTACAGGATTTGGTGCAGGCCTGTTATTGACCCAGTTTATATTCTTCATGATGCTCATAGTGTTCAGAGTTCCGTCTACGAGAGGTCAAGTCATTATCTACATCTTGTGTACACTTCTACCCATAGCTCTGGCACTCTCACCTAAAGTCAGGGTCATAACTATGTTGGTGATTCCCACTATGTGCACAGGTTAGTAGTGGATAATTACAGTGTAGTTATGTTGTGTTGGTCTGGGCTATTCCATATAAATTATATACGTATTTACAGTGGACTGTTAACTAACGATGATTCCAAAGCATGTAAATTCACAATGTGCCTGGCGTATTCTGAACTCCAAAATATAGAATGCTTCATAATGATAGGTTTTCATGCATGCTGTTATCCTGCATTTACTGGCATAAGTGGACCAATTTGCTCACACCTGTAGCTGCACCATGTCAAGCTGCTGTTCTGTTTGTATGATTGATATGTCGTAACAATTGGTATTCTTGCAACTTGATTGGTTGTTACACAGCTTCTAATTGTCACATAATGGCAACCAATATAGATGTATATCAGCATAGTTTTGGCTATCTGTTTATAGATAAAGGACAGGCGCTCATTATATCTTATCTATTAATTAAAGTACTTGATGGGCCTATGCAGCAGTTTACACACAATGCTCAAGTGTTTGCCCTCAGCTCTGTTTGTGGTCAGGATAAGCTGCTAGCTGCCAAGAGCGAGGCTGAGCAGACTGCCAAAGCACCATTCATAGGTAAAGGGTTTTTCTTAAAACTACATGTATATACAGTGTGCATTTACTATTTTACATTAATGGGTAGTGGCAGTGCTCAGGGAGATTTTATATCTGCACATATATAATTTCCTTACCCTATGCAAGTACTAAGTGCCACCTACTACATGAATTAACAATGGGGTTACGTTTGTTCGTCATGAATTGGTAAAAGTTATCGGAGAAAAGAGTTATGGTTTACTTCAATTATAGATAATGAAGATAACAATAACTGTGACTTTTTTAATACATGTACATGTACATTGTATAATGCTGGTAACAACTGCACCAAAACTCTAAGTGTAAATAAATAACTATAAGATGAAACGGGCGATTCTGAGCTGAAGAATCTTAGAAGAGATACAAAGTCAAATTATAGCTATCCACCATTGTTCAAAAATAATCATTATAGTTCTTTCTTCTGCGCAGAAATTGCTGAGAAAGTAGAGTCTATTGTTGAAGATGTGAAAAAAAGTATGGACAAAGTCGAAAAAAAGTTGGACAAAGTTGCTGATAGCTTTGACAATGTCTGTTAGTATACTTCATATAATAAAAGGAAACATCTATGGCCAGGGTTGGGACTTGCTTGTTTTAAAAATAAAGAAACATTATGCTGTTCTCTATTCACTACGAGACTAGAGAATCTGTCTATGTGATAGTAAAATCTAAATATAGAGATTAGTATTTTTATTTGCTACTAATTAGAAGTTGTCCTCTCAACATTGTATTTCTATAATACTGTAATTGAAAAGCACATCAGCTAATTTTTCTTTACTTCCCTTGAGCTTCATTGTTCTGCAGAGTTCATATTGTGTTTTTATTATACATGTATTTCTACAATGCAGGATCGGCTTTTCAGTGGTATTGAGATTTTTACTCAAGTAAATACAGTATCATAATGTTGTACAATGTCATGTAGCCTATATTATTTCATACAAACCTGTTTTGCTTACTGGTTTTCAGTTCAGTTTCACTATTGAAAGCAGTACCGTCATGTCCATTCAGATGCATCTTTATAAAAAAATTTTAGTTGACAAGTTAAGTGCCATTGGTGCATGGATGAATGAAGCACGGAATTTATGTAATGAAGAGTACAAGAGCAAATTGAATGGTACCAACCTCTGCAAACGCCTTGGCTTTAAAGTATACACAAAATGCCGGTAAGCGATTTTTCCAGGTTAATACAATCCAGTGTATGTTTTGCTAAAGCACATTGCTGCGCATATGAGGGAGAGGAAAAGAAACTTGTGTGCCACAATATATTCATCTTAGATGAAAGGTGAATGGTCAGCAAACTTTGATTGCTCTCCTTTGTCACCAAACGACATGCTACATTCTTACTCTTAACCTTTAGATTTTAATCAATGATGTTTGACCTCTTCAAATGATCGGACAGTCTGCATTCTCCTAGCTTTACACATCCCTCTATAGCCACCAATCCTTATCTTCCTTGTCTACATTGCTTGTTATCTGTATTTTATATACAATGTATGTCCCGTACAAAAAATTCATTGACTTTATTCTACATTTTGGACATTCAGTATTGATTGTGTCATCATGATCATTGTCTCTATTAGCAATAGTACTTACACTACTCTCTATTAGTAATAGTACTTACACTACTACACGACTCTCTATTAGTCATAGTACTTACACTACTACACGACTCTCTATTAGTAATAGTACTTACACTACTACACGACTCTCTATTAGTAATAGTACTTACACTACTACGTGGCTCTCTATTAGTAATAGTACTTACACTACTACATGGCTCTCTATTAGTAATAGTACTTACACTACTACACGACTCTCTATTGGCAATAGTACTTACACTACTACATGGCTCTCTATTATTGGCAATAGTACTTACACTACTACATGGCTCTCTATTATTGGCAATAGTACTTACACTACTACATGGCTCTCTATTAGTAATAGTACTTACACTACTACACGGCTCTCATCTATTAGCAATAGTACTTACACTACTACATGGCTCTCTATTAGTAATAGTACTTACACTACTACACGACTCTCTATTAGTAATAGTACTTACACTACTACATGGCTCTCTATTAGTAATAGTACTTACACTACTACACGACTCTCTATTGGCAATAGTACTTACACTACTACACGACTCTCTATTAGTAATAGTACTTACACTACTACATTGCTCTCTATTAGCAATAGTACTTACACTACTACACGACTCTCTATTAGCAATAGTACTTACACTACTACATTGCTCGCTATTGGCAATAGTACTTACACTACTACATGGCTCTCTATTAGTGATAGTACTTACACTACTACACGGCTCTCTATTGGCAATAGTACTTACACTACTACATGGCTCTCTATTAGCAATAGTACTTACACTACTACATGGCTCTCTGTTAGCAATAATACTTACACTACTACATGGCTAATTTCTTGGTAATGCACTGTGTTAGTAATCCTGGAATTACTTGCTGTAATTTTGCATTTCATTTTCCTTTACACCTATTATTACACTTGCAATTTGTGTCAGTTTGTACCAAGTGTAACTCGACTCATTGCTATCTGATTGGATTAGACTGGAACCTGATTTAGTATATAGATAGCTGAATTCTGCTTAGTAGTTTCAGCTGTATGTACTGTGGCCTGTAGGTTTACCTTTAATGGGTATAATTAACACGCAATATTGTAATATCCGTGCATAACTGGCCAGGGCTAGCCTGCACAGCCACTACTGGCTTGTAAGAGTAGAGAGACAACAACTCCCTATTATGAGTCCAACCACCTGCTAGCAATGCAAGTGGTTCATGCTAGCTCTATAATAGCCCAATGCCTAGTTACCACCCTAGTAGGTAGGTACTGGTGTGCTGCTATCCTATGTGCTCCTCAGATCAATCCCTCAGTAGTATGGTAGAGTAGTGTAGTAGTATGTAGAGTAGTGTATTGTATAAAGTATCCTAGCTAAGTTAAGAATGAATGCACTGTACAATGAAAACTGCCCCACCTATATAGTACTGAGAACAAAGAGGCTCGATGATGATTGGCTAGTTGGCACCAGACAGTACGGAAGTCTGGCCAAGTGTCAGCAGCCCGCTGCCAGGTTAAGTCCACAAGAAGGATAATACCCAAGTAAATGTAATGCCATTGATATCAGAGATAAAGTACTAGCTAATAAACACACAATGATTATAATTATAATAGTTGCATAATGGAACAATATGAATAGCATGATTGTATAAGATTAATAGCATATGGCCAGAGCCATCTAACTGTAGCCTGGCGGGCTAGTGTCATGTCACAATATAGAGCCGTCGGTGTCAGGGCAGCCGGTCACAACAATATCCAATTTAGTTGGAGTATATGACAGAGATGCCAGACTCGAGTTAAAGACTCTCACTCGAGTTAATTCAAGCAACATTTTATGGCTTATTATAAAGACTCGTAACTTGAATATAGAACTGTCAAAAACTTGTAACTTGAATTGTAATTCAATTATGGCTATGATCAAAGACTCTCAACTTGCACATCATTATATTGAAATATTCAATAACTCGAGTTTTCATTGGGCAGCTGTGAATTGTAATAAATAAAAATAACCACAGTTATAACCACCAACCACAACCACAATTATAACACATTTTACACTAAAACTGTGGCATTTTGCTTTGAAATTTGAACTTCTAACACCATTTCCTAACAAAATTTCACCATAAGCTAAACAATAACCCAATAACTCTATAAAAAGACTCGAGTCAAACAAGAAAAGAATTGAATTGAAACTTGCTTGTAGTTAACATGGATAACTTGACAAAAACTTGAGTTTCTGGGGACATGTAAATATTTAACTCGTAACTTGAAAGTTTTTATCTGTCACTGAAAGAATTGACTTGCAACTTGAAGAGTCACATCTAAGTGTTGGCCATGGAAACTTGAGTTTCCAAAATAAAACTTGCACACATCTCTGGTATATGACCATCTACGTATCATTTGCAGACGTACACTAGCTTTAAACACAGATTGGTTCAGATGCATATTATTTATTATGTTGAAAGTTAGCAAAATTAGCGCCGCTATTCACTGCAAAATGAAGGTAGAGCACCAGAGTGTCGCAAAATTGAGCAAAAACTCCCTTTTTGCCCAATATAAAGCATAATATTATTTCAAATTTTTTCTCTTGGCGAAACTGGCTTATGATTGGCCAAAGACATTTTTTGCCAACTAAATATTTCACTTTTGTCTGTAAACAAAATTCTAAATTGAGTCACTGTTATAATATGACGTGCATGTAGGGTACAGAAAAATAATTGCCTGCCTTGGCACACATGCCCAGATTAGAAACTGTCTTTGTGGAGGAAAATTCCGTAGTATATGTTATTTAGTGGGCAAAACTAGTCTTGCTGGCAAAATATGATGGAACCGCTGCAGAAATACTCCATAACCTGTTGCGGCAATTATTGCTCAAGACTTTTTTGCCATGAAACTTTTTTTACATGTAAATTGCCTTTAGCACATGTATATGTTAATAATAATAATCTGTTTTTAGCCGATCAATATTTGCCCTTCCTTGTGCCTTAAACTCAAACTTCATAAAGAATTTCGTAGAAGAATGTGAAGCAGCAGGCAAAGGTTAGTATACTCTTACAATGTGCTTCAATCTACTCGCTTTAAGGGTTATGTTTGCTGAACTGCTTACATATTATATTGTATTATTCCTTCTTTGACTTTCTGCAAGCGCTCACAGTAACTCCTTACCTGACTGACAGTGACAGAACCTTTGGGAGGCTGCAGATACAAAACCTGCAAGCAGGTGTAAAGTCAAATTGCTTACTACTGTAGGCTATCGTAGTAATGGTGTATAGTAGTAACTGCCAATTTTAAATTTAGGTTAATAAAGTAGTCCTATTATATTGGTGTCAAGCTGGATATTAAGCATAATAATTAACAACAGACATCCTACAGGTTAGTGTAGCTGCTGTGCTTTTATATATTTTTATCATTATTTTAGTAGGAGTGTTCTTTTAGTCCTACTGTAACAAAGTTGGATTAAAAATGTAGGCATGATTTGCATACATTATGAAAGTGTAGGTTTACATGTAAAATGTCATCACACTATGTGTACAGGGTTTATACAGCCATAGAGAGACATATGAACACTTGTCACACATAGTTATATAATATTATGGAAAGTTTTCCAGGCATTGCCAGGCAGGGCAAATTGGTAGATGAAATAATATATGAAATATATTCTATTACAAATATGATAATATGAGTGAGCATTTACATTCCAGTGTATTTGATTAGTGATAAATACATACTTATTCAGTATTCATGTGCAACTATGTTATATATCCAGGTGCCAAAGAGGCAGTGTGTGAATTTGATCTAAACCTGGGTATTGATGTCGACTTTCCTGATCTTGGTGTTGACATAGACCTAAACTTCGCAAACAGGAATTTAAGTTTACCATTCGCCGAATCCAGAGCAAAAATCAAAGAAAGTAGGTGAATTATATGAACAAGAGTTGTCAGCTATAGCCAATAATACTCGTTGGTGGTGAAATCTTTAGTACATACTGTCCAGTGAATTCACTTGAATGTTCAAGTTACTATTTGCTAATAGTAAATGTTAACCATTGCCCTGTTAAGAGTTGGAATTTTTGGCTATATGTCAGAAAATGAATGTCCAATATCACAATTCTCATCTGTGTTATCTTACAGGTGTGAAGGAAAAGAAAAGGAGAATAAAAGAATTCTTTGCCTATGATGTAACGTTTGCAAAATATAAATCTCAGAAGGAAAATCGTAGTACCACATATAAGGAAATAGGCAGAAAGATAAAAGAAGAGCTTCTTCAACGAATTGAATTGCTTTCAACATTCCTGAGAGCAACTCAATTTTCACTCTACTTGTTTTCCTTCTTGGTTGTGCTCATGTATGTATCATGTATGGACATATTATTTGTAAGTAGTAGTAGAGTATGGTGTCTGTAGTAGTACGGTGTCTGTAGTAGTACGGCGCCTGTAGTAGTACGGCGTCTGTAGTAGTACGGCGTCTGTAGTAGTACGGCGTCTGTAGTAGTACGGCGTCTGTAGTAATACGGCGTCTGTTGTAGTATTGTAATGGTTTCTGTGATTTGGTGCGGTCGTTCTTGGACGACTATCGACCCAGAAATGAAGTGCCTATGAGTGGTAATAGGACTTCGCATTACATGAAAGATCGAGCGGTCTCAGTAGCCCAAATACTACCAAAGACGACCCATCTGATCTCAAGTCCGACCTTCAGACTATACAATGAAAGAGAGTAGTTCGACCTAGTAGGCGGTTCGCTAAGCGAATGACCTAGTAAAAGGAAGAGAAAGTCTCTGTATCAAGTATAGATGTGTCTTTATTGAAAGCTAAGTGAAGACTGAGACAATGAACAGTAAAACAGTGCCCTTTATATAGTATAAGGACTTCCGGCCGACGTGACGTCGGGAAAAGACGACGTGTGGTCGTCCGGAAGTTGCGCAACAAGATGGCCGCCGGAAGCCCGACGGCCGACCCAAAATAGGTCGGGTTCTACAAAAGTTGCTTATAATGGTCCAATTCATGTAAAAAATGAATATCAATGGATTCTGAGAGGTCGGGCCTCTGTACATGGGTATAAAAGGCATTAAAAAGACTTAGTAACATTCATGCAGTTATATACAGTTATATAGCGGAACAATACATGAATAAGTAGTGAGTATTAGCACATGGAGACACGTATGTAGACAGTAATTAATGGTTTAGACATACAATGCAGTTAAGGGTAAGTATACGAACACTAATTATGAAAATGTGAGTGTCAGATGAGTAGCGCTATAACAACTACTAAGCACTTTAGGTGCGATGGAGCTTCGTCCGGGAGTTGGAGTCGTATACAAATGTCCTGTACCATCACAGTATGGTCGGGCTTCTCTAGGTCTGCATGTACAATGATGGTCATAGCCTGTTCACAAATCCACCAATTACACACCTGTTCCTTGTATCGTCCAACTGCATACTGTATGACTGTGTACATGTAGATGTAGCTGTACAATGTACAGGTACATGTATAGGTAAATGTACGCGTAAATGTATATGTAATATATGTACATGTATATAAATATATATATAGTATATGTACATGTATGTGTATCTGTATGTAGATATTGCTATGGATATGTATAAATGTAAAGGTGTCTTCGCAACCTAAACTTCAGACCCTGGCCGACTTACGAAAATATTTTCCGGCACACATCAGTCACAGGGTCGCGAACACACCAGCCTGGGCCAAAAGCAAAATCCCCATTTTCGCGCGAAGAAATTAAGTGTGCTGATGAGCTAGGGATGGTTTTGTCCGGCTAAGCAAAATCCCAGGCCAATAGCCCTTCTGACCTGGGTTGGATGGCCATCTTGTGATTTTTATTTGCGACCCGGGTCCGTCCAAGAGGTTGCGAAGACACCTTATGTATATGCAGAAATTCATAGCTATGTTCTTCTTAACAAGTATAATTACAAATAGATTGTTTTGGCAGAAGAATATGATGCAAGTTATTATTAAAGTCAAATTCTCAACCACAGTATGGAAGAAAAACAGTCAAAATAACGCAATAATATAAATATAATGGATAATAATATGAATATACGAATAATAATATGAATCAGTTCTCAGAATGATACCAAACAGATTGATTACGATTCCATTTTTCTGCAAATTTGTGATTAACTGCAAATTTGCGTGGTAAAAGTTAAAACTTGCAAACAGTATCTGCTTTTTGGATACAATATTATTATATACACCTTAGACATTGTTACATGTGTACACAGATGAGTGCGTATTATGTACACGGCTGTAATCTAAATAAAAGCACTTAGGCCTATAGCATATCTACCGTATATGGCTATATGTAAATGTATAATACAGGGCCATGCTATATTTGCGAAAATTCCACAAGAAGATAAGATTTGACAACTTTTACATCAACCAGTTTTTACTGGATATTAACATTAAGAGAAAGGCTGAGCAACCGGATAAAGAAAGGATATTCCCAATGACTTTTAAAGAGAAGTTTACTTACATCTATCCATGTAAGTTCTGCAACTATTTTCAGGTTCATAATATACAATATAAATCAACTGCTAAGCGATAAGCAGTTAAAACAAGTGTAGTAAGGTGAATTTAAGTTTCACCTAAAAAAAATATTTAAATGTTGGAGATTAAACTGCTTGTTGCGATCGAAAAATAGTAACTGAATGCGATTGTGTCACAACATATCTTATGTTGTCACCCAAAACGTATGTTTAGTAATCCCTTAGCATGCAATAGTTAGTCACACGAGTTTAACCTTATACTGCATTGTACATTGGTATAGATAATGTCCACAGGGTCTCCAAAAGTGACCAAGGCTGAGGTAAACAGAGCACTACTTAATCTACTAAAGTTGATACCCTTGCTTATAAACCTACTGGTCATTTCGTTTTGTGATATTGGTCTTTGGTACGCACTTGATTTAGTTAGAGGAATCTTTCAAGCTGACTACGACCCTGGAGGTACGTGTATCATAATATTATACGGTGCATATCATTTGTATTATACATGTAACTATTATGTTATGTGATATATTACATGCACTATCCATGTATTGCGTTAAACAAAAATGTCTTAAAAAATATTGGCTAAACTCTGCATGTTGATTATTCCACAGTTCAGTCAAGTTCACTTGAAATGCAAGTAGAGGGAGATGGTCCCATAGCCAAGTCTTATGAAACAGTTGAACCAGTTGAAGATGTAACGACAGAGAATGATGTTGACAACTGGAATTGTGTCCCCTTTCCTGCTGAGCCAGATTGGGAGATCTATTACACTATGCGTATGTAGAAGTAATCAACCATGTTATCATTTATGTTCTACATATTGTACAAGTTTGTATATTGGTGATGTCTTTATGGCAATGCATCACGCACAGACCTACATTTACATACTTGTAGATATACTTGTACATATAGCACACAAACCTGGCATGAACTAATGAGATTTCTAGCTGTAAAAGAAAAATAAAATGTCACATTGATTATTTTTAAAACATAAAATTCATTATGTTCCAAACACAAAATGTTTGCTAATAATAAGCGGCCTGTTTCCTTGCATCTCAAAACAACATAACTGAGGCTTACAGAGTGTAATAGAGTATTACAGGCAGGGTGTGTAAATGTAAAGAATTATACTATCATGAGATATTAGGGGAATGGCAATTTATGTATATAATATGTGATGTTTTTTTATGCAAGGAGTTTGCTAGTTGACCAATTGGATACTATGTTTCTACTACTATAAGAATATATATTATTTCATAGCAAACAGAAGAGTGTTCATTTACTTTTGAGGAAAGTAAATATGTCATTTACACTATTATGTTGCTATTATTGTAGGCAAATTTGTGATATACCTACTGCTGATGGTGATATTCCAAGGTTATATTCTTAGAATGCGGGCAGTTATCTGTAGCCTGTGCTACCCAAAGAGAGCGCGAGAAAGGGCTATTTTCTTGTACAATGACATCCTACAAACTAGGGGTGGCCTATTGTCATTCCTCAAAAAGCAGGCTAAGCTTAGACTTTTGAATCACAAGAATATTGAAAAGGTTTGTACAGAATAACATTCAACTGACATGGTAATGTATAAGAATACTAGTCTATTTAATTCTGGTGCTATATATGAAGTGCTTTCTTCTGTATGTAGGTCAGTATATGTCATCGCTTGGCTGCTACTAATCCAATGTTACGTCCAATACTAAATGCCCTGGGGTATGCACAGAAATACTGCATTGCCTGTGGACAAGCTGGCCCTGTAAAAGACATGGAGAACTTTTTACACTGCAGGAATTATGGCTGTACTGGTGAGTTCTCCTGTTATACAGTCTGAACCAAAGCAGTGTACTTTTGTATATCTTAAATTAGCCCATTAATCAGTGTACACTGTGTTTGAGTACATTGTGAATGCAAGTGAAATGGAGGAAGCAATAAATACATGTACATTGTGTAATGTAATCAAATACATCAGTTTACTTAGGGATGCCATGTGTATGAAATATAAGATATATTGTACGATATTTTCGCTTTAGCCATATTCTGCAAGTCGTGTGTCAAAGATTTGAAGAATACGTGCTCTGGGTGCAACCATCCCCTTGACTACAGTTACATAGAAGTTGACGAAGAGCTTGACTCAAGGTTGTATTCTATTAAACCGACTTGTAATTAAACATGTTGACAATTTTTCAGAATCCAGCGTCTGCAGTGCCTTTTATGAGGCAGTTCAATGATAAGAAGATTAAGAATTGGCTGTCAGCATGTAGCATACTAAGCATTTCATTGGTAAAGCCAAAATAAATTACTGTATAACCAACTTTGTAAATTATGAGTACAGTACGAATACATGTATGCGTACATAGAATAATATATCAAACCATATCAAAATCTGACTTGTAAAAGAGATTGAATGCTCGTTCATTTTACAAAAATGTGGGCATTTTATTTGAGTGTATGATTTTCAATTTGTTTTATGGCTAATCATAGCTATAACTACATTGTATTTTAACTATGTTATGAATATGAATTATTTTGTCTTTTGTTAGTGATGACGAAGTGGAGGCGCCTACAAAGAAAGAGGAAGTAAATAAACGGAGGGACGCTCTTTCAGAGATCTACAGTAGAACAAATTCTACGGTTTCCGTGAAGGAAGAAAAGGAAAATAAGTATGAGACACTGTAAAAGAGATGAAATGCGTGTCCATTCACTAAAATGGCAATTTCATTTGACTGTATAACTTTCATATTAGTCTTACAGCTAATCATAACTAAAACTATGTTACTAACATAAATTATAATTATTTTTTTTAAGCGATGACAAATCAGAAGCGTCTGCAAAAATGAGGAATGCTGTCTCGTGGGTTCCCAGTAAAACAAACTTCACGGTTCCTGTAAAGGAGGAAAAGGAAGATAAGAAAGAGACGCCGGAGCAAAGAGAGCTGAAAAAGATTCAGCATCAGGGGAACATCCTTAGAAGAGCTCTGATGGAACTCAAACATAGGGTTAGTATAATATAACACATGCAAAGATCATCATGTCATCTACATGTTTGTATTATCTTATCGCCATGGTTACTAATAATTTGCCTGTGTATCTAATGCCTCGGATTTGTCACCTATGCAGTTGGTAAAAAAGTTTGAAGTTTCTATAATTCTAAAATAAGGAACACACCGTGTAGTAAAGGGTAATGGAAACAAGCAATTAAGATGACAGCGGCAGATCATGTGACTGGTGGACACACATGACCTACGAGTATATTTTAGATTGCCAACATATTTTGATATCATTTTATACAGACATACATGTACATGCCGACCAAATATACTAAACAATATTTTAGAAGTTGGAGATGAATACTGAACACAGCTATGGGGAACAAGGTGCTTATTACTATGATGAGCAAGAGGCTGACCAGTACTATGCAGATTCTCAGTATGCTGGACCATCAAGTGGTGGAATTAAAAGTTTAGCCCAACCAAGGTTATCCACCCCTGGTAGACAACTAACCGAAGATGATAAAGGAAATGAGGCTACTAAGATTATTATAGCTCCATCCAAGGCTGTCAATGGTAACCCTGAGGACCCTTCTAACAGTCCCAACACAACTTTAGCTAATAATACAAGTAAGAAATCTAAAATAATTATGAAACAGGCCCAAAGTGAGAGCTTGTCATGTTATGTAGAGATGTGAAAATATAATTTATTTGAAATCAGCACAGAATTCTGATCTAGATAATAATGTCTTTGTGTGGCATCACTTCACTTGCTAAAATTCTATTGTCTAACAAGATAGCAGGTAGTTGTTTCTGTACTAACCACCTCTGTAGCTAACCTCTACCTACTTAGTTAAACTTACATGTACTTACATATACTTACAGTATACTTACTTATATATACTTACTTGCCTACGAACTTACCTATTTTCCAACAAACATACATGAGGTCAATTACTGACTTACACTGTACTTCCCTAATTTTTACTTTTGAACTATGTACCTGTTAATGGTTTAATATGTTCATTTCAGCCAAGAACAAAGTGAAAAAGGTCCTTAAGAAGAAGCTATCAGAATGACTGCAACAAGTAGTGCTGTTAGCTCATAGGAAAACAGCTGAGCTGATTAGCGATAAGTTAGTTAGAAAATTGAATATGTATGTTCCCGGAAACACATCAATAGACTATCTGTAAAAATGTCATATTACTGTAATGCCCATTTATGTAGAGAAAAAATTATAATATATTATGCAACCTAGCTGAACCTGTCAAATAAATGTCTAATATCTTCAAAAAACAAAAGCATTATTTTCTTAATTAATTAAATTATTATTGGAGCAATGAGTATTGATTTACATGTATATGCAGATGGTTGATCACAGAACAAAGTGTTGGGAGGGAGTTTCTAAACTTTCCATTAGACTACAGTCATAATACTTACCTCAGTCACTGGTATATTTTATGTGAAATTGTCTTCTCTCTGTATTTTACTGTATATTTTATATTACATGTCTGGTTTATTATTGAACCTAAATCGGTTGTTTCCCCAATAGAGATCTCCAACTTACAGCTTAGTTTCTTATTGGTGATGGTGTTCTACTCTACAGTGTATACACTCATGTACTTGACATGAGAAGAAAAGGCACACATTTTAGATGGTAGAGTGAACCATGTGTGGCATGGCAATGATAGTCATTCTACCAACTTACCATCTAATTAATATCCGTGTGATATGTTATTTTTCATATTGCATTCTTAGTATTGGTTACAATTGATCTACAATATGATTAGAATTATCTATTCAGTACCGATTGTCTGTTGGCTCTACGTTATGACATAAACCTCAACTACAGTGTATATAGATGATTTTAATAGCGCTTTCTACTTGTAAATGTATATGCTAACTTTAGTCTGAGAAAATAAGACTTCTACAAATGCAATCTCAACATAACTTTTATTTGTATAATATCAGCTGTGAGCACCAAGTGAAGGAACTTGTTAGCACCAAGGTTATACAATATTAGACATTACATGTATATTGACCTGTATTCCATTACATAATGTATATGACAATTACATGTACAAATGTATGATATATAATAATATTTTAACAGATGTTTTACTAGTAACTAGCTAGAGCATAAATAGTGCTAAAATTCATTAATATTGTATTATACAATGTAGTGGATTAGATAAATGCACAGCCAGCAATTTCATTTAGAATAATGCCTGTGATCCCTCTCTTCACTTCTTCTCCTTCTCATCCTGTGACTTCGATGTCGGTCCTTGACTTGCCACTCCATGTTGGATTCCGATTCACTTGCACCGTATTGATCATAGTCTAAAACAGTATGTTGTATGTAGCTGTCCTCCTCATAGTGTGGTGCTGCTCTCCTTCGACGGTAAACTATTCTATCAGAACTGTCAACGCTTCTACGAAAGCATTCTTCTTGATGTCTCCTGGATCGTCTCTGGTTAGGTTCCATGTCTTCATCTGAATGGATAGATCTACCTCGATCTTTTCCATGCCTCTTCCTCCGCCAACTGTCATAGGAAGGGTTAGTAGGCCTGGCTCTTTCCGAGATATGTGAAGCTGAAATATATTAAAATTAAAATTCATGCTGTCGAATTTGATTTTCTATCTTTGATTATGGCACACTAGTCAGGTAAAATAGATATATACATGTACATTATATTGCACAATTATAAACTAGTTGGAATTTGGTAAGCTGTGTATTAAATGGAATGTATTTAGCACATCTCAGATGATTGCAATGTTCATACTTACTATGACAATGACCAATAGTTGAACTCCTCTGATAATATTCTTCCTCTGCTTCACACTCATTAATGGACATAGACCTTGACCTTTGCCTCCTATTAGCTGTTGGAGTGCGAGACCGTCTTCTGACAGGAGATCTTGAATAAGATTGTCTCCTGCGCAGTAATTTATGCCTATGTGAAGATCTCTCTTGTTGTGAAGATCTCTCTTGTTGTGAAGACCGATCTTGGTGTGAAGGCCTTTCCCGTTTTGAAGGTCGTTCCTGATGTGAAGGTCGTTCCTGATGTGAAGGTCGTTCTCGATGTGACTGCCAATCTCGAGAACTGTGAGATCTAGAGCATATTCACTTGTTTGTAATAATATATGCATTATGGAAACTCTTCATCTGCCATGTATCTGTGATACTATTTAAAACTTCAGACTAACGTTGGAACAAAGAATACGAGTAATATATTGAAGAATTGTTGAACACAACATGCATAATACCTTCTGTAGGAATATTTCTCCCTTTCCGATTGCACCATCCTGTTAATTTCATAACACAGGTTTCATTGTGTTTGATATTAAACCAGCTTAGAATTAAAAATGAATTATATAAATACAACGTGTATAATAAAGTAACAGGGCAGTTGTTTTTATGCTGACTAACAATTCCCCAATACTTTTATTTAGTGTATAAACTGTTTTATGTGCACTACTATTTTAGAAGTTTTGCAAAATTTAATTTTGTAGCTTTCAGCTGTATAATAAATAGGTCAGACTTGAATATTTTCCTTACCTCATATATTGTTTCTCAAGTAGCTCTGATTTGGCTTTGTAAAACTCCTCCCTAGATAATACTGGCTGAGCTGTTGGTATCGTTGTCTGGGTAAAGGAAAGAATATTTCATCATTTTAACTAATAATGTCCCATGAAATAGTATGCTACCTATTTTCAGATGGGTTGGGCTACATGTAGGAGCACATGTTACTGTCAGTATGAGATGACACTTTTATAGCAATCTTTGCAGTCCACCACTTTTTATTTTATACTAACAATTGAAAAACTGAGCAGTCTAAATAATTATTTAGCTAACTACATGTACATCTCAAAGCTTACAGGATACGCAGTGGAGGGTGCTGGAATAGTCTGTGGTTTTAAAGTGATAGGAGATGGTCTGAAGAGAGGAGTGAATCCTGGCCTCATTCCTGGAGGATAATTATTGTAGGGTGCTACAATATGCAGTAATTAGACTTACCATGTATATTATACATATACATGTATATATGTATATACGATGTACATGTATATATGTGTGTGTACAGTATAATCATAACATACATAATACGGGTATATTATACAGATGTTTTATTAAAGAACAGCAGCCCCTCTATGAACAAAAGTTAGATGACAAATCAGGCGCACTGTTTTACTACCTATTTGTATAGTACCATTTACAAGGCTGATATTATTTAGAAAAATAAATTTCATAAGCAAGAAGACACTCACCTGGTTTACAGACAGGTTCGTACTGAGCGGCATAGGGGAGTCGAATACTTGGGTGATAAGGCATTACTCTCACTGGTTGGAGAGTTATTTTGCTGTTCTTTAGAGCTGAGTTGGCCCAATCAGCAAACAGATCTTCTATAGGAACCGTACCTGGTGGGGCTTCAGAGACTGCGTGTAAATAATTCAGATGATTTATAATTTAGCAAAAAATATGGTAAAATGTTAAAGTCACATTGCATCACAATGATTACCAATTATCAAAATTTACTCACTGTGACACTGTTTTTCTTACATAATGGCTCAACATGATATAACAATATAATGTTAGCACTGTTAGCAGAGTATCGTCTTTCTAGTGCCAGCAATACTCTGTTACTTTTGAAACTTACTGTCAACTGGTGAAGCTCGAGCTACTCTGACAGGATTGGTTGGTGACTTTGGCAGTTCTAGAGTAGATGTGGCCATAACAGATGGATGAGCTGGTGTAAACATATCAACAGAAAGAGGAGTAGATGTACTATCTCCCAACGTTTTACCATTCATTAAGGATGTGTCATCCTTCTCCATTAATGTGATTGGGTTGTTGGTACTAAAAATAGTTGTAGAAATAGTTTTTATTGTTATTGAATATCTGTTAGATGTAGTATAGCTGTGTTATTCTGTGAGCTCATGACAGGCCAGATAATGCAATGGGGAGGTAACTACTGTACAGAGTCCCATGTTTACTATGCTATACAAAAAGCTTTGAATGATGGCGGAGCTGTTGAAAACATATGCTTGTGGTAAAAATTAAAGTAAAGTGAAGAAGCGCAAGCGAATGCTGTACAGCAAATTCACGAATATCTAAGGATTATTGGAAATCAAAGGAATGTCAAATCACACAACTGAGTACTATAGCAATACCAAAGACCTCTTACTCCTTACCAATTATAATTGCGGTAACCCACAGTGATTTCTGTTTACTTGCCTGTTAGAGCTCATAGGTTCGGTTGCTAGTGCAGATGGGGAGCTCGGAGTGCTAGACTTTTGATCAAACTTTGAACCTTTATTACAAACGCTGAGAAATGTTTTGATGGCGCTACGAATCACTACTTCAGGTCGTAAGAAGTCTGGGTACTCTAGTGCTCCACAGTGGGGACAGCTTGGATCTTCACCTTCCAAGAGAGCATTCCGGACACCTAATGATAAGCCACATGAGTAAGGTGGTACATGTCAGTTTACTCTGAAGTACTTGTGTAGAATTGGGCATAAATATCAATAATATGTCTATTAAATAAATTGCTTGCACAGTTTGGAAAGCTCTTAGTGTGTAAAAACATTCAGCGTTTTCCTTAAGTATTGAGTTGGGACATGTGAAACAGCTAGATAACTATTAATAGTACAAAATAAGCAAAGAACGAACATGTGTCACAGTACACTGTTGCACAACAGCTTGTCCTCACAGCATCTGTAATAATCTCCTTGCATCTTGGACAAATGAAATCTGGCGGAATTTCAAGTGTAGTCAGTTCATGTTTAGGTGCAGCGTTTTCTATGTTTCCAATGTTTTCATTAGCATTTCTGCAACAATGAGAACACACTGTGAGAAAAAATGTCTTTGCTATTGATGTCATTGCATGATAAGAAATAATAGAGATACTGACTTTATTAATGGTTTATGGCAATAGAAAATGTGCATTGGAGACCTAAAACATATCAGAGATTTTCATATACATATATACCAGGAATTAATTTCCAATTCAATATGTACTTATGGAAGTCACACTCATTTCTAATTATAGTAGCTCCTGATTGATGCCTACTTTCTGCTGCCTGGTATAGATTATTCACATGTAGTTATAGTTTGCACGTGATACTAGCAACTAGCCACTGCAGTACCTATACTTACACATCTCCGCTAACTGTTGCAAAACCATATTTAGTCCATATAGCTCCAGGAGTGTTAGGGAGAGCAGGAGTTAGGAAATCTCTTGAACTTGTATCGATATTTCCAACTGCATCTGCTTTGCCAAACTTAGAATGAGATACGCTAGTTGGTAGCATCGTATAGTATATACAGTTTTGAATGTAATGTCCTGGCCTCTGACACCTACAAATAAAACTTGCATTTGAACAAACAGATGATGGCAATTCGTTGAATAGCATACGATGTGCTTGTGTCAAAAATTAAGTACATATATATATTATACATATATGTATTGTAATAATGTGCATGTATGTTGTAATAATAAAATAGATGTTTACCCCATGTAATATCAAATACATTGGGTCTTAATCCTCAAGTTGCTCAAGTTGCTGACCAATTTCGATTTTACACAAAGTTCGCTTGAATCTCAGTAAGACTATAAAAGCTCTGATATAGAAAGTTATAGACTGCAGTTTTAGCCCTTACCTTCTGCAGATATATCCTACAGGTGGAGGCCGATAGGATGAGATCCTTTGAGGGTTAAAGTGAGGTTGTACAGTGTAGCTCTCCATTGCATAATCTCTGGTGGATTCAACCATCATAGAGTGAATATTCTGTACTTCTGTCTGGCTAATGGAATTCTCTGCTTCCTGTATGACACAACACTCAACTTAAAGCTCAAGTCATAGAACATAAATTTCAGCAGTTTTGAGTAAGAAAACAAAATTTTAGATATGTAAACATTGGACATTTATTGCATAACTATTTAACGTAGTAGGGAAAGACAACTCAGATGAAGACACTGATCTAGATGAAGTGATGCAACTAGTAAGCCTCGAGTATATGGCATATTGTAACTTATGCTACATTGTATAGCAAGATGGCAATACAACCATGGGCACTCTAAGCTAAGTTGTAAATAACATATCAAATGAAAATAAAAGGAAGTTGTCCTCTCTTTTGAAAGAGAGGACAACTTCCTGTTATTTCCACTAGTCTATAAGTACCCAATATCTTAGCCTGTATTGTAACATTATGGTTAGCTACGATGGTGTGTCTATATAACTAGGTGGTACACTATATTTACAGTGGCGGATCCAGGAATGGAGTAAGGATGGTGCAAAATTGATAGTTAGGGCTTTTCTTAAGGTAAAACTTCAGTTTTTATGTACGCCGCACTTTGTGCTCTGTCACACTGCATTGCAGCGCCCCTTCTAGCTGGGGGTTTGGGGGCGCTGTAAGCCCCCCAGCGGGGTCCGGGACAGCACCCCGGCCACCAAACAAAATCCTGGCATCTGTGGGTCCAGGAGGACCTAAAAGCCAGTTCAGTTCATTCAGTTAAATGAGTTGGTGGCAAGTTGAGTTAGGTTGAATAGTAGTAACTAACCTATAATTGTTTTGTTTTAAAGCAAAGCATAAATGATAATAAATAATATATTTATTCAATGAACAATTATACAAAGCAATATAAATAAAAATATTTATCTTTTTATCTATTCTATGACGACCTAGAAATAAATAGAATAGATAAAAAGTTTCTTGTGACTACGATTTGACAATGGTGCTCATTCTACTCCGACTTATAAATGGCAAAAATGGCTGGAATATTTATATGGATTAAGAAGTATGATAACATATCACATTTTTTTGAACCCCTATGCATTACAAAAATATATTTTTGTGCTAGGTTGACACACACATTTGAATAACTAGCAAAAATAATCAACAAAAAAATTTAAAAAAAAAAAATAAAAAAATAAAAAAAAAATTTTTTTTTTCTGAAATTCTCAGTGGTGCAAATGCACCACTTGCACCACCCCTAGATCCGCCCCTGTATTTATACTGGGCATACTACCTTGGAAGGCGTATCCAACCGTTCTTCCATCTGTTCAAAAGAGAGAAAGAACATTGTGATAAGTAAGTGAAATTTATTGACTTCCTTCAACATAAATATGGCACATTGAGGGGCATCAGAAGTGAGGCCAATATCTTGCAGTTTACTTTATAGAGCCACGACACTATTTTAAAATAAAACTACGTACTATCACACAAGCCTTTTATAGGGCTACGTACAGCATAGTGTTAGTCCATTCACAGGGTAAAATATTAATAAAGGTATTTATCTTCCAATAAAAATATGCATTGGGTAAAACATTGTGTTAGGTCTGTATGTAGTCACCTAGTGATAGACTTCTAAACTAGACCAACATACATGTAGATGCACTAAAAGAGTGACAGTAGTCCATAGGCCTATTATAAAAGAGAATGGTGAAACCAGCAACCCTACATTATGCAGCATGCTGCATCCCTATATTTTAGCAAGATGTATGCTCATAAACAATGGGACAAGGAGTACTATCTATTACATTTCCACAACATTGATTACTGGAATCGCTACAAATGTTATGTACTACTCGCATGTTCTAACCAAGGAAGAGTTACGGCAGCAAGCTGGTATAGATTTCGAATCATTTCTGTAATAGTATGTAGGCCTATACTGTTATGTAAAACCACACAAACATGTACATTGGGTCATTACAGTTATATGCCGATGAATATGCATTTATACGCAGATATGCAATGTACATCCACATGTATTTCCAAGCAGGAAACTTGGAAGGAATTATTACAGTGCATCATTCTAGTGCGGAGGTCAAGGCTGATAATATCATCATACTACTACTGCATGATAGCCTGTCCTGTCGGTACATGAGCATATGCGAGTAGGTTAAACGGTTGATGACTAGCAAAGTGATGTTAAATCAAACGTTTTAGTGATTATTTTGTTTCCAATGTATAATTTTCATTTCCTTACCTTCTACACGTGAGGGCTAGTAGATTCCTATTGATACTGTTAGACAACAGTTTGCATTTGCAAATTTAACTGAAAAAGTTATCATAAACTTGGCAACAGAACAAGGAATCAAAATGGTGTTTGTAAGTATGTTATACTAATAACAATGAATTTAGTTATAGTAACCATGGTAACAGCAGATGGCTTCCATTGTTGGTAGTACAGTGTTTTTGGGTACAATAGTTTAAACAATGTTTGTATAGTAATTGTTGTTGAATAAGCTAAAATGTGATGATTGTAGCATAGTGGTGTTCTACATAACTAGATAATACAACTTCTATTTTCTGGCCAACATTTTAAAAATAATAATGCTAAATTGTGCACATGAGAAATTAGATGTGCTGTGATAATCCTGCTCCAAATTCAACCTACATGTACATGTACATAATTGTAGTCTGGGGTTAAAGGTTAACCAATGATAGTTCTTTGCAGGAAAAACGGTAGATTTCTATAATACATGTACATGTAATTGCCAATTCATATTAAAAAGTTTTCTACTATTGCATTGCAACTGTTTAGTTTGGTCCACCCAAGTGATATTGTCAATTTACTTTTAGATGTGTTTAAACAGCATACCAGGTACACAAATGGATGTGCACATCTGCTGTTCACATACATGTAATTATACACTTGTGATAAACCTGTAAGTAGGCAATGTGTGCTTTTAGCACAAAACCTAGATGTACATAAATGTGTACAAGTAAATGTATAATTATACATAATTCGATTGACATAGAATATAAATTTAAATTAATATTGAAACTTAGGCTGCTTTATTTATATATAACTCTGGATATGTTGGGGGTAGAGCTTACAACCAATACGCAAGTATAAAAATAGAATCAAAATATTCATCTCTAATTGATACAAAAGATATACTTTACCGAGTTTGGTTTACATGTATATTGCATCGGGTAAAACTTGGACGTTTTCTAAGAAATTTTTAGTGATAAACATAAAATAACTATAAAAGTAGAGCATTTAGAAAACTCTCTTTCCGAAATTATAGACATACATGTGTTAGAGCCAAGTAGATGGTCGTGTAATCGGAAATTGTTGGGCAATAACGACAAATAACAAGAAACAGAAAATCTATGAAAATCTATTTGTTTTCCTTCTTTTGGTCACTGTTCTCGTATACTCAGTGGCCCTGATGCATATCACTCCATTTGTACATTAATGATATACGAGTTGTGAACTCCCAGTAGTGGTGCCGGATTCAAAGGGAGATTAATTTTTTAAAAACTTTCAATAATATTACTGAAGCTGGTGTTATGTCGTTGAAATTTGCAGGAAATCTCAAAAAATGATTTACAGGATGGTGGAATGTGTGTGATTCCCTAATACTCTCCAATATTACAATAATTGCTGATATTGTTAGCGATGCTCTCAATCAACCTGGTAGAAGTCTGATATTAGTTTTGCTGGAACCAGAGCATTTATATGAGGATGCCTGAGGTGTCTGTGTAACATTGTCATGGTGGCACCCCTACTGTCTTTCCAGTATGTCAGAACTTGTTCCATCGGATTCTTCATATTCAGTCTTCTCCAGAACTGTATAGTCTCTGTTGACACTCCGATCCTTTGTGCAAATGCCCTCCAGTCTCCACCTAAATTATATAACAGCAATTATAATAAAGTACCATCTTCCTATAGAATAATATTATATCTTTCATCATTAAAATAATACTTGTGATATATCACTATTACTTTATTTTTAGACTACTATAACACTACAATAAACAACATACAATAGACCAATCTGTTTCAGTAAGAAGTTGAGTTATACTGCCATAGCAACTATGTAAACATCCTGTCATAGCAACTACTTGTATGTAAACATTCACTCACCTGTATACTTTTCTAGACTAAGTTCATTACACAAGGCTTGTTTGATTTCAGGTATAAGGTATCTTATGTGTGTCTCACCGCACTGTTTTCTTAAAGGCTAAAATCAGAAGGATAATATTGCAATCAAGAGAACCCATTATTTTTTACAAACAAATTTATACACGTTCAGTGATTAAATCACGTAATTAATGTCTATGTCAGTCTGCTTATGTTTGTTTAGCTAATTGAATATTCTACATAAGCATGCTTGTAATACATTGACTTGTAATTAGATATAATAATGCTCAAGCTGGAAGTGTGGGAGTTGTCAACACTTGCTAAGCAAACAGTTAAAATTGTGATGCTTGCAGCCTGGTTGCGAATACAATTACTATTTATAAACCTAAATTTTGACAAGTTACATTCCATTCATATGCTGCCTGAAAACAGGAAACTAAGGTATAAAATGTGGTAGAAATAAGAATTTGGGAATGTTTTCTAGTCACAAATGGCAATGTAAAAACTTACCAAGTGGAACTATTAATGGCAAGGAGTCATCTACTCACCTTGGTTAATGGAAAAGGTGTGGTTTCCATCTCATGTATTATATCTAAGGCATGACTAGATCGAGAGATAGATGTATTCTTTATTGACTTTAGTTTAAACAATGGGTTGTCTGCTGGTAGCTGACCCATTGGTTTGTCTGCAATGGTTAGTATACATCATGTATAATAATACATTATTATAATATTATTATATAATGTTATGATTATATTATGTATATTATGTCCTCAATTACTTGATCAGCCAATGTAAATTGCTAAGACACTAGGATGCTCTTTGTATTAGAGCATAAAATTGTTCTGTTACATGCACACTTTTTTAATTGCACACAATTCTCCATGTACATTGTACAATTGATCACAATTTTCCTTGCAGTTTTTACTGTTAATAGGTGATCGCATTAACCCTTAACGGTTCCACAATATGACCAAAATGTACAATGTACATGTATTTCATACCTAGTATAAGGTCTTGCTTAAGACGTTTAAGTATTCTATATAGGTCAGGTGTACTTTTAGCTTCCAAAGCCTCTTCTATGCCATTCACACAAGACAGATTCTTTCTCACCATGTTCTACAAAACAAGTAAGTATCAGCATTTAATATACAAGCAAGTGTAGGCATTCACAATATTAGTAAGCAAGTACATGTATATACGTAAGTACATGTATATACGTAAGTACATGTATATACGTAAGTACATGTATATACGTAAGTACATGTATATACGTAAGTACATGTATATACGTAAGTACATGTATATACGTAAGTACATGTATATACGCAAGTACATGTATATAATATACACAGTCAGCAATCTGTAAGCTTAGGAGTACAGTATTACAGAGCCTTGCTAGCTACACTGGAAAGCATGTTCACACAATAATCAATAGTTTAGATTCCATATCACAGCTCAGCATCAAATTGCACCAGAACAAAGTAAGAGAGCTAACTCCAAAGTTATTGCATAGCCTTGGAAAGTAAGAGCACGGGCTATCACATATTATGTGATTAGTGTCATTTTGTAAAAGAAGATAACTCCAACACAAATCTAATTAGAGTATGGGAACTTAAAACCTGTGGACCTCAGGCTAATAGATCAACATGTATACCATTGCAGATGGTTAATAGCACTGCCATTAGAAACACATGGATGCTTCTCATTTGTGGTAGCTGCTACCAGTTACATTATAGGCGATCAGTTGCAAGATACTTGATATGAGAGTTGAATAATTTATGTTGCACCTGATAATTAAAACTCTGCTCTGTTACTCTAGTCTCTAAATCTTCTATTCTCTGTTCTACCATACTTCTTCTATCTTCACGAACGTAGAGATCGTCTACTAGCATGTATACCATCTCTCTCACATACTCGGCATCTATGTCTACGGAAGAAATTACCAAATAGTCATTGGAGAATATAGAAATGCAGTACAAGCTATACACATAATTATGCACAATATGTAGGAAATAAAATAGTGCAGATGAAAGATGTACCGAAAGCGGATAACTAATCTGTTTCAATGATTGATCTCTCAACTGTAATGAGCAGCAACAATACCAGCATTAGATAATGAGAGGTAAATTAGTGCTAGAGCTATATAAATATGTACACAAGTTCATTGATATATGATTGTATATTGTCTAGTTATTGATGTGTATTACCAGATTTTCTTCGTTGTCTGTGTACATCACAAAGCATTTCTTTAAATCTTATGAACTGTACTTTATGAAAATATTATCTAGATTCCATTTAACATATATCCAATGTCTTTCCAAATTCATGATAGATCACCATTTTGATGTATGTATTTTAAGAGCAAAAACCGATACCCTGCCAAACAATTAATATATCACCATACATTGTAGGTCTATGCATACAATATGTACATGTACATGTATTTGATCACTTAGCACATGCATGATGGGAAAGAGAAAAAAAATCAGTGTTGTAGACATTAAATCTATTAAAACTTCATCTAATATTAGACACTTGTTGGAATATTGATCCTTATGTTTGCTTTTGCTGATTAGAACAATAAGAAATTAAATATTGAACAGTAGCTGATTGATACAGTGCATAACAACTCAATAATTGTGCATAATTGAGAGCTAGAGGCAGCATTGTAAAGTTCATGTTTGCTGACAAACTAAATGAAAGGATAATACAAGCTGTTTTAGCTGCAAGTAACTGATACACTGTATATTTTATTTTGCATTTCATCATGAAAGAATTTAAAATCATGCCTTTGCACTTCGCATTTGTCATTAAACATGATTAAAATAAAAAGTAGCAAGGTGCAACAAAATAATTTGAGTATCTCATCTTCAGGAATACAAAATAGGCTAAATTTCTGTGTGATTTTTATTGAAGAATGGGGTTGAAGTGTTGAAGTCAATCCATTCAAGCAATACTACAATTATCCAAATGACAGATTGGTACTATTATATATGTACATGTATATACAATAGGAAATCTTCAAGAAAACTGATAAATAATATCTCTATTAATCAATATTTTACTTTAGTAGGTAGAGTATAAAGTGTGTAAGGCGTACAGCTAGTCATTTGTCCTTCGTTGAAGTACTAAGTGATTTCATGAAATACAGTATGAGTTAAATACATATAGTACTACTGAGTAGTTGTACTTATATCATATTACTGCTGTTATATTCATGTACATGTATATCGGGTTTGCTTTGTCACAAAATTATAGAACAGTTGTGAAGGTTGATACATTGTACCTGCACCTGCTACTTAGCCTATCCTGTGCATCGCCTTTCATACAAGAAAATAATGTGAATAGGTTTTTGTATAAGAAAAACGCTGGGTGCATACGTACCTATCGGGTCTTCGACTGGCTCCAGCGGAAACTTCTCTCTATCCCTATGAGACAATATTTCAGGAAGTATTGTGTGAAGTTTCTTTCTCAATCTTTTGACCTCTGCAATATTTTTATCTAAGGTGGCCTTCAGTGAAGCTATTTGTTCAGTCAATTCATCAATTTCTACTTGTTTCTTAGCACTCTCTTCCTTTGCTTGCTCTAGAGGTGATTGTTTCTTAGCAGACTTGCTCCGACTTCCAGGTGGCATTCTAAAGCGCACATGTATTTTATAGGTTATACAGAGTATGTTACATGTGCATGTTGCAAGTTATGTGTATGTTACATGTTGCATGCTACATGTTACATGTTACATGTTGTATGTGCATGTTACATGACTGTGTATGTTACATGTGTATGTTACATGTGTATGTTACGTGTGTATGTTACATGTGTATGTTACATGTGTATGTTACATGTGTATGTTACATGTTACATGTGTATGTTACATGTGTATGTTACATGTTCCATGTGTATGTTACATGTTACACATGATGTTACAAGTTACATGTACATGTGTATGCTACATGTTACATGTGTATGTTACATGTGTATATTAGTCCTACTTCAGGCTAAAGAGCATTTTGTCACTTTCTACCCAACATGAAGACACACCGTGAAATGTTCTATTTTTATCTCAAAATTTGCGCACTACATTGTATTTCTTACTCAGTTTACTAGGTTCCATCGCACTAACGATTATTACAGTGTATAGTATAACTATCGAAGAAGTTACCATGGGACTAATCATATAAGAATATTAAATATTATGTAGACCTAAATACAGTGTGTTAATGAGCATATATTTATAGTAATATACATGTACATCGTCTATATTGTACCTACATTTATACACGTACATGTAACATCTAGCCCAACATAGGCTTGGGAATTGAGGTTAGAAAATATTATTTGTATACATGTACATGTAGATCTAAACCAAGCACACTGTTATAATGTTATGCTCATACACCAAGTATTATAGAATTTGTCTGTACTTGTCTCCACTGATATACAGTATGCAATTGTAAAAATATTGTATATTTAGGAGGAATACCTGATATTTAATAGTTTGGCAGCTACAGAGATAAGGGATACACAAAAAAAGCTTCACCTTGTATCTTTTGTATAATCCTTTGATCCAAGTTGATAATCCTAACTGAGTCAATTACTGAGTTTTGGTCTAAATTTGTGGATAGCCAAGCAGCAGAATGATTGCTTATGAATACAATTTGCAGCCTTTGTGATAAAACTACTATCAGTATAATTGCAGGCTTGGCAGGTCCACCCTGAGACTAAGCTAAATGAAAATAAGGGTCGCTCAGGCTAAGCTTCTATTGGTTAATGTGTAGCCTAGTAACTATCAATGCTGTGTGGCAAGTAATCAAATAGAATCGGCTTAATATTACATTCCAGTGAATTCACAATCATAATATTATTAATATACAAAAATGTACCCACACTTACTGTATTTGTATACGCATGATGTATAATATTATGGAGTATAAATGACATTTCACAGATATAATAATAGATTTGCTTTGAAATAATATCAGGGCTTTCAAATGTTACAATGCTTGACTGGAGAATTTGAATAAGTGAATTATTTTAATATGAGAAGCATTTTAAGGTCAGTAATGTTGATCCAACTCCTTCATCTTTTATTGGATCAGTTGCATGTACATGTATAACATGCTCCAAGTCAAGGTCAACTTGGCCACCATTTCTCACATGTAAATATATGACGTACATGTACATGTGACACTAATAATAATAATTTGCTTATCTAAGTAATAATTATGTATATAATGATGTACAATCGATAATATTTTCATAGTCGAACCATAGCCTTCTAGAGTGCATCACATAGCAAAAATGTATTTATTCACATTTCTATAAACATTACAGCGGATAGTTAGCTGGTATATCTATTACATGGAGCTCATTGAAAGATGGATACAATTGTAAACTACGCTCTGAAGCTCAAGCCCAGTAAAAATTTCTAAACCAATTAGCAAATAGAGTTCAGCTAAACAAAATAAACTCTACTATAGACTAGTATGTCCTATGCCCAGCAGGCTTTCAGTGCAATAACTTGCTACAGTCACACACTTGTTATCAAGTGCAGTATAAGCTAACCAATGGTTGTAACAACTGTTATCAACATAATACATGTACATGTCTCTTAAAGCTGTAATACATAACATACATGTACATATTTATGCATACATATCGGTGAATACAGAGACAGTGTATATCCATTTTTTACAATGTTGTAGGCATGGATAGCAGGGTAATAGTTTGGAGTTGTCCCCTCGCCAACAGTGTATATGAAAGGAGAAGATAACTTTCAATAATTTTGATGCAACCACAATAATAAAGGTAGGACTTGAGAAGATGCCTATCTGAATTTTCCCACTGATAGTCTACTGATACGCTCACTGTTGCAAGGGCGAGTCATGCTACTGGAGTGCAGGTGAACCATAATAGTGCAATAAATCATTATTCTAATGAGCTCTCAAAATAATAAAAACTGCAATTGGTTTGGTTGTCCTAGAAATCAGTATATTTCATATAAATAACACTACATACAGTAAGTATAATCGTTGCTTATAAAAAGTGTCTTAACAATAATTAATAACATATCTGTAATAAAAAATAAGGTTTTATTCTATCAATGTATCACTGTGCAATACCATTAGGAATTAATATAGACAGATAGTTGGTAGAGCCTGGAGTGTGTGAAACTAAGCCCCTATTATACTAGAAATGTTTGCCAATAATTAAAACTTGACAAAGAGTGTCACTGTTTGTCGTGGAATAGGTTTTAACTGGTGATGTGAACATTATATATATCAATATCAGCGTAGAAGAGAAAGCAAAGAAGAAAGTGTCCATCCAGGTCAGTGTCTATCTGACCAGTGTCCACTTAGTTGGGTGATGTCCAGTTGGTCCAGTGTGTTATCTCAGCAGAACATTAATAGTCATCTAACTAAGTGAGTTGATACTTGACATAATCATTTAATTGTAGAGATATAGCATATCTTTAGCTTGTATTACACATGGCATCAGCTGACTGAATGCATGTATAATATTCAACTTGCATACCATTACTTTATATCAGAGAGCTGATTGGTCACATACTTTATATCAGAGAGCTGATTGGATAAACTGGAATTACGATGATGAACCTAAAATAAATAAAATCCGCATAGATTATTTTGCATCATTCAAACTACAGCTCTGTACAATCAGTGGCAAGTTTAGACAGAGTGGTGAGGGGTTCAGAAGACAGTCGAGGAGGAAGAGTATAATATTTTAACCTGCACCAGAGAAGTTTGCTAGCTACTATTAGAACATGCTACAGAAACATTTTTCTAAAAACAAGATGAAGGTGATATCGCCATATTTATTATAGGCCTATATTATTCATAATCCCTATTGTTTTCTATCGAAAACTTGTTACTCCAACAGACCAGTTAAATTATATTATAGTAATCAAATACGTGCGATACCACAATCAAATTGAACAGTGGATGCAACAGCACACTTTTGCCTTGATCAATAAACTAATTACTAGTTATCAAGCCATTGCCCTATATGGAAACCACTCAGTGTCAAACTCAGATCCAGGAAATCAAGAAATTTCAACAGCATTGTAATACTTTACAGAAAATTCCCAGATTTTGATGTGAGTTTTGGAGTTATCACCTCGCTCCCACCAATTGGAGTCTGCTAACATAACACAGGTTTAATATACGATGAATATACAGGTACGTGTAGGTACTTACTAGCTAGTAAACGTGTTTACTTGACTCCAAGTTTCTCCAAGCATCTCATCCCCTTTTCATCGTACTCTTCCTTGGAGATCCAGAAAGTGTCTTTATCCTTCATGATATCAGCGAGTACAGCACCCCCTAGGAACACCATGTGCTTCCTTCTAGGTGGATCCTCAATTCGAATCTTAAATTTCTACAATAAAAACAGTTATTCACTGCATTACATGTGATAACAGTCCATCATTAGCTGAGAGAATGCCCAGTGAACCAACAAGTCTTTAACTAGCAACAAAATGGTCGGGATTTTTCTTTTGGAGTTGCTCATATTCTTCTTTCCAATACACAATTCCTGCCAACCATACTTTTTACAGTTTGTTCATCGAGATGAAATGAACAGGTGCCAACAACTCTAAGAAAACGATCAGAGCAGCTGAGTGAACGTATTTACTTAGCAGCTCTGACAAGGCTGATGACTGCGAAATTTGACTATTAAAAAGTACTGGTATTGCATCTGTTAGTTAGACGTGTAAATATTTTGATGTATTTTTCAGAAAAAAAACGGCCAAAACCCCTAACATCATGTAAATATTTACAGTAAAGTTATACAATACAGTTATACAACTTACAGAGAGTTTTTGTGCATCGCCCTTCAACACTCGTTCGAGATACAGTTGTTTAATCTCTCTCTCCAGACGAGAAGGTAGACCTGGGTACATGGTGGAACCCCCGGAGAGTACAATATGCTTGTAGAACTCTGGCCTATAAGTATACACAAAGTAGTTTAGTTAGTCACCTCTACTACACAGGAAGAGAGATCACTGCACATGTAATACAAACAACTTTGAGTAATCTTGGACTATATAGAATAGAAAATGAAAACTACCAGTTAGTCACTACCTCTCTATATTGTTCCATCTCGGAGTAGTACAACGAATGCAACATGATGCTTCTTTTTACAGTAGTGGTTGGATTTGCATGCTACAATATTGCTATCACTTGGCAGCTGAACAACGACTATTATAAACACTGACATTAATTAGCAGTTGTCAACTATTGTAATGGTTTTTGGTTTCTGGTATGGTCGTCCTGAGACGACTCCCGAGTCCAAAGTGAAGTGCCTATGAGTAGTGCTAGGCCTTCTCATTACATGAAAGATTGATCGGAGTCAGTAGTCAAAGAACTACCAAAGACGACCCATGTGATCCCGAGTTATGCTTGTTTACTATACTGAGAAAGAGAGTGACCCGACCTAGTAGGCAGTTCGTGTTGCAAGGTCGAGGACCTTAACAACTAGAATGACCTATCTACGAAGTGAAAGTCTCTGTATATAAGTATAGATGTGTCTTTATTGAGATCCAAGCAAGAACTGAGACAACAAACGTAAAAACAATGCCCTTTATATAGTAATAGAACTTCCGGTAAAAAGGCCGACGTAGTGTCGGGAAAAGACGACGTAGGGTCGTCCGGAAATTGCTCAACAATATGGCGGCCGGAAGCCCGATGGCCGACCCAAAATGGGTCGGGTTATTACAAAAGATGCTTAGAATCATCCAAATCATATGCAAAATGAATATCAGGTAATTCTGAGAGGTCGGGCCTCTTTACATGGGTATACAAACAGTACAATGTCTCAGTATGCTATATACAAGTATGTAGTTATTAAATGAATGGTTAGACATGCAATATAAGACAAGTATAAGTATACGAACGGCTAAGTGCAAGAGAACAAGTGTTAGATGAGGAGTGCTGTGGCAACTACTAGGAACTTAGGGTGCTATAAGGTCCATCAGGGTGGCTGGAGTTGTATACACAAATGTCCTGAACTATTACAATATTTACCACCATCAAATGAGTAGACTACAGACACGTATGGACATAAATCTCCTCACCCCTGTTCATTGGATGTACGTAGGAGAGAACTACTAACAGTGAAGAGTACATACCTTGTATCGATATCAGCTGCCTGTATCGTATTAAACAGCAGTTCAGCAATACCAACAGCATCTACATTGATCAGATGAGGCTGGAAAAGAGCTTCTGGTGCCCCAAATCTTTCTCCGCCCACTTTTATAGTTCTACCATCTGGTAACTATGGTAACAGATAGAATCACATGGTGTAAACATGAGTAACATACTGCTGTGGTATACGATGCACATGTAGTACAATGTACTGAGAATTACTAATAATTTTATTGTGATAATATGCAATGTAAGTTGGAATTAAATTCCCTTGTTTCATAGCTCATACCACAAGTGTGCACAACTTCCATTCAGGAAATTGATGATCTAACTGCGTTAGATCATTACACTCAAACAGATACATAATATAACATGAATGGAATTTTTAGCAAATCGACTAGCAACCATATACAATACATCAATTCCTTTCTAGGTTACCACCAAAGAATCATTGGTCAAGCTTAGCTATAGACTGCATAAACCACGGAAGCTACATTGTACTACCAAATCAAGGGAAGATTAATCCAGAGTATGTATAAATTTCAACTTACTGTGTATGACTCAACTAGTACAGTGGTCTCCAAGGCCAACTTCTCCTCTTGTTCGATATCATAGGCTACGTAAGCTAGCTGTTCCTTCATCATTCTGATAGTCTCAAAATCTGCTGAGTGATTGAATGCATATCCTCTCAGTAGAAGCAGCTGAAACAGGTATACAATATCAAACTATTAATCAATAGTCCGAGGAGGACAACACTAGAAGGACAGGCTCATAACAATTATTGCAGTTAAAAGCTTTGCTAGAACCATTAGTAAGAACCTGATAGAATTTATATAAGATAATGTTTTGCACTAATTACATTCATCAACACCATGTGACTCTACAGATAAAGTTAGAACATACAATGTATATTGGGAAGATTTCATAAAGGCTATCACCACCTGATATGCCATTAATATTACTAGCATTGCTTTTCACAATAAACAGTTGTTACAAATAACAAATATTGTAAGGAAATCATGAGTACACAGATATACAAGTCATGTGTAGTTACATTTACTAAAGGGGTATACTAGTATCGTATGGATTACTAGTTACTACCTACATGTATAATAACCGATACGATAAGGAATAGCTAGTAACTCTGACCGGAAAGCATAAGGTCGGTCTGTTCACAATATGGTCAATATAATTACATTAAGGCCTATAGGCCCCTTAGATAAACGTTCATACCTTAATAAGATATCTAGTAATGTCACGTCCTGCAATATCGAGTCTCCTAGTTAGATGAGGAAGTGCGAAACCCTCGTATACGGGGCAGATGTGAGTCACTCCATCGCCACTATCTACGACCACCCCTGTGAGTAGTCCCTGTGCATAAAGTGTCAGTACGGCCTGGATGGCTATGTAGACGCCAGAGAACCCATATTTCTCAAACATCACCTACAAATACACCAGCGATATCAAATATTCATAATAAGGAATGCCTTGTCACGCCTGATACACATAGCAGTGGATAACCGGGTGATCGTCTAATGTTGATAAGCATTAATATAGAATTGAATGACACTTACTAAATCAAATTATCCTACTCTAGATTATTTATGCATTTGACAGGAAGACTTCAAAACAAGCTACCTACTAAATGGGTGTGCACAGCCTGCCGCAGTAGTAGGCCTAGTCTAGTGTTGCTTAGAAACGGCGGAAACAGGAAATACACGCGGCAGACTATAACTAACACCAAGCTACAACCAATCTGAGTATTCCTCTAACCTCTATCATTTTCTCCCTATTCTTGCTGGGGTTCATCGGAGGTTCTGTAAGCAGTATTTTGGAGTCTTTAGGGTTAATGTTGAGTTTCTCCTCACCGAATGTGTAGTCCCACACATGTAGCATGTCTTCCCAGTTTCTGACAATACCATTCTCCATAGGATAATTCACCTACAATACCAGTCCACAGTCTATGACATACTAAACCTATGTTCGCATTTACAGTCCTATGAAATTATTGGTTAAATAAGAAAAATCAATATTGCAAACATTCATGATCAGGAGTTTCCCAGAATTAAACTATTGATTACACTGATAGTAAGACTTTGAAGAAATATTCTGAACTAGAAACATATTCATATAATCACGTTACTACTGTAGCCTACAAGCTTACCTCCAACATGGACCGGAGTTTAGAGGCATCATCACCGACCATCAAGTCTTTAATTTGAATATCACCAACTTTAGTTGTTGCTCGTATCACTGGTCTTCCCACCAAAGACGGAAATATGTGTGCAGGGAAGTTCGCTCCAGCAAACCCACATTTTACAAACTAGAATATACAAATGTTGTAGGTTGTAGGCTTACTTTCTAGACTGATATACATGTAGTGCTTTATCTTAATCTACACAAGCAATAAAAATTCCTGTTTGCAGGCTACAAGTTTTAGGGTACAAGCTCGACTCCAAGCTCAGTCTGTTTGTATGGTAAATAGGCACAAAACCTGGAGTACGCGCTAATAGAATGTAGGCGAGACCTAGTGGATTGGCCAGAAATACCAAAAGTTGATAAGAAATAGAATAATGTAAATAATTTAAATTTCAGAACAGAAAATGATAAGACAATGATATTTATTTAAAGTAAGATATATTAATATTTTGCAATTGAGTTCCACCAGAGTTATGGCTTATCTATGAGAGAGTGACATGGATTTTAAAAAAGAGCTGAACTAGAAGTATGGTAATGAGATCAAGAGAAGCTCCAAAGCCAACAATCATTTCTAGGTGGTCAGGAAAATTAAATTAAAATTGAAAAAAAAAAAAAAAAAATCGAAAATGTAGGATTCCCCGATTTAATTACCATGGAACATTTATTCACAATAACTACTAACTAGCAATTTGAGGATACTTCGACTATGCCAACGTGTACATTAATTCATACAATGCACCGATAAAGAGCTATATGCAGGCCACTACGATAATTATTACTTTTTACGTAGTCTATTTTCATCCATTACTTTACTTCCTAGTTGGACAGTCTGAGCTAGCAACAAAAGTAACCCACCAACTAAGACTGTTTTCGACCCGCTAGTCACTAATAATCCTCTAAAAATGAATACCTATTAAAACAATACATACCCCGGTTCCATTATCACAGACGACTATCTTTCTTCCTTGGCTATCCATCCTGATGGAACCAGATTTAAAATAGCAAAAATACAATAATATTATAATATTATTTATTACAGAAACCAGGAATCCTTGACCTTATCCAGCATATCAGTTGTGTTTATCTAAGGTGCTGTGCTATTGGAGAGTTCATTACACAGCTGCGAGTAGAATTCGTTTTAACAGTTTCGTGACACAGTTCTCGCGCTAACATCCGCCCCGCCCATTTCCCTTTTTTCTATGTCCGCTGTAGGAGGGCTCATGTAAACAACCAATTTGTAACTTTAGGTACGCCTGTTTGCTTACTCTCAGACTGGATTGGGGGCAGCGAATATGAGTTCCCCATCTCTTGATGTTGTTGTAGTTGGCAGTTGTAATGTTGACCTGATCAGGTATGCACATAACAATACAATGGAAAATCTTCATTCTATTCTTACTTCTTAGCGGGTTGAAGATGCAACAGAATATAAAAAATAGAGTTATATTAATTGATAATAGTAAATAATTATCACTTTAACGGCAGTAATAACTTTTCCTTTACTTTAACGCTGTTAGTAAGTAATAAAAGTAAACAATGTTATCGTTTATCTTAAATAATCATAATCATAATTCATAATCAATAGAATAAAATCTCAACTGCCTAAACTGGTAATAGTTGTTACTCCTTGATCATACTGATACCCTACTACAATAATAATTACTTTAACGGCAGTAATAACTTTTCCTTTACTTTAACGCTGTTAGTAAGTAATAAAAGTAAACAATGTTATCGTTTATCTTAAATAATCATAATCATAATTCATAATCAATAGAATAAAATCTCAACTGCCTAAACTGGTAATAGTTGTTACTCCTTGATCATACTGATACCCTACTACAATGATTTTTCTGATGTTATGCGCATATACCCTTGCTTCGCTTTTCTGAAACTGTTAGTCTTGATCTCAGAATAATTATCAGGGTAAGAGTCACTGGGTTGGCAAGTGAAAAATGCTCTTTGATTGGTGTTTACTGTGGGGTTTGAGAGTTTTAATTTGCAGTTGTCTGTTTTACACTGAACCTTATATTTATGAGCAGTGCTATTTTTGTACCAAAGGTTAACTATGAATTTTATTAAACTGCCAACACCAGCCATAAATCGGTCAGCAACATGTGCACAATTTTGGTAGACTGATATTCACTTTTGCAGTTGGCGCAAGTGAATTGGCAAATCTGCAAAAACTGAACAAAGAAGACAACTTCTCTTGCTTCAACTTGGACAAAGAACAAGATGAGTTTTATGAACTGAGTTGTAGCATTTCCCATCAAGTGAAAGCTTTTTTTGCAAATTGTGAAATAAGAAAAAGCTAGAAAGTCGGCCAAGCTCAGAATTCTAATATTTTCCAAAATCTCAGCATAAAAACTTCATGTGACTTGCCATTTTTTTTCAACATAAGAAAATGTGTGCACAGTTTGTAGTAAAAGTTACTAGGGGGAAGAGTTGACTGTAAGCTTGCTTACCAAAGTTCAAATTACAAGACTCTTTCAGTATAACTATTAAGCCAATTTCTATCAACCTTCAAAACCGGTTTCTAACATTTGATGCAGTTTGATTGCTTTAATAACACGATGTATACAAGCCGTAGCATAGTTAGCTTGGATTAGTTGGAAACTATATTGTTGTGGCATTAAATAAATACGAACTCCTTGAAAATAGCACATCATTGTAATTTGGAAAGTCAAACTAAGTTAAATGATAAAATCACATTGGTTTGCCCTTCATTTTTTAAAAACCAGATGCCCCTCGGCACCATTATGACTAATAGGAAGCTTAAGCTTCCGTCACTGATCTCCGGTTAGCCAATCAAATATGTAAAGAAAAAAAAGGAAAGAAGATGATAGTGTAATAGTTATAATATACACAATATATGAACTCTTCAACCTTGATGAAAGGTTAGAGGAAAGAATTTTACTGTCACCCAGAATGAGGGAAGACTAGCACGGTTGATCACTGTACATAATAACATCAGAGACAGCCCATGGTGAGATTCAAGAACAGAAGCCAAAGCCATTGCTCTGATGAACCAATTTGGACTGACCAGCTCAGTATCATGATATTAATGATATTGAATTGGTTGGTCTAAGATTCTTTGAAACTGAACAGGTTAACCCGTTTGTCATGTGTACGCCAACTATTGTATTTCAGCTATATTCCTAAATTACCCCAGAAAGGGGAAACAATACATGGAACAAAATTCAAGATGAGTTTTGGTGGAAAGGGTGCCAACCAGTGTGTGATGTCCGCAAAGCTTGGTGCAAAAGCAGCGATGATAGCAAAGGTAAATACAGCATAGTTCTCGGAAACTAAAGCATTGATACTACCCTCATTTGGGATATCATTTCCTTGCTAAAGATGTGTTGTATAAATTGCTTTGTTTATCATAATACTCTGTAGGTTTGTGTATATTTTATTAGGCACATTTATTAGCATGAAGTTGTATTTATTGTGAAGCTAACATAACTGTTAAATTAAAAATATCGGGTTATTCAGCAATTGCCCTGATGAGTATCTAGGAATACATTTTTTATTTACCAGTCTTTTTGAAGAAACTGTTCAGATTTGCTTTACAGGTTGGTGATGATACTTACGGTAAAGGCTTTATTCAAGAGTTCAAACGCTTGAATGTCAATACAGGTTTGTACTCCTTTGCAATTAATCATAACTTGTATAGCAGTTCCAATACTTTCATGCATCTACCTATCTTATTTTACGTCATCTTTGATCGCAGTTGAATGGCAAGAGCTCACCTTCCATGGCAAACTGTATAGAACTTGAATCTCTGATCCTAAGATCATGTGACTTGCAAGATAGCTACTGTAACATAACATGTTATTAAAATGGACGCAATAGCCTTAGAATTGTATTTGTATTGTAGACAGTGTTATAGTAACTGATGAGACATCTACCGGCGTTGCTCCGTGCTTAGTTGATGAGAATGGTGCCAGTGCTATTATCATAGTAAGTGGAGCAAACCTTCTCCTTACATCTCAAGAGGTTATCAATGCAGAACAAATGATTAAAAGTTCAAAGGTCATGGTATGTCAACTGGAGATCACTCGGGAGGCTACCTTAACAGCACTGAAACAAGCTAAGAAACATGGCGGTTAGTATTAGTTAACTATACATGACAACGGAGGCATACTGTCACCTACATGTAAGTGTGGTCTAAGGGTTAGTCGCGTTGAGTTCACTTAGATGCTTAGATGGATATATGATTTGATTATGAAATTTGATTTTATTCACAGTGAAAACGATATTCAATCCTGCACCAAAAGACAATGAACTACCCGACGAAATTTATCCATTGTGTGATATTTTCTGTCCAAATGAAACAGAGGTGAGTACAGTTCTAGTACTGTTTTAATTTACTAATGCAGTTGCTACTGGCTATTCTTAGTACTAGAAATTACTGTTAGCAATAATATTAACCCATCCATCTGCTATGCTGCCAGACTAGTGAAGAGCTTGCCTTGGGAGAACCATTAATCGCACAATATTCCTTGCTCGTAGTATTTACATGTACTATATAAGACCTACAATATGCTGCCATAGTTATGCTAGATACTACATAGACCTACATGTATATAGTATTCTTTGCAGTGGTCTACTTTTGTGGAGTTGTCGACTTCTTTGGAGTTATCTACTTCTTTGGAGTTGTCTACTTCTTTGGAGTTGTCTGCTTCTTTGAAGTTGTCTACTTCTTTGGAGTTGTCTAATTCTTTGGGGTTGTCTACTTCTTTGGGTTCATCTGAAGCTCATCTGTTTCATCTCTCAGGTATCAGATACTCCAGTAACCACGATTGATGAGGCTGGTTCAGCAGCAATGACGTACCTAGATAAAGGCTGTGGTACTGTAATTGTAACTCTAGGTGAGAAAGGATGTGTGTATGTCACTAATGAAGACAGGAGGGTTGTACATGTTCCCTGTGAACCAGTGAATGCCATCGATACAACAGTAAGTTAGTAGAAAATGTTTGTATTGGCAGAAATATTCTACATGTACAATGTACATGGTAGGCAGGATTTAAGTGAATAGCTATTTAGGTCGACTATCCATTCCTATCACTAACACCGGAGCGTTGAGAAATTTTAATTGAGGCTGCAATATCTGCGCCAAGGTAGCACAAGGGCATTATAAGGTCAAATATTTTTCTAAAGGGCATGCTACACGGACGCAAAATTTATGCGAATCGCACAAATTTTGCGTTTTGCGATTACTAATGTTGAAATTTTGCGAAATCGCATGTTTATTGCATGTTATAAATTTTTAACGTTACAAAATGCGAATCGAGTGTTGATTGGCTACAGCTAACTTAAGATGCTTTGACAAGGTGCTAGCAGTTGAGTTTAGCTTTTGGGATAATAAAATAAAACTATTAAATAAATTAAAATCAATTTAATATTTAATTTAAATTTGTGCTATATTCTACTGACCGTGGGCGAAAGCTGTATATAGCCATGTTGTTTAAATTAGTCCAACAAAAGACCAGCACTGTGGGAGAAGTTCAATCCTTATTATAAACACGAGGGGAATAAAAATAAAACAACAGTCAAGCTATCATGTGCATCCTAAACTATAAATTCAAGTCAAGCCTCTCAGGTGCTCGCTACGTATAGGTAACATTTAGTTGAACTTCGTTTTCACCAAGCAGAAATATTTCAACCTGCATGTTTCGATATATTGCTAAAATAGTGGAGGTTTTAATTTAAGCAACAATATGAAGGGGTTAATCCTAAAGAGATTGAATGTAAATGTATCGCAACCCCTAATTATTATTTTGTGGGTCCACGAGCTACATTAATTCCTTAGATTTATCTACTCTTGCCTTTAGTTGAATTAATGAGTAAACAACTTCTTCGTTTATAATAAAAATGCAACTTCTGTGTAGCACCTAACAACGTTTTCCGTTTTTTAAACTTGCGATATTCGCAGAAGTTGTGCGTCCATGTAGCATACCCTTTACACTACCAATGGCCTTTACGTGAAAGTCCAGAGCTGTCACCCTTTGGCCACGGAGTCGATACCATAGTAATACTTCATCCACACTTTTGCATAACATTTGTGTTACTTTTCTTGGAAATGGAATGCATTTTTAAACTTTAATTGCAAGTTTTTTGCTATACATTCTGGCAGATATTTGAAATAGAGGGCTAATGTCACACACTTTGAAGCAGAATACTTTATTTTCAGGGAGCAGGAGACAGCTTTGTTGGTTCTCTGGCGTACTTTCTGTCATGTTGCGAATCACTTCCTCTGGAGGAAATGATCAGAAGATCTTGTTACATCGCAAGTGTTTCGGTTCAATGTGAAGGCACTCAAACAAGTTATCCTTTTAAATCAGAGTTACCTACTAAACTGTTTGAAAACGAGTGAATTTCAGACCAACCTAGAAATTCCAGAAGTAACTTTGGTTGATTAGACTTTATTTATGTGGTTTAAGTCAGCATTGTTATGAAATGATCATTTCAATGGGTTCTTTTATAATGTTTTAATGCTCATCCTTTTATAAGGTTCTTAGTCTATATACATGTGCATGTACTTGACCACCATGTTTCAAGTGGGCACAACATGGATTTACATTACATTAATTGTGTTAGGTGAAGAGCACTCAACTCCTGTGTAATGCCTTTTCACGGAGTCAATCTGAAATTATTTGATTTTCAGAATGTATTTAGATGGTCACACAGATTGGATTGGTTTGTGATCATAGTTATGTTATTAACATTGTATGTATACTGTACATTTTACATAATACTTTGTTATATCAACCACCTATAAGCTCTGAATTTTGCTTTTGCTCTACAGCTATGCTGATAGGTTGAAATAAACTAGCTCAACAGGAGTACTCACATAGCAATTTCTGTTGTTGTGAATGATGAGCTCTGATACTCCGTGTACATGGATTTAAGTCTTTGCTATTATAATTTTGGTACTACTATTTCTCTACATACATGTAGGCTATGTATATTTAGTATGTTCACTATGCTGTGAATAAAGCGTGTACATGTAGTACAAATACTGCAAGTGTATTGTAATAAATATTTTCTTTATTTGATAAACAGCAACATTGTGGCCCAAGTTAGGTGCAGAAGTGGAGAAATTTGAGATAGCCTTTGTTCTTCGCCAAAAATGAAGCAGGAGAAGTTGTCTTCTCTATATTTTGCTGGTTGACCGCCCTTACCCCCAACCACAAACAAGGAACTAAGACTATCTAAATTTCTCCACTACTGCACCTAATTGCACATGTGAATGTACGGATCTAAACACAACATACAGGAGCAGGTTTCTACTAAGTGTACTATAGCACAAAGTTGTATTCACAAGTATACAATCGGTAGTTGTGCTCTCATCTTTCTCTAGCTAAGATAGATACAGAATGTACACCATCAATATTTGCCAAACCACACCACTTCACGTTTAGATTGCATGTATGTACTACTTCACCAACTCACATTGAGTACAAAAACATGCAGAGTAGAGTGATAATATACTACCACCCATATATGATCAATTGCCAGAGGTAGTACTGTTAGTAGACATAAATATTATTATATACAAAATTTACAAGATGAAGTGAATGCCAAAACTACAGTAAAGCCTGACCATAAAAAGTGAGATTTATTGTACTGTTTGATTTCTAGCTGCGGATCCCACAGAGTTACAGGAAGTACTAGAAAAGGGTCAGTGAATTTTTATTCAGGATTCTGTAGGGTTCTGTTGACTTTGAACAACCATTTATCATCTCCAAGTAGATTTGCTAGTCTTCTGTTGTATGGTTCAAAGAATTTATCCAGATATTCCAGAGTCGACGCAAGTACAGGATTTTTATTGCGCGCATTTGAGTTGTATTTTTTACTGCTCAAACTAGATGCCATTTCTGTTGGGAAGGTCAGGTTGAAAAATTTTTCACTCACTTCCTTTACAGTCGAGACCTGAAAGAAAGCTGAGCGTGTAGTTTGAAACTTATTTCTGCAACATGTAACAGCACTGTAACTGTGATTATGCTATGCTATACAGCATATTATAACTCTAACTGTAATCAAAGCTATCAATGGGTGTAAATTACAATTTCTAGTCAGAAATTTTTATCAAGACTTTTCAAACTTCATATTATGTGGAATTGATAATCAACTATTTAAATTCAACCAAAAATAGCCAATAACAACCAATAACCAATAATAATAATTATGTAAGGTTTGAATTCCACATAAGCTATTCATCTTAATTAGAAGTTGTCCACTCTCAATTTTTGTGCCTTTCTTTTTGGGAGAGGACAACTTCTAATTATAGTCAATAGCTCTTTAGTGCCTATGGTTAGAATAGCTTTGACTTAAAGGGATTATGACTCACCTGGTTAGTACTGTACTCACTGGTTGTTTTAAACATAATCTGATCACGTGGAATGAATTTCAATGTTTCCTCCACCATGGTAATATACAGACTGTGTAGGAGGATGGACTAAAACAGGAAAGAATTCCGATTGTAAACGAAGCAGAAGTCATATATAGCAATGCAATTAGATAGACTTGATAATTCAGTATAGATGAGTTAGCAAATCTTGGCAAGTAAGAAGTTTTTTTAATCACTGCAAGATATGTCATGTGTTTTTACGTCCAACAGACAAAACGTAATATAATTATATGATATAGCCAATGTGCTGTATGTCGCAATATATCTTTGGCAATATTTATATCTATCTCTAATAAATTTGATTTTTCTCTGTTAACCTTTCAGAAAATTTCAGATCAAGTAACTAGTCAAATAATGTCTACCACGGAGAGTTGAAAGGAAATTAAAACATTGTGACATCACAACATTAAACTAGAACTTACATGTAGGTCAGAATTTTTTAGTGAAACTCTATTTTTAATTTGAGAAGGAGACATATTGTAATGTATAGGAGAATGTATTGCCTCAAACTCACATCTAGGTTTCCATCATATGAACGCGTCATGTAGAAGCACCCCAACTCTCCCTTCTTTGATATGCAGCTCTTAAGTCTTGCGCAATTTTCTCTCATAAATCTGTCAACAAAAGGTCCATCCATCTGTTCTAAGGTCATGTTGGTGAAGACAAGATGTAACGAGTGCCAGTGGAAGAGGTATGATATTGCTCTGAAAGAAGTACAGTACCATAGAAAGTCATTGGGGAAAATCCAACACAGGACTTGCCAACATTTAGGGCTATAGTTTGCAAACAATGGGCTATTTCAATAATAGTGTGTGAAATCAAATAGACCTGATGACAGCAAATTTCCATGCAAATTTACGTTTCTGTTTGAGTGTTTCACCTGTTTTTCCAATTTTCATCTGTTCAAACATTCTCTCTCCAACGAAATGACAGAGCATAATAATTATATACCTCATAATATCACGAGTCATAACAATCAATGTAGTAGCTAACCTGTCTGTAGGGTTTCTCAGCTGAATGTAGAACTTAGTGTCTGGAGTAGCCATGAATCCTAAGAGCTGAGGAGCTGTCACTACCTGCAGGTGTGTGGCGTTACCTCTTAGTGCTTTAAATATAACTATGTTTCCTACAATTTCAGTGATGTAATTTTATTGTATGTAGCATAACGTACAGTTTGCACAACATATATAATAATATATAGACTACACAAACCAGTTACATGTACAGCTTGATAAAATATTTTCATAGTAAAGATGATGGGATGGAGCACAACACTGTAGACTTCACCTGGACCGCCATTGTATAAGCTCAACCCGTCATTTGGAATTGCTTGACGAACTTGACTGAAATACTCCATAGGGCAGGGTATATCACTCTTTGGCCAATATCCCTGGAAGTAATAGAAATTAGTTCACAGCTTTACATACATCTCTTTTTAGATTTCAACTTTTGAATTGTATAGCTTTCACATATACTCGCCAATCTCAGCGGTGTATACAATGTATATAAGGTGTCTTCGCGACCTGAACTTCAGACCCAGGCCGATTTACAAAAATATTTTCCGGCCCACATCCGTCACAGGGTCGCGAACACACCGGCCTGGGCCAAAAGCAAAATCCTCATTTCCGCGCGAAGAAATCAGGTGTGCCGATGAGCTAGGGATGGTTTCGTCCGGCCAAGCAAAATCCTAGACCAATAGCCCTTCTGGCCTTGGTCGGACGGCCATTTTGTAAATTTTATTTGCGACCCGGGTCCGTCCAAGAGGTCGCGAAGACACCTATAGCTGCTTACAAATGAAATTTAGTAGGTTACAGCACATCCAGGTTACATCTAGTAGCTAGTAGGTCATGTCTATGAAATTACCTGCTGAAGAAACTTTGTCTGTGGGTGTTTACGAAACCACTTGGAAAAGTCCGTTGAACCACATTTTCTCATTCCAATGAGCTGTAAGTTTGGGAAGCAGTAAATCCTTGTGCTAAAATGCATAGTAGAACTCAGATAGGGAAGTTACACCAACCCATATCTCAAATCAATCTGATACGTGCAAGATATAATGTACATGCATCTGTGTGAAGATTATAGCTGAGTATGCACTCACTTATTCTCAGTGTTGCATTTATCTGTACAACTTCGCCAACAGTGTGCCCTATATTGCTTCAGATACAAAGGCTTTGGGTCTGCACATCCAGAAAAGTCTCTGTACACTATCTAAAAGAAAAGAGAAATGGTTTGATCTGGTAGGACTATATGGTATTTGTATACAGCTATGCTAAAACAACTAAGGGTCATACAGTCTCGGTTCAAAACTCCTGTAATGAATTGGTCACTTCAGCAGTTTTAGAAATAAAATTCATGGCTGCATATAAATAAATCTTACATGATAAAAACTTCTTTTTGCAAAAATTGTCCCGACTCTCAATTCACCCTAGCCTCATGGCCATATAGGAGACTACTTGCGCAATGCACAATTGGCTACATTAGGTTGGCAGGACGGTGTGACGGTTAAATTACTGTTTGTAGACTTAGAGTCACAGGTTCTAGTCTCACACACACTCCTCTCATGGAAATTGAGCTCTTCGTAGTTTGATGTCAATTCGAAGGCCCAACATAGGCATCTTCCACTCATCCCAAACCTCACCCTAAGCACAAAATCTTTAAGAGCCAAGTAGAGTTTTTTAACACAGTATTTTGAAAGTATTAACAGAATAGGTAGCGTTACCATATTCGAAGAATATGCCCAATTTCCTAAGAATAGAGTGATTAAAACTCTGACATAAAAACTTCCATAACAAAAGTAGATGGAACTATAATATTACCTTTAATCCATCTACTGGCTTATTCCTGTTTTCATTGGCAATTCTTGTTTGCTCAGCCAGATCTTCTCTTATTCTTGGTTGTGGATTTACCAATTTGTGTGGTAGATGTATGTTATGTTGTTTCTCATGTTTGTAGATCAACAGCTTGTTCACTTTAGCCTCAGGAGTTTCTCCCTGTGCCTCTTTAAGACATGTATTGGGTGTTCGACTCTTGAAGGCAAGATAAAGCAGTGAGAGGAAAACTACTACTGTAAATATTTTCACATCTAAATTCCCTTTACACCTCATCTTGATCCTGTAATTGTAAATTTTTGTAATTAAAGCTAAAAAAAACCCGCCAATACGTCATGTAGAGAATTAATGTTGCACATAAATCTAGGTGCACAATTAGAGAAAAACCATCCTATTGTTTGGGTCAATATAAAGAAGGATAAACTCCCTTATCTATTTATTATTTACTATTTACTACTTACTACTAAAAATAATCAATTTGGAAAATTTAGTCTGTATGCAGATCATAGAAAAGTGCGACCTTGCAAACTGGACCTGCCCTGAACTATATGTTTTTACTATTTTCAAATTAGCAAAACTGTTACAAGACAAGTAAGTACATGTAGCATGCAACTGTTACAAGACAAGTAAGTACATGTAGCATGTAACTGTTACAAGACAAGTAAGTACATGTAGCATGTAACTGTCATTTGGCAATAAGAATATTATACAATGTATATTATGATGTTGGACAAATGCACTGTAAATTTGGAAGATGTGCATTGCAAGTTTTAGCACCAGCTGACATAGTGCTCATATTAAAAGTATAAATACTGCAATAATGTACATTTTAACCATTTCAGTAGAGCTACTAATAGTTACATGTATATTCTGTTCTAGATAGTTAGTCCATTTCTATAGCGTAAATGTAAATCAACTGTACATGTACATGCACATGCACGTGTATCTAAAGGTGTATGACCTACTTTCAACAACAAGAATCTGTACCTTCTAAAGCTGGCCGAGTTAGTATAGATGTAGACATGAGTGTGCTTGCTAGTACTGACAGACGCTAACTACCATAATTTTATCTGGAGCTACAAGGAGACTTGAGTTCAATAAAACAGTTGTACTTAAAGACCGCCTACCTGCTCTCAACTAATAAACCACAGATAACAGGGTGAGAAATAGACCCTCTATAACTGGGAGAAATATTATGTATTGTATGATAACTGTTTTCGTTTTCCTAAACTCATTTTCACACTGTTAATTGGATAGGACTACTGCATGATGGTACAATGTATCAAGTTCCATTGTATAATTGCTAGTACATTATGCTCCCTACATCTCATATTATTTTATTCATTCATATGACATATGACATTTGTTTGTCTGTGCTACAATTACACTATTATATTGTACATGCTTTATGTAAATACAAAGTAAGAGACATTTTGCTTAGCATAGTGTATAGTGTAGCATAGCGCAGTGTAGCGTAGTGCAGTGTAGTGTAGCGTAGCTTAGCGCAGCGTAATGTAGTGTAGCGTAGTGTAGTGAATTTTCACATATCTTGCAGTAGTAGCCAGTTTTAACTTAAGATTACCATTTTATGTTAGTAGTGGCTTTCCGTGAGCAACGAACAACTTTACACCGTCTGACCTGAAGGTAACTTTTGGCAGATTGTAACACGCTATTGGCCATCTTATTGGTGGTTTAATTTCTATTGGCTAATTTTCTGTACTTCCTTCTGATGTCAAAGGCAGCATTCTCCATACTACTACTAAATTAAACAAAGTTGCCCATTAGGCCTACTATTGAGGTATGGAACGTAATATAAAAAGACATGTACATCTGCTAAAACCCATAAAGTAAATATATACACACGTAGGAATGAGAGGAGGTGGTTGTTTGTGAGACAATGAAGGCCGATAATCTTCCAAAAATTGGGACAAAACTGTGTTTTCAGACCACTTAATTTTCTTCACTGGAGAGGCAGTGTCTCCCCTTGAACTACGGCCCTTCTGTGCCATTAAAAGCATAAAACATTCAGAAAGTCGATGTTTAATGACAATGCTGAGTTGTCCTCTCTGTTTGCTTGTATTTTGAGAGGGTACAACTTCAGGTTGTATTCACTTAGTCACGCTGTAGCTGCACTCTCCATGTATATCATAGGTATAATTGAATACTGGACATGGACTTTACTATACATGTATACTAAGTGACATAGGTATTTAAATATTTATTGTTAGAAAAAATAGACTTTTCTCAAGAGGATTCACAATAGTATAATAAGGGGTTTCTTTTTTGGGGGAGGAGGTTGTCCGTCCATTCCGATATACATGTATATATATGTATATATACAAGTGTATGTATATATATACTCAATATGCATATATGTATCATGATAAAACCCAAGTGTTTAAAACCGTTTTATTACTAATAGTTTCGTATTGTTATATATTGTAGAACACTCGTCAGATAAAGTGAATATGTACTGTACAATGTACAAGCTTGTATCTACATGTACCTGTAGAATAAGATCAAAACTGCAGCAATATAAATGTATGTAAAACATAATATATTACAGTTTACTTATTGCTTATTACTTATTTATTCATTAGGGAGGGAGTTTAAACCAATAACATAATAACTCTATAAATAATTATATTTCAATAGAGTACTTATGCAATTAAATGTTTGTCTATCACTTAAATAAGGAATGCATAACAAACAAAATCCACAAGCTGAGTAGCAGTAACTCATTCAACCCACTCAATTAGTAATTCTCACAACTTTTGTTGTCCTACCCCTGCCATTCAGGCAGTAGTGAGTACAGATTACAACATTTAAATGTGCTAAGCTGGTAAAACAAATCAGATGAATGCATTAAATGCATGAAAGAAAATCAATACAGGCTAAGTGTAAATTCATTGTAAAAATAAAGGCACCATTCAAATTGCAATAGAAGCTCATGACAATTGAGAATAAGGATGTTGCAACCTAGGTCCTGTACTAGTTACATGTAGTTTAGTTGTTATCGGTCTCTAAGGACGAAGAGTTTCGACTCTTATACATATGTACATACTTACACTGCTTGATACAGTCAAAAAATTCAAGTGGAAGGTAAGTTACAAAGAGCTTGTGCGCTTTAGTTAGGTACAGTATTGTTCACTGGTGTTATATAGACTGAGGTTTGGGTTTGCAGTTTAGATGAATGGATTGGGGGCTACCTAAAATTAAGCAAAGAATAAAACTTCTCCTGATTCAACTGTAAAAAAGAAAATAGGCTCTCTCATTACTAATAAGTCCTACCCTCATCTCAGTCTTTGTGTGGAGATAAGGCTGAAGTTATTTCTAGATTGCCGTTGCTACGATTGCGCACTCATTAGTCAGGTTGGTTCTTTCTCACGACCTTCACCTAAAGAGAGAGGTAATAGGAAGTATTCAGTGAATAAATTTTACTTTAGCTTATGAATTAGGATGATTTGATTAAACAGAGAATTTGGCGGGAGAGGAGGCGATATGTCACACCCTCAACTTCTTTACGATAACATTACACATGATGGATCGATAGCATTAGAACTATTGCCTAGCATACACATTTTAAAATTATAATAGACATCTTTTCACATGTTCTATAATTTTGTAGTCACATTGATGAAAATTTTATTTTTTCTTGTAGAATGAGGTTCTATTTAATATCCAAGTTTAAGATAGTTGGAGTGATAGTTATTATGTCTTTAGTCTACACATATCTCACTTACAAGAACCCTCCTACTACTAATCAAAAGGAATATCAGGCACAGGAATTGCGGCTATCTAAACAAACAACTCCAAGAAAACCAGAGAAAATAAATAAAGTAGAATCTACCAACGCTTTAAAAGTAGGTATATATCAGTATATATACCTGTTGTAATAGTCACCATGCATATCACAGTGTAACAGGCTCTTAAGCCAGGGTCTTCTATATTTTTGAAGAACTAGCAGCCATCTTTAAAAGACTGCTAAAACCTTTAAAAAGGTCTCACTAATTGCTAATTGTTCAAATGAAAGCTCCCATCCTGTTCTGCCCAAATATGGTATTAGATGCCAGGAGATTACAAAATTTGGCTTTGGCAAAACTTATTAACAGTAATTGAAAATTCAACTTGTGTATATTAATATTATGCTGTAACTGATCAATTTTTCAGCCAAGTGTCAACTCTAGTTTTTAGTAATTTATAGTTATAACATGCAGTTCTATGTAAACATGCATGTTTTAGAATATTGCGCATAATGCACTCCTTACCACATGAAGCCTTGCTAATGTGTTCTAATTGTAGATAACATACAGAGATTTCTCTAAATGCCCTGATCCTAAATCTATGTATGTTGAGGGATATAAGGCTCACTGCTGGCAAAAATGCAAACATAGATGCAAATCCAAAGATAGGTAAATTGCATAATGGAATTATATAAATAATTAGTATTGTTTTGCATAGAGTCTATACCTTTGAAAATTAGCTTATGCAATTAGGACAAAAAACATGTATGCATGTAGATTTAAATAAAAATTCATGTAGGTAGGTAAAGGCTCGGCTACACGAGGGGACGATTGTCCGTTTTCGGCCTTTGGAGCCTCATTCAAGAGCAAATCGGCATGTTGTTTGTTCAGATATGCAAATACCAACATGTTGATCTTCTCAGTGTGATTGGTTAGTGTTGGATACAACGATTCCAATTATGTATATTAAAAATAAGCTTTGGTGATTGGCTGGATATTAATCAAGGCCATTACTAGACTGGTACCGCGCATTGCCTATAGAGCCATTCCAACGAACAACGAAGTTGCTCCGTCGAAACTCACGGCCTCTCGCGCACCGAGCCTTAAATGTCTTAAATTTCTCTCGATAAAACTAGCAGGAAAGCAGAGAGATGATACGTACTTTGACGAATAAATTGCTTATAAACAGCAGAGAAGGCAATTAAATTATATTAAATAATGCACTTCATGTGAAACCAACTTGCAGCTTTATTGTCATTAATTCAATGACGGCAAATGTCTACCCTTTCCACCAACTAGAGAGAACATATATTTTAGTCATCAAACGATAGAAATTCAACTACTATCGGCAATGTAGCATTCACGAGGACTGGCAATGTACATTGTAATTGTCAATTATCTTTATGTAGTGAGAAGATCTACTGTTTTCCAAACCTTCATCTAATTGGATTGAGAAGTTGTGGTACCGCAGGTTTTTCTAAATGGTTCCTCAAACATCCACAGGCTAAATACTCTCAACAGGTACTTACTCATCTAAACAGGTACTTGCTCATCTAACAGGTACTTGTTCATCTAAACCTGCACTTGTTCATCTAACAAGTACTTGCTCATGATACGGCAGGTACTTGTTCATCTAACATATGCCTGTTCATCTAACAAGTACTTTCTGTTACTAAATAAAACAACAACATTATAGTCATTATGTGGTCCATAGCAGGTGTACATGTCACAAAATATACTACATGTACATCACATATCTTGCATATTTTTTTGTGTTTCTGTCGGATATTAGTCAAATGGACTGGACTCATAATCATGATGTCAAAATGATATTTAGATATCACTAAAACCTACAGCTATTAGATTGTTAACTATAATTGTTGCACATAATTGCATAAACTAAGTACTCACAGCCGCTAGGGTATAACTCAGTATTATGTTGTCTTGTTGAAGAATTATGGTCCACTAGTTGATATGAAGTGCCCTACAGATTACTTTGAAGAAAAGCCTTGGGGAAAACAAGACAGAGTCATGAATATGTTCAACGATGGCCCAGGTAGTGCATACCTGTGAATATATCCTTACATATCTATAACTATGCTTGCAGACTCACTCATTCCTAGATGAATAGTTATGTAAATTCATGTATCTATCTGTGAAGTATGCGTCTGTTGTGTACATGCACGCAGGTATTTATGAAAAGCTAAAATATACAGTGTATATGCATTTATTTTAAAGGGCTTTGTCATACCTTTAATGTCCTATAACATTTTTCATAAAGAAGACCAGAGGGTCTGGTAATTAGGTGCACATAACTCCGGATTCGAACACTAGGGGTGAACTATTTTTACAGTCATGTAACAAGTGCTTGGCTGCTTGCAACATGACTTTCATTAAAATGAAGTTCTTATACTGGTAACATAGATAGAGTTTTTAAATTTTAACCTGAAAATTGTAGATAACGCAGTTGGGTTTTATACACTGACAGCAAATGCCACACACCTGCAGGTAGTGACAGTTCCTCAGCTCTTGGGATTCATGGCTACTCCAGACACTAAATTCTACATGCAATTGAGAAACCCCACAGAGAGGTTAGCTTGTGTGACTAAATACTCACAACATTACTACCATGTATACATACATGCATAATGCACCTAGTAATTATTAGGGTAGTTTAACATAAAATTACTCATTTTTTCATACAAGAAATTGAAGCAAAGCTGGATAACTAGCAGTAGAATGACATTATTTCATTTTTCTATGCAGGACAACCGGGCAATGTACATGCATGTTGATTACAGAGTAATAGGATTTTACCCTAATATGACCCTAAATTTAGGGTCAAATATTTTAATAAGCTGCAGACCAAAACTATGTATCCTGATTAAAAGTTCAGTGATGGCTGCGCAGCTTTATACATAATCACTTAACTTATCAAACACAGTCTGATAATTTTTTAGAGTTATCTACTATTTGTTCCGCCAGAGAACATTGGACAGTGAGTTTCAAAACATGACTTTAGATCAAATCGATGGCCCTTTCATTCATTCAGTTATAAAGGACCAGCAAACCAAACTATCAAAGTGCATCTCTGATCTAGGAGAATTGCTCTGCTTCTACTCTATTAGACCTATTGACGGGAATATTAATGTAAGTCTATGGTATACATGTATATACATGTACGTGTAGATGTGGTAGATAATATCGATGCCATAAGTAAGTCACTTGGTATGTGAACTTAAAATTTGGGGTGCTTCGAAATGTTCTCATGTCTCATGTTGACTAAAAATCTTCCTCTTTAATTCATGAATTATTACACTGATTCGCTTGCTTACAATTAGGGAGCTGCTGTGGCCTAGTGGTAAGGGCTCTGGATTTTCATGTGGGAGTCCCAGGTTCGATTGCCATAAGGGTCATTGGTGGTGTTAAGAAGGGCATCCAACCTTATAATGCTCCTGTGCTACTTCAGTAGCTTTGCTTTCTTACCTGGGATTAATAGCGGGAAGTAAAATTAGTAAGTTTTTTCGCTTGCTCACAATTCTTTAAATTTGTTAATCTGTAATTTTGATTAGACAATGTTTTCTAATTGATGACTTGTGACAATATGTTCAACATTGTTTAGATTGTAATGTTTGGCCATGGGTATCTTGACACACCACTTAGCATTTACTAAGTCCTACAGTCCTAAGTCCTACAGTCCTAAGTCCTACAGTCCTAAGTCCTACAGTCCTAAGTCCTACAGTCCTACAGTTCTAAGTCCTGCAGTCCTAAGTCCTACAGTCCTAAGTCCTACAGCCTACCTGACACTGATAGAAACCTCTGGATTACAACTCTATGCAATTGACCAATGGTAACAGATTCGACCTGCTCCTATCATGTGCATTATTGTGCATGTATAAGCCTGATCTCTGTATGAGTTATTTTTGACTACACTATTTACTCTGGGCAATTAGTTCCACAGAGAAATAAGCTGAGAAACTCTCTTTTCGACCTATAAGTTTCCATCAGGAATGCAGAGCATGCAAGAAGATGGGTTCTGAGAGGCCGAGGAGGCATTGGCCTAGAATAATGCCCAATCAAATATTTATTCCACAAAATTCTCGATGAACCATGATGAGCCATGATACTTTGCCTAAACAATTTTTTTAAGTA